>OY728164.1:1024083190-1024683190 GCA_963277665.1 Viscum album | reverse complement strand
TCTATGTAACCTTTGGTATCTCCATATATCCATAAAATTTGTAAAATTAGTATCATACAACCCCAAAATATCGAAATATAAGCCCCTTTATTAAACAAGAAGGCTGTATACAAACACACAAAATTTTATATGTTGTGTGTAAGATAAATAGTGTATGTATTGTTTCCCCAAATAATTTATAGAAATATTTATATAATAATTTAAAAAAATATAATATGAGTATTTAAGAAATAGTTTTTTCTAAATATAATGTAAACATGAATAAAATCCCATGATTTTTAAATTTAACGAACCATAATGACAATCATGTGAAAATAATTCAAAACAATTATTATAAATATCTTTCAAAATCCCCATCATTCTAAGTTGTAAGAATACAAAATAGAAATAGAAATAAATAAAAATAATAATAAATATGAACTTATAAATAAACATATTCATAACCAAACCATTATACATTCTTTTAAAAAAAATCATAAACCATATGCCAAAAAAAATTTAAAATTAAAAGAAATGAAAAAAAGAATTCATACAAATCTAGGCGGCACCATCAAATAAATTGAGCCTAATGAAGGTAAAAATTTAATTTAAGTTCCACAAAATCAAGTAGAGTTCGAGGGGATATGAAAAATGTATATAATGTAAATCCCCAAGAAAATACTATCAATAAATGCTCGTGTTTCATGTAATAATATCTAGGTCCCTTCATGAGATCATCCAAGATATAATCAAGTGAATTAATCTATTCATAAACAACCAATATCTTACTAGTTCATGTTGATTAGCTCCTAGAATATGGTCATGTAAGCTTGAATATCTCTCATGGACAAATTTGGACAAGATAGTTAATATGGATTAAAAAAAGCTCACATAGATACCCAATCTCCAATGAAATTTCAATGTGATTTGAGTCATTAAAAAAGAAAAATATTCAACATAAAAATCAACATCTATATAAAATCTCATCTCACCTCCATCACCCTTGAATAAAACAACCATTTTCCAACAACAATCACTCATCATAAAGAAGTAACAATAATCCTACCACAAGTAATAGAAGAGAATAATAATATAATGGAACAATAATATGGGATCATGATAAAAGGATAACAACCATACAGAGTATTCACACTATATGGTTCTATTTGGGACATTAAACTAAACTGTGAAAATAAGACTAAGTAAAAAATTTCCTTTGTTAAATAATAAGGTATATCATTATTTTAGACCATAATTTCAATACCTTTAGAGACATTCAAATGCAAAATGGCTCTTTAATCAAAAGAACCCCCATAACCTTGGTTACCTTCCATTGGAAATAAAAATATATCCAAAATCCATATTTTAATATAAATATATATTTTAAGGGTCTCTTATGAAATTTAACATACACTTATCATCAATAAAAATTTTAGTTCCAAATTATCTGTTGAAATTATTTTAACTCATCCACTATATGTAAATATAACATTTTGAACATTTTTAAAAAATTATAGTGGTGTCATTTTTATATATAACACTATTTTAAAATGGTATTTATATATCCAATGAGTTTTATGAAATTTTATGTAAAAATGTTCTTAAAAACACATCTCTCAGTTTCTATAAAGAGTTCCCAAAAATCAATTATTAATATAAAAAAGAAAACTACTGATATTGAATCCCCCGCCACAATCCCTAGATATACAAATACTCATTAATAAACCCATATAAAACCCTAAATTCATTCCTACATAGTTATTATAGTTCAATAAAGAGAATAAATCAAATGGGAATTCAAGAGGTGAAAAGGTGAGCTGAAGAGCGTATTGAATACCTTGATAGACTGTTATATATCAAATGGTGGATCTATATAAATAAGAAGTAAAAGTGTTAGCTCCATTTATTGTATTCTTAGGTCAGTTTAACAAGTGGTATGAGAGAATAGGGGATAAAAATCCTAAAAATGAAGACGAGGTGATTTTATAAATTCCTAATAAATAAAACATAAAGACCCTTGTCCATGGAATATCCTAATACAAAATAGTGATAAACCCCCCTCTACAAGTTTCAGAGTGGTGTGGAAGCCAACTGTGTGTCCTAGAGGACCTCCACGAGGAAGAATCATAAAACCCAATACCATAGAATCTATGTTGTGGCCCTACCTCTCTATAGAAAAGAGTCTCTCTTGACACACACCAAATTATGAAACATTCCCCATTTGTTCCAAGGTCACCCATCCTTTCTAAAATTTTAAATTGGAAATGAATATTTCCTCAATGAAAAATAATATGCCTCAATGTTGTGTCACCCATGGTGTGGTATTGTACTTCCTTAGATAGAACCCCCATTATGAAAACTCACCATCCATTCCATGGTGAGGTCAATAACATCTCAAATACTACTCCAAAATTTCAAAACAACTAAAAACATAAATAAATTAATTAATTAATGAATCTAAAAAATAATATAATATATACCATAGTGACATCGAAGGGGTCAAATTTATCCCCTAAATTCTACTTAATTATCCTATAATGATATAATCAAATGTAAAAAAAATATAAAATAAAAATTACAAAACCAAACATAAGAGGTTGGTGGTTTGGTGAAAAAATTGTACAGGGCCACTGAGAACAATTGTAAGAATTACTAACACACACATCCAAAATCAACAAAAATAATCCATAAAAATTATCAACATATATGATTATAATATAAACCAAACTAAAAAAACAAGTGTAATATTTAATTGAGACCTATTATTGTGCTCCCCAATATTTAGAATTGTTTTATAAAATCGTGACATACTAATGAAATACCACTTCTAGAAGGATATCAAAAAACATTCCTAAAAATAACTCAATTTAAATAATAATAACATATCATATGTAAAAAACATCCATGGAATGACAAAAAACATTGAATAGACCTTACAATAAAATTAATTCCTAAATGACACCAAAAACATTTTTCAAAAAATTATTTAGATTTCTAAAAAATAAAAATAAAAAGGATAAATCCATCGAAAAACATGCCTTACCAAAAAAAAATTGTCTAAAACATTGTTTCATGATAAAAAAAGTGTATGTAAAATATAAACTAGTAAAAAAACACCAAAAAAGGTAAATCTAATAAACATAAAATCCTTTTCAAGCTCTCGATATAATAATGAAAAGTCACATACACGTTGAAACAACCTTACTAGTGGCATTTGTACCATTTTTCCTAGCTTTCATCTAGGATTACCATAAACACAAAATCCCAATAAATTAATCAAAACATGTATATCATCACATAAAAATAATAAGGGAACAAGAAATTAATTATGTGTTTTTGAAACCATGGATAATAAACCCTTATCCAAATAAATAAAGAGACACCCAAGAATGATCCAAATACAGAGGAACCTTGAAAACTCATCCTTCATTGAAATCATCGAGGACCAATCATCTAGAAAATATTAATTGGGTCTCATCCACATCTAGGAATCAATATATTTCAATTTATAAAACAATATAGGGAATATTAAAAATGTGGCCTATTTGATTTCTGATTAATGACCTCTTCCATTAAATGATATTTCTACAAGTTATCAAGAATGAAAAATATATTTACCATTAAAAAATGTATATAGAAAATGACTCACCATGTCTAAAGTACTATAGGATACTGATTTACAAAATAAATATATATATGACAAGAGTTAATAATAAAAACACCAACACTTTAACAATAATAGGAATCACCCAAAACATTATCCCATGAAATAAATTTTTTACATTCCATTAGATCCATTAAAGAAATAATATTCTGAATATATTGATAAATTTGTCCAAATCGACCATCGATTATATATCCAAAACATTATCTCATTTAAAACAAATGAATTAAACCAAAACATATAAATTTTCTATGTAGTTCATGCAGAAATTTCATTTTTAAAATTTGTACATTTGGAAAAATTCTAAAAATACAATTTACAGATGAAAATAACAATATAAAACGATTCAATACATAAAAATAATATAAATTTTAAAATTTTATAAGGTCCAAATTAATTTAAAAAATAATCAATAAAAAATACATAAAAATGAAAACATTTCATGAAATTTTTTCCATTTCAGAATATATCCCTAAAATTACACATTCTTTTCAAAAACATTTACCAAATTACAAAATGGAATCAACCACTTCCATGTATTCTCACGAATGTAAAAAATAATTTATAATCACCAAAAGTATGTGGTTGGAAAAAATAATTAAATATTTATTTTCAAATAATCACCCAAAACTATTCTTGAACTTGATAATTTCATGGGATTATATTTTTACTGAAAAATAACCATGAAAAATCATTATAAAATAGGATATGATAATAAAAAATAAACTACAAAAATCAAAATTTTATTGAAAAACTATTTTATCAATATTTAAGCAGTAGAAATAGTTTTAGGATCCATTTCAAACCAAAAAAATATCAAGAAAACATATTTAAAATTGATATAGAGTTATACACGATTTTGACACATGATTTGGTAAACAATGCACCAATAATTCAACAACCTTGTAGACGATTCCTAGAATATTTTCAAAAGATCTACAAGGTTTTCCATTATATTTAATTGTATTATACTACTTAGGATCCATTTTAATTTCTTCACAAAGATATAAGGAAAACCAATAATATGTATGATAAAATGTATTGGGTTTGTAAGCATCATTAATATCAAAATTGATGAATCCAATCATGAATACCTATGGATATTGACGTCTCCATAAAAAAGTGGGTGATAGAGAACCTAGAAATGACATACCTCCCATTTTTGGAAAAAAAACTCAATTTATACTACCAAGATGCTCTCAAATAACAACAAGGTGTTATTATACTATATCATAATGAACTAGATTATGAAACCAACAAACTAGTAAATTGATTTATTCACTAGAATTCCTAATGAATGTTTATGATTTCTACAGTTTTTAATATAGTAAGTAGGTATTAAATAAAAAAACTAGTGGGAACAATTCCACTAATGAATCATAATAATAAATTAGTTGAAACTTTTTATAATATTTTATAGAGTATCTATAAAAGATATATCCATAAAAATTAAATGAAAAGATATATGTATCAGAAAAACCAAATATGTTCACCAATACACATGAACAAGTGTATATGTAGGGTGTGAAATTAATAGGCCAGTAGGATTTCGGTAGTGTATTTTAATATAATTTAAGAAAATATTTCATAAATTATAATATAAATTCATTTAAAAATATGATTTTCTAAATATAAGGAATTTTAAGAAATTTTATTTTTTTCTATTTTCCAAAACCATAATTAAAATCCCATGAAAATAATTTAAATCATTCCATAGAAATATATTTCAAAATTTTCTGTTTTACCAATACGATTGAATACACCATTTAAATAAATAACACCTTGAAAACATTAAAAACAGGCTTCTAAATTTAGATATTCAAAACCAAATTGTTAATCATTTATTGAAATAATTCACGAAAACTATTTTAAATCACAATGAAATGTAAAATTAGATATAAAGAAATAAGTAAAGAATATAAAATAGGCACTATCATATAAAAAGAAAATAATTAATTTAAATGAAAATAATAATTGTTCCACCAAACCATGTATAGTGTAATGTGATGTAGTCATGACTTCTGTTAAAATTACAAATAAAATACCCTCATTTCATTAACATGTTTCAATATAAACTATCATAGTCTAACAATGTCATTGAACTAGACTTAATAATGTGATATAATTTAACACCCCAGGTAAATAAAGAAAATGGAATTTTCACACTTATCCATATTCGTGAATAAAATATTAATATTACTTTAAAGCAGACGCTATGCTCGATGGCGTTTCCAATACGCAACAACGAGTTTCTTGGGAATCTTATGTTGCACTATAATAATAAAATAATTTTATTTTAAATGGTAGTTAACGCCTAGCCGTTATAATGGCGGGAATGAACATAACTAACTACAAAATGATTACATATGTTTGTCAAATATCTTTACTTTTATCCAATAAATGTTAGAGGCTTAAAATGTGAATGAATCCAATTTTAAGCGTAAACAATCTAATATTCATTAAAAGGTCGATTAACCACCTTTTGATGACGACCCTCTTTTAAATCCACTTTTTGAAAATTTTATGTGTTATATTTTACAAAATAAAATTCTTCTTTTGAATCGGGACATCAAAATTTACTTTGTGTATGTTTTTGGTATTTTTCTGATAAAGTTCATTTTTTTAATGAATAGTGAAAATGGTGTATTTTGATTCAAAACCTTTTTTTAATCAAATTTATTTATATGATTAGATTATGTTTTTAATTGGTTTTAAAGTGAAATTATAATATTTTTTTACCATTTAATCCAAGAGTGGTCGTTGGAATTAATTTCATCTTAAAATTGGACTTAAATTAGTGTCAATCTTTTGATACTTATTGTTTCATAAAAACATGATATTTGCACTGACAATGGGAATTAATTATTAAATTAATTAATGTAACTTATATATTTTTAATTTTTTAAAATAGACATCATTTTTGAATTCGGAATATCAAATATAGCTTAGGGTGAATTATTGGTATTTTTCCGAAAAACATCAATTTTTGATGACTAGTGAAACCACTAAGTGGTAGTTTAAAAACTGTTTTTTCATTTAAATGAAACATTACCATTTATGTGATTTGAATTTCAAAAATCCGACATACATGGTTTTCATTAGGATGTCAAATTTGGTACAATGGGATTAAAATAATTTTTTGGTGAATAGTAACTTTTAAGCTTTTAATCGCGATTAGAGGTAATTAGTGTAATTTAAGGTAAAAATAATTTTTTATTAATATGAAATGACCTAGACACATGTCCTACCCTCATTGGATGTGTCATGGACGACCAAGAAAATCCATGGATCAACTTGGGGACCCCATAGAGCCACTTTGGATGGAAAATGAAATAAATAAATTTTTATTTAAAGTTAAAATAAAAATGTCACAAGCATTAGTTGTTTTAATAAAACAATTTTTAAATGAAGTTATAAAAGTCATATTTTTTACTATAAATATTCATTATAAAGCTAAAAATATTTCCTACATCATCATAGTTATTTTATAATTTTTATACATTATATAAATTAAATTATATATGACATCATGATGATGCAACGATTACCTCATTAATAATGGATTTAAATAAAATGAAAATACAATGTTAAAACTATAACTTACAATTATAAAAGACCTATTAGATGAGTATATTTCGAACCCTTACCACCTTATCCTCGAAATACATCAATGTTGGACCTTTAAAATCCGAAACTCATTTGAAAATAAAGTAACATTTTGTAACTTTCCAAGAGTGCCCCTCCTCTCCTCTTATAAAAGGACCCACCTCTACCACCTTACCAACACCTCTAAATAGTTTCTCTTGGCCATCATCTACTCATTTTGTCTCTCCAAATCCCTATATTACTCCTAGAAGCCTCAATTTTGACATAAGTCTTCCCAAGGAAGCCTTTGAGATCAAATCAAAGAGAGATACCTGATTTTAAGGTTATGTCTTCACTTGTGTTCTTTTGTTTTATTTTTCTTCTCCGACCCCATAAACTCTTTTTATTAATTTATTTTGTAAAAACTCCAGTATATTCAATATATTATGATGTTGTTATAATAATTATTCGAGCTACACATACACACAACTACATCTAATGGTTAAAGAATATACTGTTTCTGTGGATGATGGATTTCTTCCTCATCAAATGATGAATGTTCAATTTTTTTTAACACCCTCAATGGTGGCCATTAAGATGTCACTATATATATATATGATATATTATATGTTTATTTTTTACTTAAGATTATGTATTATTCATTTATGTCATACCATTATGGTTTCCATTATGGTTAAACGCGGTATCTTCATTTTAGGAAGTACGGACTTCAGTCCCCTCAAAGTGATTTGATTCGTTAATACCATATGTGGTACGTATAAAGGATATCTTTAATGAAATTATATATGATACCATACTGGAATTATAATACTATTATGTATCATTATATTTTAATTATATTAAATAAGAAATAGAAATGGATGTAGCGTTCATGCGTATGTACGACTTACCGTCTCTATGAACGGTGCATTTCATTTCATACCTCTAAATGTTATGGAATATTATAAATGCATCTATATAATGGATATATATGATATATATATATTATATCTACATAATGAATATAATTCTGGATATAATATATATTTTACCACATGAACAACTTGTAATTATAAAGAGTTTATTTTTGACTCAAGTAGCAATGATCTACAAAAAGACCATGATTAACTTAAATAATTACATAGTGTTCATAGCATGGTAGTAAGTGATATAAAAGGAATAATGAACTTGAAAAATGTTCTTAATCAAGTAGAAATTATCTGAAGTTTATTATTCAGGAGGTTATATAACGATCGAGTCAAGTTGGACCCAAGGTAAGGGATCTTACCCCTCTCTTTCTTTTTATGTACACTCTTTTCTGTCATTCCTTTTAAGATCATATTTCTTATGATTGGGATGTTCTTTTATATTACTCATACTATACATTTTATGTTCATATTATGAGAGACCACAATTTTTCTCATCAATCCATTTTGGATGTTTTGAGTGGCGACGTTAGGCTGCCGAATTTTCGTAAGAGATCTAACCTCTCTCTTTCTTTTTAAGTACTCTCCTTTATGTCACTTCTTTTATGATCCTTTTTGTTTTTATGGGGGATTTTATTTTATATTCCTCATTTGGTACATTTTATTTTAATATTATTAGATACCCTATTTTATCTCATCAATCCATTTTTGGAGGTATTAAGTGGCGCCGTTAGGCTGCCGAGTTTTCGTAAAAGATTTTTCATCTCACTTTAAGTCCCGTGAGATTTATGATGTGTTTGCCACCATTTCCTTAGAGTGGTGTATTTACTTCCCATTATTATACTCTTTGTGTGATATAATATCATTTATGGGTATTTACATATTCATTGTATGACCCTTCTTCAATGGGGTGTACGTTTCGAGATTTACCCAAGTCGGTAAGGTAACCTTTCACCCTCCTCTTTTTAAAAGACTTATTTAGTTATGAATTTTAATTCACATACTATTATATTGGGATATGTTCTTCTATATCCTAATTGATTTAAATTTTATCTCTATGTGAGGAGATACCCTTTTTAGCTCTCATCAACTCTTTTTCTGAATTTTGATGTGACGTCGTTAGGCTGTCGAATTTTTTCAAGGGAACATCTTAACCCAATTTTGATTCTTTGGGATAAACTTGTACTCCGTGAATATATCTTTCTATGAATATGCGTGAATGTCCTCTGATTTTTTTACACATTATATCCACTTATATTTGGTGTATTCATTTGTCACACATAATTATGTAATTTATTTATCCTTAATCCAAGGATATCGTCTTTGTAAGGGACGTCGTCTCAATCTCCTTTCGTTGATGCATATTTTGTTTTATACACAAATTTCTTTTATACGGTTTATAATCCCATTTGACTTTTCATTTATTCAAAATAGATCTTTTTATACGAAGCGTTTTATTAAACGACAAAAAGAATGTTTTTCTTGTCGTACGTATGCGGCGACAACGAATTCTCCGCCGCCCTGACCATTATTTGAGTTTCAGCTTCCTCTACAAGCCATAACATTTTTTGAATGAAAAATAAATACCATGTTTTAATATTATTTTATTTTTGCATTGAAAATGGTTTTCATAATTTTTTTATATCAATGTTTTTTAGTGATAACTTCTGACTAAAAAGTGGAAATGTTATGTTTCCTTTAAACATGTTTTAAGTGGTACAATTATGTTATGGTTCTTGGGAATTATTACGAAGATGGGTGGTTCTGTGATAAACTAAGGGCGGGTGAGCCCAATATAGCTCTCCAATGCATTGGGTAATGCGAAGGGGTTAAACGTTAAGGGTTCTCTGAAGAGATTTAGGGAATATACTGTGATGGGTATTCCAAACGTAACCAAGAGGTTTACTCCCTACGTAAAATGTTATGAATGCCTCAAGTTACCTTTATGCCATATGATTTCTATGATTTATTCCAGATTTGATGAGGTATGTTAAAATGATTTTGTTTTATGACTAAATTATGTTTTCATACATGGACTAATGTTTTATTTTCATACTTTTATATCCCTTACGGAGCTTTTTATGCTCATCCCATGTTTTTGAAATGTTTTTCATAGGTCAAGGGAAATGTGCATGATATGATGATAGTGTCAAGGAAGTGTCAAGAAAGAATCCATGTTTTATTTTAAATATGTTTCCATTGATGGGAAAAAATTAATACTATATTTCATGTAACAACTTTGTTTAAATGTAGAATGTAATTCATGATATATGATCTAATTCTCAAAAACTCTAAACCTGAAAAGATCCTCAACGTGAATTATTCATTTAATTCAATATTAAGTAAGGTTTAAGGTCGGGGCCTTATAGTTGGTATCAGAGGTCATTTTAGATAACTTTAGATGTTAGGGTATTATTTAAGCATAAGTGACATCACCATAATGGTTAGGATTTCAGAAAGAGTCCTAGTTTTAGATAAAGTGAATGAGTAAGTATATCTTTGTGTTTATCTTCCTCATTAGTACATTATGGTTTTGTTGATATGCCCACACTGACATATCTGTTTTTAGTGAATAGATGGATCTAGCAGGCACCAAAGTGACAATAGGATTGAAGGAAACTGTGGTGGTTGTCTGATTAAGAGACTGGATGAAATGGGGGATTCAATGAGGAAACTCATGGTTGTTCTAAACCAACTATCAAGGAGTGATGATCAACCACATGTACCTTGGTATGTTCTGTAATGCATCATGTACGAGATGACCAATCGTTGTGGATGTTAAGGTAATAATTATAAAGGTAACCATTAGGGTTTATATGATCCTTACTTTTGAGGTAATTATGGGTTATTATATATTATGATGGAAAATGAAAGCCATGAGATAAACCTGATGTTAAAATATGTTATGATTATTTTTTAAGATTTTATCTCGTTTTTGGGAATGTTTTAAGAATTATATAGTATAGTAAAAAGGAAAACACGCAAACCGTGTGACAACCTGTCGCGTAGGACAAAGCTACGGGAATCGAACCCACAACCAAAGTGCGACTGATATTTATCGCCTACCACTAGACTATGTGAAGTCCCTGGTTAGTTTGACTAATTATTTTTAGTTAGATGATTTTATGAATCAAGATTAATTTTATTTTGGGTTATCTATGGAAATTATTAACCTATCATCGAGGATATGTGATTAGGTTAATTACTTTCCAATATGAGAATTTAAGAGAAACTGATGTTCTTTTGAGATAAAAGTTAATTTTTACCTTGGAAATATTTGATTAAATCCTTAAAATATTAGGGTTTCAATATTAGTTTGGTTTACTTTGAATAATTTTATGGACAATTTTTTATCGAATGGTCTTCGTTGAACTTTGGGTTTTTTTGGACAAATTTTGGAGATTAAGAATAGATTTTCTTTTTATAAAGGATTATACTTTTGTGGATTATCTGATCTCATACTAAAAATTTTGGTTTTGGATTTTGTCTAAAGACATGGGAAATATATTGTTCTCTTTTGTGGATTAGGTGATTCTCAAGAAGTTGATTATAGTACTCTTAATATGAACAAGTTTTCCTAAAAACTCATCTTTTGGAGAAAATATGGGTTTGATTAAGGAATCTAGTAAAAGTTGAAAGTATATGTGACAAGTATGTATGTTTTATTATTATTTAGTTATTCTCAAAAATAAATTCCTCAATGAAGATTAACTTAAAACAAAATTTTTGTCTTTTACCTTTTCCTACTGGGAAATCGAATACCGTTTATCCCATCACAGGTTTGGGATTTTCTTATGGTTAATTTTCTCCTAGACATGTGTACTATCACTCTCCCTCAGAACATGACCCCTTGTTTTTTCCTCCATATCCATGTTTTCCTACATGATATTCTAGTATGGGTTAACTCGGGAGACCATTTTACTTCTCTTTCTTAATTTTAAAGTGATTGTTTTACTGACTCTTGTTCTGATGTGGGATTTTCAATGAAGTTTCCAAACCCAATTTTAAAATTGCAAGGACGCAATTCCCAAAAGGGGGGAAGGATGTAACACCCCAGGTAAATAATGAATATGATATTTTCACATTTATCCATATTTGTGAATAAAATATTATTATTAATTTAAAGGGGATGATATGCTCGATGGAGTACCCAATACGCAGCAATGAGTTTCATGGGAATCTTACGTTGCACTCTAATAATAAAATAATATTACTTTAAATGGTTGTTAACGCCTAGCCATTATAATGGCGGGAATGAACGGAACTAACTAAAAAAATGATTATATATGTTTTTCAAATATTTTTACTTTTATCCAATAAATGTTAGAGGCTTAAAATGTGAATGAAGCCAAATTTAAGCGTAAACAATCTAATATTCTTTAAAAGGTCGATTAACCACCTTTTGATGACGAACATCTTTTAAATCCACTTTTTGACAATTTTATGTGTTATATTTGAAAAAATAAAATTCTTCTTTAGAATCGGGACATCAAAAGTTACTTTGTGTAAATTTTTGGTATTTTTCCGATAAAGTTCATTTTTAATGAATAGTGAAAAATGTTGTATTTTAATTCAAAACCACTTTTTAATATAATTTATTTATATGATTATATTATCTTTTGAATTGGTTTTAATGTGAAACTAGAATATATTTTTACCATTTAATCTAATAGTGGTCGTTGGAATTAATTTCATCTTGAAATTGGACTTAAACTAGTGTCAATCTTTTGATACTTATTGTTTCATAAAAACACGCTATTTTCTTTTACAGTGGGAGTTAATTATTAAATTAATTAATTTAAATTATATGATTTGAATTTTATAAAATAGACATCATTTTTGAATTCGGAATATCAAATATAGCTTAGGGTGAATTTTTGGTAATTTTCTGAAAAACTTCAATTTTTGATGAATAGTGAAACCACTAAGTGGTAGTTTAAAAACTGATTTTTCGTTTAAATGAAACATTACCACTTATGTGATTTGAATTTCAAAAATTCGACATACATGGTTGTCATTAGTATGTAAAATGTGGTTCAATGGGATTAAAATAATTTTTTGGTGAATAGTAACATTTAAGTTTTTAATCGCGATTAGAGGTAATTAGTGTAATTTAAGGTAATAATTATGTTTTAATAATATTAAATGACCTAGAAAAATGTCCTACCCTCATTGGATGTGTCATGGCCGACCAATACAATCCATGGGTCAACTTGGGGACCAAATGGACCCACATTGGTTGGAAAATTACATAAATAACTTTTTATTTAAAGTTAAAATAAAAATGTCACAAGCATGATTTGTTTTACTAAATCAATTTTTAAATGGGGTTATAAAAGTCATATTTTTGACTATAAATATTAATTAGAAATATAAAAAGCTTTCCCACATCATTATATTTTTTTATAATTTTTAGACATTATATAAATTAAAATATATATGACATCATGATGATGCAGCGATTACCTCATTAATAAAGGATTTAAATAAAATGAAAAGATAGTGTTAAAACTATAACATAAAATTTTCAAAGACCTATTGGATGAGTATATTTCAAACCCTTACCACCTTATACTAGAAATACATCAATGTGGGACCTTTAAAATCTGAAACTCATTTGAAAATAAAGTAACATTTTGTAACATTCAAAGAGTGCCCCTCCTCTCCTCTTATAAAAGTCCCCCACCTCTACCACCTTACCCACACCTCTCAAGCCTTTGGCTCGGCAAAAACCTACTCAGTTTGTCTCTCTAAATCCCTATATTACTCCTAGAATCCTCACATTTGGCATAAGTCTTCCCAAGGAAGCCTTTGAGATCAAATCAAAGAGAGATACCTGATTTTAAGGTAATGTCTTCACTTGTGTTCTTTTGTTTTATTTTGCTTCTAAAACCCCCTAAAATCTTTTTATTCATTTATTTTGTAACAAATATAGTATATTCAATATACTAGGATGTTGTTATAAGAATTATTCTAGCTACACTTACACACAACTACATCTAATTGTTAATGAACATACTGTTTCTGTGGATGGTGAATTTATGCCCCACGAAATGATGATTGTTCAATATTCTTTTAACACCCTCAAAGGTGTCCATTAATATGTAACTATATTTATATATGATATATTATATGTTTATGTTCTACTTAATCTTCTGTATTTTTCATTTATGGAATACCTTTATGGTTTCCATTATGGTTAAATGGGATATCTAAATTTTAGGAAGTGCGGACTACCGCCCCCTCAATGTGATTTGATTCATTAATACCATATGTGGTACGGATAAAGGATAGATTTAATGATATTATATATTCTACCATACTGTAATTATAATAATATTATGTATCATTAGGTTTTTATTCAATTAAATAAGAAATGTAAAAGGAAGTAACGTTCAAGCGTACGTACGTCTTACCGTCTCCATGAACGATGCATTTCATTTCTTGCCTCTAAATGTTATGTAATATTATAAATGCATGTATATAATGGATATATATGATATATATGATATCTACCTAATGATTATAATTCTGGATATAATATATATTTTACGATATGAACAACTTGTAATTATAAAGGGTTTATTTTTGACTCAAGTAACAATGATCTACAAAACGACCATTATTAACTTAAATACTTACATAGTGTTCATTGCATGATAGTAAGTGATATAAAAGGAATAATGAACTTGAAAAAGTTTCTTTAGAAAGTATAAATTAAATCAATTTTATTATTAAGTAGTTTAAAGAACGATCGAGTCAAGTCGGACCCGAGGTAAGGGATCCTACCCCTATCTTTTTAAGTACACTCTTTTATTTCATTCCTTTTATGCTCATCTTTCTTATGATTGGGATGTTCTTTTATATTAATCATACTGTAATTTTTATGTTCATATTATGAGAGAACCTATTTTCTCTCATCAATCCATTTTGGATGTTTTGAGTGGTGCCGTTAGGCTGCTTAATTTTCGTAAGAGATCTATCCGTTCTCTTTCTTTTTAAGTACTTTCCTTTATGTCACTTCTTTTAATATCCTCTTTTTTGTTATGGGGGATGTTATTTTATATTCCTATTTCTGTACATTTTATTGTAATATGATGAGAGACCCTATTTGATCTCATCAATCCATTTTTGGATGTTTTAAGTTGCGCCGTTAGGCTGTAGAGTTTTCATAAGGGATTTTTCATCTCACTTTTAGTCCCGTGAGATTTATGCTACATTTTCCACCATTTCCTTTGAGTGGTGTATGTAAATCCCATTATTATACTATTTTTGTAATATATTTTCATTATGGATATTTACATATTCATTTTATGGCCCTTCTTCAATGGGGTGTACGTTTTGAAAGTTTCCCAAGTCGGTAAGGGAACCTTTCACCCTCCTTTTTTTAAAAGACTTCTTTTGTTATTTCTTTTAATTCACATAATATTTTGTTCGGATATGTTCTTATATATCCTTATTCATGTAAATTTTATGTCCATGTGATGACATACACTTTTTATCTCTCATCAACTCTTTTTCTGAATTTTGAAGTGACGCCGTTAGGCTGTTGAATTTTTGTAGGGGAACTACTTAACCCAATTTTAATTCTTTGGGGTAAACTTGTACTCCTTGAATATATCATTCTATGAATATGTGTGAATGTCCTATGATTGTTTTACACTTAATATCCACTTATATTTGGTTTATTCGTTTGGCACACATAATTATGTAATTGATTTATCCTTAATCCAAGGATAACGTCTTTGTAAGGGACATCGTCTCAATCTCCTTTCATTGAGGCATATTTTGTTTTATACACAAATTTCTTTTATACAGTGTATAAACCCCTTTGACTTTTCGTTTATTCAAAAGGAATCTTTTTATACGAATCATTTTACTAAACAACAAAAAGGAATGTTTTTCTTGTCGTATGTATGCGGTGACAACGACTTCTCCGCCGGCGTGACCATTATTTGAGTTTTGGCTTCCTCTAAAAGCCATAACATTTTTTGAATGAAAAATAAATACCATGTTTTAATCTTCTTTTATTTTGGTATTGAAAATGGTTTTCATAATTTTTTTATATAAATGTGTTTTATTGATATCTTGTGATTGAAAAGTGGAAATGTTATGTTTCCTTTATACATGTTTTAACTTATACGATTATGTTATGGTTCATGGCCATTATTATGAAGATGGGTGGTTCCGTGATAAACTAAGGGCGGGTGAGCCCGACATAGCTCTCCAATGCATTGGGTAACACGAAGGGGTTAAATGTTAAGGTTCTTCTGAAGAGATTTAGGGAATATACGGTGATGGGTATTCCAAACGTAAACAAGAGGGTTACTCCCTAAGTAAGAATTTAATGAATGCCTCAAGTTACCTTTATGACTTATGATTTCTATTATTTATTCATGATTTGATGAGTTATGTTAAAATTCTTATGTTTTATGAGTAAATTATGTTTTCATACATTGACTAATGTTTTCTTTTTCATACTTTTATATCCCTTACTGAGGTTTTTATGCTCATACCATGTTTTTGAAATGCTTTTCACAGGACAAGTGAAAGGTGCATGATATGATGATAGTGTCAAGGAAGTGTCATGAAAGAATCCATGTTTTATTTTAAATATGTTTCTGTTGATGGGAAAAAACGAATACTATCTTTTATGTAACCACTTTGTTTAAATGTGGAATGTAATTCATGATTTATGAACTAATTCTCTAAAACTCTAAACCTGAAAAAAATCCTCAATGTGAATTATTAATTTAATTCAATATTAAGTAAGGTTTATGGTCGGGGGCTTATATATAACCTTTTGGGCAGCAACCAGAGTCTTACTCGGTCATGTAAATTATCTCCTATTATTTGATTAGGTCATATCGATTAGATCATATCTAATCTTTTCAACCATGTTTGTATGGACTAAACCAAATCCCTCGCATAGCTACATGGCGTCTCATGACATGTAAAAAAATGGATAGTAGTCAAATAAAAATTTAATCAAAACATAAATCAAGATAATAAAACAACAGATATCATTTAACCTCTAACACCCTCACAAGAATTGTCCCTATTTTTATTATTAGGCATTTATTATATAAGATATGTAATAACCCAAACTCATAATATACAAGGTAAAATACAATATAAATAATAACAATAAGAGATCATAATAAAGAGTGCACATCTATTAAGAATATCCAATTTAAAATGTGAACATCATGAAACAAGACCAAAATTGAAAATCATAACAAATTAGAAAATAACTTTTGAAAACCCATTAATGATCTTTTAATTCCAAAATATATTTTTACCAAGTGGGATTCATTCAACAACCAAAATTCTTTATATTTTTTTTTTATTAAAACCCTTTTATAATGGGTCACATCCAATGGAAAAGAAAAACTAGTTGAAATCTAATATTTAATACTTTAGTATCCTTTTTAAATACTTTTAGTAATTTTCACAAACACATTGCAAAAAATAATTTTGGTTCTAAAATCAAAATAAATACATTTAAACCCTCCATTACATGTGAATAACTCCGTTAAAATATTTAATAAACCCTTTATGTGTATTGTTTATATATGTAACTCAAAAATAAAATGGATTTTCAAAGACACATGTATTTTATTAGATGATAAATTGAATATATTTATAGAAACAACATCCATGATTTCTAGAGATATGTGATATAGTCACCTTTAGTAGTGAAAGAAAAATATAATCACAAAATGAACAAAAACAATAATAGCAATACAAATCCCCATGACTAAACCTATGTCGAAACATAAAAGCATTGCCCATAATGATTCTGGTTTGTGGAAGTGTGTAAATTTGATGGAAATAAAAGAGGTGGAAGATAAGTAGATGAAATTATGGATAACCATGAAGGACAAATTGAAAAAAAGGAAAAAGTGATGGAATCAAGGATATGGATATAGATCTCCCGTGAGTCTGTTTCAATGGTGCTAGAATGAGAGTGATAAGAGGTAAAATAGAGAGAACCATCAAATTAATCAGGTAGATTTGGGAATTCATATAATTTTCAACATCGAAACCCCTCTCCATTGAGTGGACCTATAAAACATAGAATAATTCATCACCCACCCTCTCGAGTATCCTCTATAATGTGCCCTCTAGTCGTATGTCATATAGGACCTCCCACAAGTAGAACCAAAAAACCAAAGCCCCTACACACTAAACAATAACACTCACAATCTAATATATATAGGACCACTCAACATCCTCAACATGGAATAACATACCCCACCTATATTGTGGTCACCCTTTGGGATAATTTTAAAAGGTAATGAAAGAAATAGCGAATTGAAAAAAACAACCCTTTATTGTGTAACATACAAGTTTTAGAGTTGACCTTACATAGTGAGCACAACTACGGTGTAGAAAATCCCTTCACATCAGTGTGCCTTCATGAACACCTAAAACATTTATAATTTATTAAAACACCCAGAAAAAATAAAAAACTCTAAAAAAATTAAAAAAGTACTATGCTATATAATATCAAATAATAATGTGACATGGGAGTGTCATAATGTCATTATATGATTTCATTGGATTAATAATGTATTATTTTGGATGAAACAATCATTTAATTTATTATTCATAGAATACTATACTTTACTGATTACATATTAGATATCATAATTATTGTAAATGTTTTAATGATTATATATAAATCCTATAGATTCATGTATTTTGGAAGCTAAATGAATGTTGAATTTTATCAATATGGCTCTAAATTATTTCTTTTCATATAAAAAGACATATAATTATAGCATTGTGGATATTAAAATAATGATTTAGAATATGATATTGGTGAACATAAGATTATTTTTTGTGGTTTGTTCATTATCAGTAAAATATATTCATATTCTAACTATAAGAATAAAACTTCAATCACATTAATTACAACTGACTTAAATTATTATGCATCATTGTGAGACATAATAAAAAGTATTTGGATTACATCAAAACATTATGTTATGAGATAGAATGTCACATTATTGTTATTGATTAATTTTCTCAATCAAAGTAAAATCATCATGTCAAAGAATCTAGTGAGACATTAGATGTTATGAAATATAGATATCTTATACCACCTCATAAATTTTATTTTTATGATGAAGAGATCATTTATTAGAGTTTGTTTCCAAGAAGGATAATTTTATAGATATATTGTCAAAATTTAAAGAAAAGGATTTCATTAATGAAATCTGTGTATTTTTTGGAGTTAAAAATCACTTGATATCTGAATACTTTTTCAAATTTATTTTCCCAGAATAAATTCCACTATATTTGACCAAAATATGGATAATGAAAAATGATTTCTTTTTTAAATGGGGGATAAGATATTTTTTTATAATAATGAAGGGGAGAGAAGAAGAAAATATTATCAGCGGATATATTAGGAGTTAGTAAATTAATCTTTTAGAAGATATCATATGTTATTTCCCATGTTTCATAAAATACAACTATAGAGATTAAAATCCATAATGGATAGATTGAAGTACCCTTGATGATTCTAGGATGTTGATGATTCCTGAAGGCTGAATAGTCCTGATGAAATTATTTTACTAAGAGGAAAGCTATATTTTTTCCTCAATATGGATATGGTCAATAATTTACATATATTTAAATTTATAGTTTTAAAACACTAGAAAAAAATTTCTATCATATGATATCTTGTTTACAAAAATTACAATTTATAATGATAAAATGACTTGTTTATTAAGACAATTCATTCTGGATTTTGTATGGTTGTTTATTTTTATTAATTAAAAATAATTTCATTGATGAATTTTTGGCTAATTATAGAGGATTCCATTGTAACAGAATAAAAGTTTTTTATGTATAAGGAAACTATGATGTGAAGTTTGTTTTCATTTCATAAATGTGTGTGGTCGAGGAATTGATTTTCTCCTGCAAAAATCTCACATGACAACATATATATGACCTTCCATGAAGATGTTTTGGAGTAATAATGGGTGTTGGAGTCACGATATTATGATGTTCAATAAAAATTTACTCATATTATTTCTATTTGATCTAACGAAAATCACAACATAAGGGGTAGATCAGGCTATAATAAAAGAGTTCCCAAAAAATAGGTAGAAGAACATGAATTTTTTTATCATGGTTATCTTTCATTAAAGATTCCAAAAAATTTAAATAATTGTATCATGATACAAAATAAAAATAATATATATTATTAAATAATATAAAACATCACAAGCTGCTTGGTCACACCATAATTGTGGATAAAATGGTATGGACACATTAGAGTTTTTAAAGAATTATTGGATAAGTATGGGGATGTTAGGATCACACTAAAATTAAGGTAGAAATGAAATTACACATGAAAAGTCTAAAAATATAAACTGAATTTCAAATAAAAGGAGTGATGAAACCTTTAGGAAACCAACCATGGATTTATGAAATCATATAAGTATATTATTTAAATGATAATGTATAAAATTAGGGTACAATATTCAAAAAATTTACCAAGGAACATCATGTGGGAAAAATTATTAATTTACTTATTAACATAATTCTTGGTATTTATTATAAAAGTATTTTGGACAATCATCCTACTTCATTCCTTGTTCTTATCTATAATAAGATAACTACATTGATAATGATATCATAATCTTTATATTCCAAGGAATAGATACTTAATAAAATTATAATATAAACCCTGTAAAAACCTATGTTCTATATGTTTTAAATCATTCTCAAACTCTAATCATCAATTTGTTTCATTAATGATACTTTGAACTACCCATTAATAGTAATATATGTTTTATAGTTGTTTTTTGTAACTATTAATTTATTCCCCTCTCTATAGTGTTCTAATCTATCATGGTATTGTCACTTCCTATTTGTGCGGATGTATAGGGACTATATTCAATCATTTTATGTCATTTGTAGTGGTATTTACTGATAATTGAATCATTTACCATCACATTAAGACCATCCATGATTTAAAGATGTTTTTCCTTATGTGTAGGGTGGTATAGATAAAATATTATTCTGTATACAACTCAAATATGGATTCATTATTGTGGTATAGTAGATAATTTATAGTTACTGTAACTAATTACTTGTTTTTTAAACACATATTTTATCCTTGAGGAGTATATTGGGATAAAACATGGTCTTACATCTATGAGATGACATAAATATTCAATTGAAACAATAATCAATGCATGAGGATGGGTGGTTAAAACCTAATGGGTAAAATATACTTATACCTTTCAGACAAATATTGACAGACATGTAATTATTATTATTATATTGATTAAATTGAGATGAATCATATGAATTTGGTGTTGGGATGTCAATGTAGTCCATCAGAATAGAGGTGGATAAAATATCATTATGGTGTTCATATAGTTTTTCAATGGTATCACATACGATATTTTTTTATTTATGTTAAATAATATTAAATTCTAAAGAGATTTAAATTTAGTTGTACTGAATAAACCTAGATTATTTGGTTTTATAAAATTAAAAATTATATTTTTATTTAATGATACATTCTATTTCTCTTTTATTGTAGTGGTTTGGTGGAGGTCAGAGTAGTGTAAGGGATACTTGATGTAATTTCATTTCATATTGGGTATGGATAGTCATGATTTACATTAATATAGGGTAAGTCATTCCATAATATTTTTATGTTTAACCTTTTATATAATAACCTTCCCCTAGAGATCAAGGGATATAATTAAGGAATTTTGATGAATCAGTTATGGTTGTTTTTTCATACCCCTAGACATGTTATTATACTTCATTATTTTTTTAGGTATTACATAATTTTATTTTATTGAATTATAATAAATTTATAATTTTATTTTTAAAATTTTATTATAATGTAATAAAATAATTCATATTTCTTTTTCCCATAAATACTATTTATATGTTATAAATATTTTTTTGTTAAGAAAAGTCAATGTTATCTAAAATATATATATCTTTTTTCCACTAATTCAGTCAAGGATAATTAAAAATGATTTTGTAAGGAATTAAAATTAATTAGGAGAAAATATAAAACATTTATTCTTTAGTTTTCTACTCTGATTTAGATCTAATAAAAATAATTTCATATGGAAATGTTTAAATATTTTTATACTCATCTATGACTATAAATGGATTATACTATATCCCCATGCTTATTTTCCCATAATTACACACATATCTCTAATCAGGAACATATAATATAAAATCTATAAATCCCCTATGTTGTGACATAAGAGTTACACCATAATATTTTAATATATTATTATCATTAAATAAAATTTAGGCCTTTGATAGATTTTATTACAAGTAACACCATGATTTAACAAACTATCATATACTATTTGAATTATATTATTAAATATGATTTTTCACCTACGAATTTGATTATAGGGTAGAAATATGACAAAAAAATATCAAAATTATATATAACATCATTTTAAAGAAAAATTATTATTTAATACCTATTAATAAAGTTCTTGATTTTAAATATTTAAAATAATATACTTTTATGTTAAAGAATTAATTTTCACAAAGTATTGTATTCTTCTATATATTATGGGAGTTTTTATCACCAATAAAAAAAATTATGAGGAAATATATATTTATTTATATCGAATAAAAGATTAATAATGAATAAATTGATTATGAATTAGTTTAAAATGCTGATAAATTTAATTTATGTATAAAATATTTTGTTCTTAAAACATTTTATGTTGTGAATAATGATTTTTATCTTAATAAATTGAATTAGAATATATTTATGTGTAAATTTTTAAATTCATGTTCTCTATAATATATTCAATAAAATATATTAACATTAATTTAATGATTTTTACTACTTAAATAGTTGGAATTAAAAAATTATGTCCTTAAAAATGCATTTTTTCGAAAAATGGTTTTCATTGTGTTTTGAAACTATAAATTAAAACTAATTTATTCCACCGCTATATAATGAATACGATAAAAAATTATACAATTTTTATCATCATTTATGAATTTATTAAAGAATTAAATTGGATTATTTTTGTCACTATGAATAATAATCGAGGTGTGAGTTCATTACTATGATAAAATTAAAAAGGGTTAATGAGGATTAAACTATATAGGTAAGGGTAAAAATGAAATAATGTTTTGTTTAAATCCTATTTTATGAATTTAATTTCATCTTATATCATCATATATTCTATTTTCTATACTTTTGAGAAATATTCCAATTATATGACTTTTTATTTTTTAAATATTATCATAAATACAGTTGCATCACTACCATCACATATAAAAGGTATCCTACTATCATCTATTGTAGACTCCACATGCGACCTTTTTCTAAACCATTAGGTACCTAAATACTATTCTAGAAAATTTATACAATACATTGAGGTTATATAATTCACTAAAGAATAACACAAAATTCATTATGTTTTTTAAATGAGCATACCAACAAAACATGGATACGTTCTTACCGATATGTTTCTCATATATGTCTTCATAAAACCTATAAAATTACATATAAAAATATCTACATGATGGTATAATTATCATTAATATATAGATATGTTGTTTTATTAAATTTTTTTTTCAATTTTCTTTCTCATTATGATCCCTTAGAAACTAATATCATTATGTGTACACATATATAGACTACAACCTCCATGATGTTATGTAATTTTATTTTCATTTACACACTACATGGATGGTTATATGGCTAGATTTAATGAATTTATATGAAATATATGATATAATTATGATTCTATAATAGTTAATTAATATTTATCTTTCCTTTATTCCATTCATAAAAAAGATGGAAACAACACTCATGTGTGTGTACAAATTGTCATCTCCACAATGTGGTGTAATTCAGTTTTCATCACTGTATTATATGAATGATTATATAATAATATATTAGTAAAAAATATGTTAACTTTTATTTTATGAATAGTATATATTTTTTTAATGATGAAAATTTTGAATGGAACCAATCCATTTAACTGAAATATGGATGGAAAGTGTTCTATTTTCATCCGAATATTCATTTTCATGGATATTTTTTATTAAAAAAGATAATCATAAATTGTAATATAAGTATAAATAGATTTTTAGTTATAAATATGGTTCTTTAAAATAGTAATAATACAAAAATATTTGTTATATTTAAAATTTTAAATCATATAAAGAACTACATTTCTTTATATTAGGGTTTATTTTATTCTCGTTTTTAGGATTTTATATGTTAAATTTACATTGAGGTAAATTCCATGGCCTATATCAGGTATTCAAAAAATATTTTATCAACCTTATTTTATTGAAATATTTTTCATGTTATAGAATCATATTAGACACTTTGGTACTTCAAATATATGATAAAATAGTTTTATGATAACTTGACTGTATTTCCTCAATAGTCGATGAACATTATTTTCCATGAACAAATTATTATAAATGTTTTATGGATTTTTTTATTTTTAAATAGATGATTGATAATTATTATTTATAATACATTTTTTTCAAATTATTTCAATTAGTGTATTCAAATTATTTATATATGACACAATATTTATTTTTAAAAAACTATGAAAAGATTATTCACTTTTAACATATATGAAAAGATACACTATTTCCACAATTATAACAATTATTTGTTTTTATGAATCATTTACATGTTTTAGTGGTTAGTTATAATGTACATTTTTATCTACATTTTAATAAATTTTAATTTTTAATAATACCAAAATAATAGGGTATTGTTCCTATTTTTAATTAAATGTTAAAATTATCATTTGATTGTAACTTTCATCAAGGTAAACATCTATTAAGGAATATTTTCATTCATTGAGTATATAACATTATGATATAATCCACTATCCTCAATGGCATTTCTTGTGTTGTTGATATATTCAATTTGATTTTGTGAAACCTATAAAATTCCCACTTCTTAATTATGTGATGATGTAATATTTATGAAACCCATTTTTCTTGGGTTCTAAAACAAGGAAATGATAAATATTTTTATGATCATATAGAAAACATATGTAGGGTTTTCATTATTTAAAGATAGGTATCATAATTATATATCTCTTAATTTTATTTTATAAACAATGATATCTCATGAAGTAATATGGACTAAATTAGAGAGTAAACATAATTTAGTAAGGCACTCAATCCACAATAATAGTATTGTATGTGAAACTTGGACACAAAAATAATGTAATAGGGAGTGATCTATATCTAGTGTGGAAGTATATCCCCTATGATAGTATTTTAAGTAAACCTTGACTAAATAAATATTGTAATAGGGAGCGATCTCAATCCCTTATGATTCTTTGTCCCCTATTATAGTGAAGAAAGCAATCTATGATTATAGGGATGATTTTATATGCTTATGTGTTTGTCCTAAAACAATGCCTTATGCTTATTATTTTTTCTAATGGATCATGATTATTTATTTATTATTCTACACTCTTATAAATTATTTCATTTTTTATGTCTAATCTATATTCCATAACTCGTTATTAGTTATCCTTGACTGATTAGGTTAGTATTATCATATATTATGATCATGTTTTCATACACATATTCTTAACTTATGTTCACTTATGATAATTGATTAATATTATTTATTTTTTATATTATTTATTAAATGAAAAAAAATTTATATTTACTTTCCCCAGGTTGTAAAGAAATGTTTTAAATTGGGTATACAAATGAAGGGTTATATGTGAGAAGAAGTTTATGAAAAATGTTAAAGAAATTTCATGCAATACGTTTAGTATGTATCATGATTATAAATAAACTAAACCAATTCTATTAAAAGGGGTCTATTATTATCAGATGTAATGAATATTCATATAAAATCCAGTAATATTTTGGTATATAATGCTTTGTCAAATCAATTTTTATGGGAGTATTTTTTTAATTTTTTTAAGATTGATATTTGAATAGAAATTTGAAACCCCTAAGGATAAATCTTAATATAAAGCTACATAAAATTGTTTTTATCAGATAGAGATCATGTAGATACCCAAAAATGACATTCAAAATTGGATATAAACAAGTGAATTAAGGCTCTAGAACATATAAACCTTGGGGTAATAGCCCTAAATATGATAGTTGGTATCCACTCATTCCCCACATGGTAAATCATAAGGATCCATAAGTACACACCAAATTTGACACTCCCTTGGGATATTCTTTAGATAATTCACATTCTTTTTATACACAACTAAAATGAATTAAAGGATGTAATCTATAAAACTTATGATAATACATACTTATATTATATGATTATAATGTTTAGTGGGATAAAAAATATGTCATTATTTAGGAGACATTAAGAGTTATTTCAACATTCATATGATTTTTTACTCTAATTATTTATGTTTGATACTCATGTTACGATTGTTGTATTTAGTCAATGGATTGAACCATGTTGAATATTATAAATAATGAATTTAATCGATTATTTAACAAAAATCATCATGATTAACCTAATGAAATGGGAATGGGCTCATAAATCACTAGGGTTCAATCCCCCAACTATCTAAAGAAATTATAGGCTACATGAATAATGATATATATCCAAATATCCAAATTAAGTAACAATTCAATGTTAGGGATTTTATGCTGTTTTTTAAACCATCCTATAGTGGTTTATCTGATTCAATTTTCATTTATAATATGTTCAATTATATTGAAATTTTTTTTCACCAGTTCCAGGACAATGAAATTGTAATTTTTTTGGTATCATCTGGAAGGTATAGCTGATCAATTTTTCACTATTATGAAGAATATGATTAAAGATGATTAAATTGATTATTTTAATTGGAAAGGTTATGAATGGGTAATTTATTATTATTTATTTTCCATAGAAGCTTCAAACAAATTCTAAGCTAAATTTATAAAAAAATGTATAATTTTGATGAATCCATTATCACCTAAGAGGAAAGTTTCACTAGAACTAAATGTTATTCTAATGATTTAATTAACAACACTAAAATAAATATTATGTTGTTATTTATTTTTTATGAAATTAAATAATAATATAATATTTTATATGATACTTTTAAATCTATGAATAAATGTTTCGATGTGATCTCCTCTTATAAATGAATATTGGAGACTCTCAATGTTATATTGGTTTAGGGGGCATAATGGAATGAAATAATTTGGATGAAATCAAATTAATAAAAATCATGGAGGAATGAATATAAATAATTCTTTATAATATAACTATAGAATTAATAATGGGATGAAAAATATTATGGAGTCTGCTAAATGTTTAAATTATGAAAAATATGGTCAACAAGAAAAATAATAATTAAGTGATGTGAAGAATCCAGTCAATGAAATGAATTGTGGTAAAACACAACCAAATATGCCAACTATATTATAATAAAATAAATAAAAGGTGTTTAGACATTATATAAATTATTTCATGAATGTGATGAATAATGATGAAAATTCATGTTTCTATCCACATAAGACAAGAGGAAATTGTAGAGATAATGTGATTAAAAATACTAAATGGGTCATGAGCATGATGTGTTTGAAGGTATACATAATATCTAATATGGAACTAACAATCTATTATTTGATTCAGGATATAACCACTATTTTATTTCTTTTTAATTTTTCAAGGTTATCAAATTACAACAAAAATTACAAAATGACATGTTAATAGTAAAAAATCATAATTTATTGATGATCACTTCTCTAGTCAATAATTTTTCTTGGATAACATTCTGTGGGAATGTGATTCATGAAAATATTTTTATTTTCCATCTAGAAAAATGTTATGTTATTTTGGAATGCATTGGATTTCATTATATTTAGTGATATCAATGGCTAAGGAAAGACACATATGATATTAACAATCAAAATATGATAATATTTTAGTGTTTAGATGAATATAAACATCCAATGAAAATTAATTATATTTAATGGTGTTAATACTTATTAATGAAGTATAATTATCTCTAATGGTTGGGGATTTAATATAAAATGAAGATATTATTATCATTAGGGAATATGATATTGTGCTTCCTAAATACCTGCCTATTGTTCCCTCGAATCACGATGTTTAATTATAAAAAGAAATCATACCTTGGGATAAAATTATTTTAATGAATCCATGTCAAATGGAGCTATTTGAGTAATTTAAAATGAAAATAAAACTCTACATGAATCTGGAAAATGAATTCATATACTAGAGTGAATAATCAGTGGGTGAAATAATTTTTTTTAAGAATAAAAATTTTTCAATTCATCTTTTTATTGATTATAACACAGAATGACGACTCTCTAGAAAAAAGATCATCTACCTCATTTTGATAAATAAATTTAATAAAAAAATATAGAGCTCAATACATTTCTAAAATTGATCTTCATTCTAGATATCAACAATTGAGGATCATGAAAGATGATATATCTAAGATAACCTTTCGTATATGGAATGGTCATTATGAATTTATAGAAATGCCATTTGGACTTACTATATCCATCATTATCTTTATGGATCAACAAAATAGATTTCTTAGAGACTACCTTGGTTTCATTTTGGTAGTCTTTATAGATGATATTATTCTATATTAAATGACAAAGGATTAGATTAATGATCATTTTGGGATTCTGTTGATGATATGGATGAATAATTTGATGTATGGAAAATTTACTAAATTTTAATTTCTTCTATTAAAAGGTATATTACTAGATCATATAATATTTTGAAAGAGTTTATTAGTGGATCCTTAAAAGATGTCTGTTTTTGATAAATTGATTTTACCATCATAGGGACTATGATACACAGTTTTCATGGAATATTGGGACACTACCAATGCTATGAAATGTATATCTCATGAATATGTAATAAAATTACAATGTTGACATGGAAGTGTGTAGAATTACATTGGATGGATGAATGTGAAGATAATTTATATGAGCCTAAGGAAATGTTGGTCATTGAACATGTGTGCACACTAAACTAAATTATTTAAGGTATTGTGATCTATAGTGACACATATATTAAGGGATATGGATAAATCCTCATACAATATAATATGATTACTACTTATGCATCAATATAAATTTAATATCCTGGAAAAAATTATTTAATTTTTGAATTAAATATAGAAGAAATAATTATTGAAATATACATATTTTGGAATTATCTATATGGGGAAATATATGATATGTATATATACTTATGATAAAATCATAACGTAAATATTGAAATTAATAAAGTCAAATATAATCCAAATAATATTTTCATGGTTTATTAATGATTATGTCTTCCCAAAACATTACTACCCTAGTAATGTGAATATGGTGGTGAATGAAATGAGTCGAAACGAATATAATAGTTTTTCTAGGATTGGGATTGAAAGAAATCTAACATTTATGTATAAGTAACATATAAATCATTATATAATGGGGAAAGGGGAAATACCGCATATTTCAAATATCATTGTTAAACTATACATCCATGGGAGGATTAAAGATGTTAAAATTGAAGATGTGGAACTAAAAAATATTATAAAGAATATTCCTAATTTAAACAATGATTATTATTTAATGAAAAGGTTCAAGAACATTGTATGTGTCTTTTTAATGTCATATCTGAATAATTAGTTTTCGGATGAAGATCATAGATCATCTTTCTTTATTCATCATAAGAATTATGATGATTAATATGGATTTCAATGTCTATTTTTGGCAGGACATCATGAAATAATATATTTTAGAGTATGTATCTAGATACCTATATTGTTTGTAAGTTAATGTTGATAAAAATAAGTATATGATTATGATATAAGCTTTACTCATACTAAAATGGATATGGGAAAAGATAACCATAAATTTTTCCATCGAACGCCCAAAAAAATTAAAATTTTAGTATTTCTATTTATGTTTTAGTCAATATCCTTATTAATACTTCACATTTCATTTCTTTTAGATAATATTTCTCCAAAAATAAAATTTCTTGAATATAATTTAATTAAATTTTATGGGTGAATGGGTTAACATATTCTACTATATATTATCATTACCTAGGATTTACCTCACTTATTTGGAAAAGTATTCAGATCTTTTTGATGAAGAAGTTGAAAGTTATCATTGTGAATAATCTTAAAAATATTGTCAGTTTAAGAATAAAATTAAAGCACTAAAATATATGTGGATATATTATTTTATAGATTTCAAATGTTTTTGGAATAAACACATTTCGTTAGCCATATTTTCTTACAACAAAGGATTTCACTTCTAATTTCATATGTCTATATATGATGTAATTAATTGAAGGACGTGAAAATACAAAATGTTCTATGATGATGTTCAAGAATGAAAGCTATTGGTACTCAAGATAGTTTGGAAGATTGAGGATAAGGTTAGATCCATTCAGCAACAAAAAATGGGCTGCTCAACTTTTACATAGAATTTATATTAATTATCATAAAAAATATATACATTTCCATGTTTGTGAGAATGTATTCCTAGGACTATAACCCTGGAAAAATTTTATTATATTTTGAATGAATGCCTAATTAAACCATACATATATATGTCCATTTTAAATTCTTCATTCTATCTAGATAGTTTATTATCTCTTTTCAATTTGACTAAATATCTCTAATGTAAAATGTGTGTTCCATGTATCTCTTATGAGGATATATATCCCTAACCCCTTACGTGTACTAAACAAAGAGGTTGTACTAATGGAGTATGATCAAAAATATGTGAACAAAATGAAGATACTCTATATATACGAGAAATGGTGTTGGAAAATAATTAAACTCTCTATTTCAATGTTTTTTGTTAAATTATAAAATTTAAAAAGATACATTGGAAACCACAGATGTACTGATTTCTATGAAATTTATTTATTTGTAGTAGAGTGAACATATTTTGAGGTATTTTTTCTTATAAGGGTGTGAAAAGTAACAGATCAATATTTGATGATATATTTTTATTTAAATAAATTTTATTTCTTTGAATACATTCATTATATGCTACAAAAGTTTTAAAATAACAATAATATAAAATTGAAATATTATTTTAAAAACAAAAACTTTCTCTAGACATTGGATTAGAGATTGTGAATATAACTATGTAATTTTATAAAACTATATAAAACAAATTTATTCATTGAAAATTATTGATGAATTCTTTTGAAATCTTTAATCAATTTTAAATCCTAGAAATACTATTGTTTTATGGTAAAAGTTCAAATTTTTTAGAGTACTTTATATTTTCTACAAATTTTGTTTCATGATCACTAATGAAATAGTATTTTATGAACTATATCGGAACATAATGTGATAAAATTAACAATAATTGACAAATTTATTATCAATTATATAAAATTTATGATAAAATAATTTTAAGCTATATATATATATTTTAGAAAATGGTTTTTGTTGTCTGTGTTGTATTTTGAATTGAAAAATTGAATAAATTAATATTTATTAATAATTTTAATGAAATTGTTTTATAACATTTTTAATAAAATATAATAAATTCTTCAAATTACATTAATAAGAAATTTATGGTATTAATTCAGTTTTACAATTAAAAATCCATTTTTCTAGAATCGTTTTCGTTGAGTTTTGCACAATTATTTAAAAATAATTTCATCCAACTTATATATATAATCAGAAAAAATGGTAAAAAAATATTAAAATCATCATTAAAAAAATTATTAATGAGGTGATTTTATTTTATTTTATCATTATGATTATTAACTAATGTATCATCCATGACTATGATAAGGGTTGAATGTGTTAACAGGGGTTAAAAAGTATATATGGATTAAATTGACCCAAAAAATTACCTAAATCCTATAGGTTAAATATGTTTATATCTTTTAAAATATTATTTGTTTACTCTATCGAATTTAGATACACCATACCATATATCATACATTATTATATTTTAATATTCTTAATAATTACAAGTGTTCCCACTTCTCACTTATACAAGGACACATTCTCAACTCTCCTATCCACAACACATGAGCCTGTAATTTTTAAATATATCTTCCCATATACATTCCCATTATCTATATCCATGACCATGAGTTTCCTGTCATCCCTACATAACAATCCTAGAATCATTTAATATATTTTCAAAGGAGGATACCAGGGAAAATTTCAATGTTCATATCAATATTTTTCATTATTATTTCTTCTTAAACCTGAAAAAATTTAATATCCATTTTAAAATATATGAATAATCATATTTAATATGATTGATTGTTTTTATTGTTATTTTATATCAATTTTAATCTCAATACAATCTATTGTAAAATGATAATATCTCCTGGGTATTTATGTAGGAAACCACCTCCATGAAGAGAAGTTATTGGTTTTTTCATATACTCTTCATATAGATATTTAAATTTTATGTTTTAAAGAATATAAATGATATATATGATACATTTATTTCACTCCATCCATTGAAAAGTGGGAATATATCTCATGTATACTTATGGACAAATATCTCCACAAAGTGAGGTATTCATTTCTCATCATCAATTTATATGAATGATTATTAATGTGTAAATATTTAATACTTATAAAACTTATAACATTATTTAAACTCTATATGAAATGAAACCTAAACAAATGTTTAATTCATATAACCGTTAAATGAATTGATCATGGAAAGAAGACCAATTTTCACATGAATTTTATTTTTAATAAATATCTTTTATTAATATAGTAATATAAAAATATGAAGGAGTGGTAAAAATTAATTTAGGTACAAATAGGGATATATAATTGATTTATAATAAAACTATAATTTTTATAAAATATATTCAAATCTTTAAAATTGAATACTGGACATGAGGAAAGGGTTTAAGTAGGAATTACAATTATTTTTGAGATTTTCTATATAAAATTTCCATTTAAATAAAATTATATGGTTCATATCCTTTAAAACACATATATTTTCATATAAAACAATAACCCTTGGGATTATCAAGTAATATGACCATTTTATTCAAATTAACAATAAAAATTATCAAGATTCTATTTTTAATAAAATTCAACCTCATTTCCTCTTTTTTTGAAATACATTCTATTCTCTTTGTATTTTCAATAATTGTTTTCCTAGATGTATTAATCTATAAATAAATTAATGATTAAAAATTATTTATACTGCCGCTTTCTTTCATTATTAATTATTACAAGGTACTTTTCAAAAAAATTACTTACTATTCACATGTAATTTTTTTAAAAAAAATTATGGAAGGGGTCTTCTCTTTTAATGTATATGGAATGGTTAAAATTTATCACATTAAAATGTTTTATTTCAAAAAATAATAATTTACAAGATTATATGGTTATTTAAAATATTCATGTAATTTATAGATGATAAGTATTCCAATGGAAAATGTAATGTTCTATACATTAAATAAAATATTCAAATTTTATTATAAAGGTATTTTTAATCATTCTTTGTATCCTTTAAGTGTTTTTATTCTTATTTGGGGACATCAACTAATGATATCATCTAAATTCATTCCTGGGACATATTATTATTATGATACCATAATTTTGTTTCTATGAAATATGTTACATGTCAATAGTATAAATATGTGATGGAAAAATCATAAAAACTATATCATTTTTGGGGTAATTCTTTGGAAAAATTATGAAGGTTTTTATGATATTATGGAAACAGTTATATTATTTTAATTAGATAAATAAAAGACATAGGATTATATATCCCTCAAATTAATTGAGAAAATAATTATATCTCATGATATAATATGGACTGATATGGGGAGTGAACTCAGTTCATTAAGAGGTAATGTTCAATATGATCATTTTTGAAGTGAACATTAACTATAGAAATGATGTAATGGGGAGTGAACATAAAAAAATAGAGATATAATTACTCTATTATTGACTTAATATGTAATCATTACTACGTGAATTATTAAATGATTGTCGATCCCATTCCACTATGGAAATTTTTCCACAATGATTGTCTTGGAAGTGATCTGTGACTTAGGATATAAATATCTATCCTTTAAAAAATATTGTTTTAACTTATGATATGTTTTCATTTCTCATGATAGATTATTAATTAGTTTAAAATATTAATAATTAATCATTTTATTATGATAAAGCAATATGAAATGATGATTAATGATGTTTTACTGATTCGGTAGGATTTTCATAAGTTATGATCATTTTATCATACCATTAGCATTATATTATTTTCTCTTATGACCACTGATTGATATCTTCTATTTTTACCCATACTGATAATCATAGCTTACCCTTTATTATGTTTTTTATGTTATCTTTAAAGGTTTTGTATTGGGTTTGTTTAAGAATGGTACTACGGGAGAAGAATAATTAGAAAGATATTAATGATATTTCATGAAATGTGTTTATTATCTATCTAGTATCAAAAGAAACTAACCGATTATGATTTTCAGTTTGTATTATTATAATATTTATTGAATATTTATCTAAAATGATGTAATAATTTTTAGGTAATTCTTGGGTCACCACAAACAAGACCATGCACACCTTTAGAGGGGTGTGGTTAATTGGAATGTGTATTTTATCATCAGAGAGTGATTTATGTTATTATTTTGGATACATATACTTCAATAGGTATCATGATCCTCAAGGATAGACCAAAAGGTTGTGAATCATCTAATTAGTTACTTTATAATTTTTCAATCAAAATAACATTCGCAAATATGTTGGATTTTAAACAATATTACTATTTTTTATATATATATCCTCAAACCTATAGAATATATATGAGTTTAGTGGCATGAATAATCAACCAAAAATTCCTATCATGGAAAAAGAATCACACATACTGGTTTACATGGTTTAATTTTTAATATTAATGGATACATTTTCATCATGATATAAAAATAATAGAATATATTATCCACTTGATTTGACATGTTTAACAAAAATGGGTAGGCTATGTTCTTAAATCATATTATAAAAAAAATACCCCTGACTCGAGATAACATGTGCCCACATTAGGTGGTATTAAATATTAATTTTTAGTCGCTATATAAGAAATAAAATTTTATGTATATGAACACCAATTTCAATTTACTAATAAATATTACATTATTTAATAATATAGTGAATTAATGATATTCATGGAATCCTAACATATTGTTTAACATTCCTACTATATTTCATTATAGTGTAACCAATATCTAAAATATAATCTAGATAATTAAAAAATTTATATTAATTTTATATGACATACAATTCCACATTCGCTTGTATGATAAAATTCCCTTTCAACTAAAAGAGTTTTATTAAAAATAATTGATATAATGAAGATCCAATGTAATAATTCACTTTTGTAAGACTCTTATTCCACCTCTATCTCTATTACTCAACAAAAAAAATATTTCAAAAATTATTAAATCCCTTCACATCAATCACCCTAATGAATTTCCAATTTCAAATTTTAAATCAACTAACCAAAATCAAACAATATCCTCTAATATATTAAGTTACACCTTTAGATAACTCCAACCCTTCAAAAAGACCATGAAATTTATAAATGATAATTATAGTTGGTTGGGATAATCTTAGGTGTCACTAGGAATGACAAATCATTATATACAATAAAATGTGTGTTTTATATTGAAGCCCAATAGACCTCCTGGGTACCTCTATACTTCCACTAGATGTTAATTATTTATACTATTCTCCTATATATTGAATTCAAAAAATAGGGGAGGACACTAAAAATATGGTGGTAGGAAATTTTTTCTATCCCAAAAATAACGTTGGCACAAGAATTATCAAACCATCTGATTGAATTCCAACAGTATTCTATTGTCTTCACATTTCTTTTGTCACATCAAACCATTATTTCATATTAACGATATATCAATAATCTTATTACAATGTTATTTGAAATGTATTAACCTGTTAACATTTATATTAAAATTGTTTTAAATGAATATTTGACATGTATAGATAGTAAAATTTAATGATCACTTTGTTGAATGAACATAAAACTAATGGCTACCAAAATCATCAAATTGTTACTAAAACATGTATGTATTTCACAATATCAACCTTTTCATTTTGTTTTCAACAATTTAATTCACACCTCCTTTGATCAGTTCTCTCTCATTCTTTGTAAATCAATATTTTTAGTCAATTACATACCCATGTGGTAATACATCGTTTAAAAAATAATGATAAAAGATAACTCTTAATTTTTCCAATTATAAACAATAGGGACTTCCCTAGCTACTATTACTTCAAAATTCATACAAAATTCTTCGGAACATTCCTTATACATATAAAAAACAAAATTCATATAAACATTCTAAAAAAAACATTAAAATAGTCCCCACGTGGAAACAAACATAGACACCTATGAACTAAAGTAATTGATTTTCCTTCAAATTTTTTTTCTCTAAATATACTTTCCCCATTAATGGAAAAATATATTTCATGAATTTATATTATCATATACTCCATTAAAAAAATTTTAATAAAAAATGGAAGGGGAGTAAAGTACCCCAAAACATCATGAGAGTTGAGGGGTGTATCCGGGTGTGATTTATTACTTCTTAAGTGATTTATCTCATTCTCATGTTGGTAGGAACAAGTTAATCCCATCATATTAGAACATGTAAAAAACATAAAATCTATTGCAAAGAGAGGACACAACTATTTTACTTGGTTTACCCCTAAGTGGTAGTCCATGGAGAATATGTCTATAGTGTGTCGGGCATACCAAAGTGAACTAATATTCACTAGTTTTGGAATATATAACTGTAGTCACAGTCACTCTATTCTTGGAACAATACACTTACAATATTGTATGCATTGCACTCTGCATCCCTCAGAACACTTCTGTTTCAACCACCTAACTCACATCTTGGGGAAAAGTAAATCACAGTTTCATGACAGGAAGGTTTCTTCAATGGATTTGAATTGAAAACGTTATCCCTATCATAAAATGAGACTCTACTCGACTGAAGACCTGAGTTGATGCACTATGAATGCTATGTTCACTAAAAACCGACTGTTAAAAAATTAATTTCTTAAAGATCATTCTCAAAGCTCACTCTATTGCGAAGCACCCTTTCCATTGTGGAACAAAATCCTTTGTAAAGCACAAATATTGAATGAGGAATACCCAATCATCACAAATCACCCATTACTTAGAAGTATTTACATCAGTCAAGACATATGTATACTTTCTGTGACTCTCAAGCTTGCCTAGAAAACCATATTCACGTTTCTCCCCTATCTTGGTGAAATGAAAGTGAGTCCATGTTTTCTCTAAACTCTTAATTTCAAATAAATTGTGGGTAGACTTATATTTATAGTCTCATCCATTCGTGATGATCAGCCTCCTCCAATGAATATTGGGGATATTTTATAAACAACATTGTGGTTCTCCAACCTTCGCGATCTTTCAATGAAATCTAAAATAGTCGTATAACCCTCCATCACCCCATCGCATATTCGAAATGCTATACTTCTCTTAATAATATATAAAATGTGTCTCTATTTATGATGATCCACATCATCACCAACATAATCCAAGTCTTGTAGAAATCCAATATTTTTTCGTGTTTATAAATTTTGATTCCAGAAAAATGCATTTTGTGATTCTCATTGTAATCATAGAGCTCACTACCGTAATTTATAAATCATTCACAAAACAAAACCATTGTAGCACTTATTTATTGAAATAATTCATTAATCATACATCTAAAATGAATTCAAGGATATATTATTCTCTCAATGCAAGAAAAAATCCATATATTTGACACAACAAATTTGGCCAACACAGGGACACAACGCCACATTAAATATTGTTGTCTTCTTGAACTATAAGATCCATTTCCTTTAAAATTCTATAACCTTACTTTTGAGGATTGATTATAAACACAGACACTGATCCACTTCAATATAGTAACATCCTTGGTTCTAATAGGGGGACACAATACCATTTCTTTCAGAAGAATAATGTTTATCTTCTATATCAATCTCAACCTTTAATATAACTTCTTTAGAATCTATTTGTATAATAAATATACCATAAAATCTACTATATAAACAAACTCAAACATTATCATACATTGATCATCCATTTCATTAATACAATGATATTTTATATCTACTTTATTTAATAATTAATGTCAAACTAGGTTCCTTGAATGATTTATATTACATTATCTTCTTAATATATTTTATTTTACAATATAATTAGAGTAAAAAAACCTTTTCATCCTCATTTTGATGTTTTTCAAATGATCATTACAAAAATTAATTTTGAAATTAAAATTTGATTCTTATACTATGAAATATTAAAACCAATAAATATTTAATTATTCTAGGATTCAATATCTATAACAAATCATTGATTTTATTATTTAACTGTTTGAAAAAAAATCTTCTTCAATTATCGTTAATAAAATATCATTAATATTCATTTTGATAATGAGATGTACAGCTTTAATTAGATTTGTATGTTATCAATCAATATAAATAAATTTAACCTTTAGTGGAATAAATAAAGAATATTACATTGAATTATATTTCCTTGGGGATTTCCTAACGTGTATAGAGATTTACTTAAACATTAAAAATAATCACAATCATCAATATGATAAATATGTTATGTTAAAACATTATACTTACAATTTATGTTTAAAATTGATAAGCTTATACATGAAATATATTTAGTGGGTATTTAATTATTTTGAGTTAAAAAATAATTAAATTTCACTTTTTCCCAAACTTCCAATTGGATAAAATTAATAATTGATGTTAGTCCCATAAAGCTAATAATAAACATTAAACACAAGTTTTTATTTTTCAATTATCACTTAAATATTCTTAAACATATTTTTATGAAATGACTACATTGGTCATATAATATCCTTATTTTATTGATTGGAAACAAAATAATATTATTATATATTTATACTATATTGTAATTTTACTTTATTGGATTCATTATACCCTTTATTATTTAAATATTCATTCATATTTCTTTTCTAATTACTAAAATATATGATAGAATGGACCAGAGGATATATATTTTTACTTATTATTATAAAAAACCATTTTTTTGTGTTGAGTGTAAACCCTGACGTTAAACTAAATTCTAGAGGAAGAATCCAAAAAACATTACCTAAAGTCCCAAAGACCTCACTACCCTATAACTACCCCTCCACAACAACTTATTCAATTTGATAGATTAGTTCAGAATTATATTTTGACATAAAATTTTTCCATGATTCAAAAAAAAATGTGATATGAAATTATATTATGTACTTATTCATTCATAATTGACCTTTTATGAACTAAATTTCAATTTTTTCATCACATTATTTGGTTAAATTATAATATTATTTATCAAGGTCACTTTAATCCTCATCATTTCCGAAATTTCCAATATACTATCCCTGAAAATGAACTCAAACTATATTATATTTATAATATATTCATATCAATTAAAATCAATTAATTTATATTTATTGCCTATTTATACCATCATATTCAATAAAATAGCATGTTTCTTATTTTAGTAATAGTATCCTGTTGCATTTAGTGGATAAATAAAGGAAATTTAATCCACACCACTTTGCTAAACTATCCTCATTTTTTCACCATTGACATTGATATGGGAAGGAAGATATAATACTCTAAAATAAATTATTGTAGTATATTCCTTATTAAACATTTCATAAGTATAAATATCTAAATATGGATGGTATAAATCCTAGTTTTGGGTATGAATTTTTTACGTCCATCTTTTTTTCTGAAAGAAACCTGAATTATTATAGTCCACCAATATTGTTTAATATATCTCCATCATAATATTTTTATATTATTATATGAAATATTGGGGTTTATAGTCAACTATAATCATTATAAATTCCATGAGTATTGAAATAGGATCCAAAATTAAATCACTTGTACTCATTACTATTGTGGACTCTCATTCCATTTATTGATTTTTTGAATTCATATTCTATAAATCTAAAACCACATTTAAACATGTTCCTAAACTTTAATTTATATAAAAAACATAATATATTTAATATAATTAAATATATTATTAAATGAAATAAATTTCATAACTCTATTCATTGACTTATTTTACATTGGATGATAAATATCAAAAATAATAAGATATAATTACTGAGAAGTTTGAATCTATAGTCAATTTTATTATAATTTAAAAATCATCCCCTTTAGTATATGGATAAAATCCAATTCCATTAACTATTATCAATAGTAATATGGAAAAATGTATTCCATGAGTGATATTTCGCCTGTTATTTGATAAAGATGGGAAATCCTATAATTCCACAATTCATTTTCTTTTATGAAACTCATTTTACATAAATTTTTAGTATCTCTATATGAAAGGAAATACATGATATTTTTAAAAAACAATATAAAACTAATTTTTGTAATCCTTTATACCCAGAAATTAGAATAAAAATTTCCTTCATTCCTTTCATTACAAAGTTATGAGATAATTATAAAATTATTCTTAAACCCATCAACAAAAAGTGTGTTCACTAATTTAAGTAGTTATCTCCAATATGCATTGAAATTTCTCATTCAATTTTTATTTACCCATTATACTAAAATATTATTAAGATTAGTTTTCAATTTTAAATAATTATGATATATTTAACTCAACAATCATTTAAGATAAAAACATGTTATCAAAAATCAATAGAGATTCATTTTAAAATGATTTCAATTGAACTTCTACCGGAATATAATTATTTATTCATATACACATATTATTTTTAATATTTCATGTAATTTAATTAATAGATGAAAATATTCAATAACTATAAGATAATTTTTTTAGCATCATAATTTAGTAGGTCACATCCGAAACAAATTAAAATAAATATTTAAAATTTATTCCCTATTTTCACTCTTTATATTATATATTTATTCAAATATTATTTTCTTTTAGTGGGATGACTCTCCATACCATAAAAACATTTCAATCATCTATATTTATATTCATACAACAAATAATACAACAAAATCCTTTTTATATTTTCAAATCCACCAGAACACAAACAATAGCCATAAAATGTAATCTTTATCAGTAAAATAAAATATCATCTAGAAAACATCCTCTACCATCCATTAAATTTTGAACAACTATTAGTAGCTTTATTTTTGATTTAATATATATGGATACATAAAACACATTTGCATCAATATTTAACTGCTTACATGAAATTCTCACCTTTCTATTTGTATTGTTATTTTAACTAATGTTAAGGATTCCATGATTTCCATATTTATTGACATTCCCTCTTTCATGATACATTTCATATAGTTTACCTAAGAATACATTTTAAAATTTACTTATTAAAATATATTAGAAAATTATAATATCAGTGAGGTATTTTATATTTTATATATTCATAAATCATCTTATAGGATACAATAATTTTTAAATTTCTATTCAATCGTTCACAATGATCATATATAGAATTATCAATGTCAAATATAAACATATTCATATGATTTTATTTTTCAGGAATTTTTTTGTTCAATATTCTTGTATTTCTTCCTTCTCATTAATCTCTTATTTCATTTCCCAAATTTTTTCTATTTTATAACCCTTAATAAATGAAAAATTATTTTTTATAGTTAAAAGAGATTACATTTTTTAATTTTATTAAACTAACATTTCATCTAATAATATTTTATAGTAAGAGTGTGAGGTCCATGTGTGGGGGAAATAAGAATCGTTGTGGTGGAATATAAATCAATTATTTAATCATAAAAAGCATTTCCTGTATGTGAATTCAAATATAAAATTAAAATAATCTAAATTTAATTACTTTATCAAGTTCATGAGTAATAATTCATTGAGTAGAATTAATATAATGAATTTAATGTTCCAATAAGGTTTTAAATTATTTAATATATTCAAATCCATCTTAGGTACATGTCATTTATTTATTTTTTTGAATATTCATTGATTTTTTTATTAATTAATTGGTTTTCCTTATTATACATTGAGATTTAATTTTTTATAACATGAGTTACATTTTGCAGAAAATGGAAAAAATAGAATTTTTACATTGAATATGGAAATATTAAAAATTTAATAATATATATATATATATATATATAAATGTTTCACAACGTTAGTTCGTACCACTTGTGAATCCAACCATTAACTGGTGTCTGGCCAATCTAAAAACATGCACTGGAAATAGATGCATGGTGATGGACTATTTGATGAATGTTTATATGTGTCAACATGTGAATAGAATGGTGGATTCATGGTGGAATCGAATGGGGGAAATAATTAGAGTTGGAACTAAAATGTTGAAAAATACCCATTTGGAACAGTGAATAGGATATATAAGGGGTTGAATGAATTTAACATTGATGTGGGATGTGGGTGTAGAAGGAAAATTACAGTTAATCAAAGAACAAAAATATATGGTTTTTGTAGCGACCCAAGATTGACATACATGGACATTACATTTCTATTGTAGAATACTTAATAGAACACAAAAATAGATTCCCAATGAACATATTAGTTTAGTTTATTTGGAAACTCATAACTTAATCTTCTATATTTGTAAATGATCTTCAACATCAACCATAATGATCGTTCCCTTTTGTTTTCCTACCTAAAACATTTCTTTATATCCCAGTGAATAGAAAACATAGAATGTGTGAGCTCAAATGCTTAGTAAAGGTAAACACAGATAACATAAATCAAACCATAACCAATAGAACATAAAAACATGAAAATAATGTTTAAATATAAAAATCTTGCGTCATGAAATAAATCATAGTTGTACGTAAGGTAGGGATCACTAAAAAATATTATCCATGATAAAATAGAATTGGAATAAAAAATGTTATTGTGGAAAACATATAATCACATTACATGACATTCATATTATCCAAGGAATTGCTTCCAAGACGAACATAGTAGACATAGTCCATTACTGAACTGGGTCTACATTCCATACTAGCCATGTATTACTAAACCAGATTTACATCTCATTCCTTCCCTAGATGACTAAAATGTATTTATTTTTCGTTCTAATAATGTATATATAATGAGATTTAAATATTTACCCAGTGAATTAGAGTGAGATATAGGTCAAAACCATCTCATAATGAAATAATTTTTAAATTTTCCACAAAAACATAAATCATTCAACATATCATACCCCATGAAAGAAAATGGGATTCTTAAACATCATTTCATCACAACATAATCAATATATTATTAATGGACTACATAAAAATAATTCAACCATAAAAAAAATAAAATAAAAGTAATAATAGGGATAAAAACACAACCTTATGTTATATTATATGGAAAATATTTTTGATAAACCACTTGAACATAGTTCTTTAAGAAAATATCCTTTCTTCATAAATAATGATTTCTTTTCTCAAAATTCCATGCAATTTTAAAATTAAAGAATTTAGTTGAAAATAAAAATTATCTTTTTGAGTGAAAGATTCAGTAAAATAATGCATTGTGAAACCATAAAAATCCATTCAAGCTGTATAAGTTAAAAAAACATTATCCTCATACTTTTTATAGAAATGTCAAAAAATACCTCATGGGGTAAAACAAATTGCATCCATAGCATGTAGTAAAATTAAAAAATGAGTAAAAATGAATTTAAGCATATGTAGAATTATATTAAAAAAATTATGAAAATAGGTTATGAAAAAATGTACACAGATGATAAATATACCCCTGGTAAATTCTTATAAATAAATAATCTAGGATAAAAAAATATTGGCAAAATTATCGCTTACCTTAGGTCTTATTTCATCCCCCTATATATCTGAAACTATTGTATAGTGGGGTTAAAAATATTAGTTACTTTTAATAGAACAATAATAATATTTATGATATCATATATGATTTTACTTATGACAATATATTACTTGTTAATTGGTCAATTTAATGTTAATGCAATGTTTTGGTTTTAAATTGTTTTATTTATCACCCATGTTTTGATGTATTATTCTTGATATTACTACATATATCATGATTTAGTTACTTAAATAATTTAAAACATTATTTTTATATTATATATATTATGTATATATATATATTTAATATATAGTAAAAACAAATGTAATACATTTTTCATAGAGATGGTAGACCATACGTATGCATGACCGCTTTTTTCATTTCTTTATTGAATTTAATTGAAGTAAGTAAATGAAATATATATATATATATATATAAATAGATATAGTTGTATTATCATTTCATATATTTATTGATTATTTTTTATTTGTTTTTTATAATCATTCTTTAATGTATAACATGTTCATTGAATCTCAACGCATCGTGGAGACGGTAAGACGTACGTATGCGCGAGCGATGATATTGTTCCCATGATTAATGAATGGTATTGGAGTGGATGGTGTATAATATCTAATAATTAGTATAATGTTATAATAATCATATATAGGTTTTATTTCCACCATTATATGCATCCATATAAGGTGGTGGTGAAAAACAGATTACACCACAACGTAGAGATGGTAAGCCTTACGTACGTACGCGCATTTATTCATTTTTTGTTGGATTGATAAAAGGTGAAATAATGTTGTTTCATATTTATAATAACATCTCAAAATATGAGTGATACTTATGTTATTAATTTATAATGAAATAATTAATTATGGGTAAGTAGAATAATAATAAAATTTGAAAGAATCAGTAGATAAGATTACCGCTTCCTCGATGTGCCTCATTTAAATTTTCTCTTAGGGCACTAGAGATAGTATTTTGAAAAGCTCAAAAACTCTAAAATGTATCTAAGGATGTTGAGAAGAGAAATGGGCATGGTTTGGAATATATTTAATGTTGAAAATCGAGTGAAGAGGATATGGAGGAGGTGCCCTATTTTTAGAGAGGAGGGGCACTTTAGGAAACTCTCAAAATATTAAACTATTATAAATTCAATTTTGAAAAAAATGATCCAAAACTTCTTTAATTATAATATAATATGATTTTCGTTAGAATAATCAACATAAAATAATTTTTAGACAAGTTTTATTTACTTTTTTATCCTTATATTTATTGTTTAACCCTTATTTTACATTTTTTTAATCTTACCATGATATCTTGTTGTTTACACATTGCAGGTTTATGTAATTACCATATCATGTCGAACGACACAAAATATTTTTTTATATAATATTATGACTTATATTAACTATTTGGATGAATATTATAATTTAAGGAGTTTATTATCATTTAATAAAAAAATTTATGTTTTATGTTATGAATAATGTCAATTTTGAACACTATTCATATTTGACTTTTTTAAAATCATCATAAAAACATTATTCCTTTGAAACAAAGATATTAAATCATCCCTAATATTTCAATATAATCCAAAAAATTCTTGGATTCCATCAAAATATTTAGATTAATTTTGTTTTATTAATTATATAATCATTAATTTGAATCTCTCTTTAATGAGGTAATCACTACATCATAATTGTGTCATAAATAAATATATTTTTCTAAAGTATAAAAATTATAAATAAAATTACATGATTCATGAAATCATTTTATATTTCTAATTACTATATATTAATGTATATATTTTTTTTATAACACTATAATAAAAGCGATTTAGTAAAATGTATGTGTTTAGCTTATAATTATCTTTACATTAAATTAATAATTATAAAATATAATTTTCACATACAAGTGAATCCATTGGGTCCCAAAATTGACCAAAGTATGAACATGGTCCTAAATCTCTCATCCAATACTATTACAACATTTTTAGTGTAGATTTTGATTATTATAATATTTTTGGTTTACATTTTTTTACCATATTTACCATTTAACCATGGTGAATAAAATAATTATTTCAGTTACTATTTAGAATGTTCAAAAATAAAAGGAACCTATTAAATCAATATGAAACTTTTGATTCCAAAAATGGAATCCATTTCTCTAAATTCAAGACAAAATAGTTTCAGTAATTTATTTAAATTTAATTATCATTGTCAAAATGAGAAAGATGGTTTTCAAGAAATAATAACTAAAAAAAGATTGACAAGTGTTTACATCCAATATAAAAATTATATTATGTCTAATAAAAAAAATTATTAAATGAAAAAAATATAATCCAATTAAACTCTAAAAAAATTTTAAATATAATATAATTATAAAAATAAATTATATAAAAAGGCAATTTCAAATTAAAATGCAGTATTTTTCATTATTCTTTTAAATATTAATTTTTTTAGGAAAACACCGAAAATTCATCAAAATTAAATTTTTATGTCACTCTACCAAAGAAGAATTTTATTTTATCAAATTTTAAAAATAAAATTTTAAAATATAGATTTACAATTTGTGCCCTTTCCAAAGGCGGTAAAACTCAATATTTTGAAAAATACATCTTTTATCCAAAATATTGATTTTTTCCTCATATTATGTACTATAAATTTTTTATGATGAATGCTAATGTTATATAATATTAAAAATGTGGTTAATAATACTCATAATGGGTAGTTTATATCACGTTAAATAATAATATTTTAATAATATATCGTTGTTTAGAGAAACATTATATCGCGTACAATGTAAGCTATCGATGAAGATCTCTCTTGCATGTAACACAATACAATTCAGTGTTTTGTGTAGTGATATATTTATTTTGTTTTGCGTAAAACATAATCTAAACATAGTTCATTTATACATTGAACAAAATTTATAATCAGTGTTGTGAGAAATTAATTATATCAATGAAACATTAAATTGTGCGAAACATAAGCCAAGAATATTGTTGCATGTACTATATGCTAATATAGTGTTTCGTATAGTTGACACTAATCTTGGTGTAGCATAAAAAACAAGTCATCAAATACATTAAAAGAATCTATTTCACAAAATCTCGAGGTGTTACATTCTACACCCTTTAAAATAGAATTTCTCTCTCCAAATTCGTCCGGGTTATAAATGGATTAGTACTTGAAAGTATCTTTTATTGAAACCCACATCGTAGAAAGGTTTACTATAACATTATTTTAAAAAGGAAAGTTAAAAACATAATGGTTACCCAAAGTAACTCTTCACTGGGATTCCACAAAGGAGAACATAGGTGGGAAGTGAAAAAATAGATATGGGATAGAAATACGACCATTACATTTTGATGGATAGTGGTAGAGAAGAAAGTTTGGATATATTTAACTACCAGAAATCCATAAATATGCTACGATTGGAGGGACCATCTAATTTGTCACATAAAAAGGTACTAGTATTACATTTTTTTTATGATCCTTTATCAAATGTTGAATAATTTTCTATGAGAAGATATATTTACTTTATTTTAGTACCATTGATCGTTCATGGAACAATTTTCACTTCATCTATTATTTAAAGAAATAAAGTTGAAATTTTCATTCATGAAGTGTTTGCAGATCAAGTGATAGAATGAAATGTATTTTCATCTATCTCAACCAAAGGTAATAACGAGTTATCAAATATTTACTATTACACCTATAGTGGGATAATAAATTATTATAAAAAACTTCCATTGGAATATAATGTATACAATCCATAAAGGGATAAAAATAAAATGCTTTCAAAAACTAAAAATATAAAACATTATAAAGAGGTGGACTAAATCGACAAAACATATGTCTCCCATATCACATAAGTAATTTTTTGTCACATTGCAAACATCTCAATACCTAAATAATATATTATCTTGAGTCACTGTAGAAACTTGAATTATCAGATATCAATATTTAAAACTTGCTTGTTTCCTTATTCCAAAACATATTGGATATATTCCCTGAGTCCCAAAAATTTTAATACTTTATAAGTCCCTATCCATAAACATTACACAATCATGAGTTAATTCAAGATTTTAAATTGTGGATTTTTTCATGTTTATAGTTTTAGAAAATGAGGCCATAACAATTACTAAACATCTTGAATATTATATGTAGACACTTCTACATCGTATCCATTTTTTTAATAAAATATAAACTCTTACGATAAAACATGATTTATTTTTTTAATATAAATATTATTGAATTTTTCCTATCTCTTATTCTTCCATATACCCTATGAAATACATTTCAAAAACAATGGATGAGCATAAAATTCACTATAAGGGTTATAAAAGAAAAAAGAAACCATTATTTCATCATTACATACAATACATAAGTTATTTAACGCACCTCATGAAATAATAAGACTTATGAATAACACATAGAAATAATAAATAATAAAGGTAATTTGTGGTATCCATATCATATTTTCATTTTAGATTTCACGGCTACGTATGGAGTTACGTTTGGGATACCCGTCAAAGTATATTCCCAAAATCTCATAGGAGAAACAATAACTTTTTCCTCCATTACATTACACAATTCATTTGAGAGCTATCTCGGGATCACCCACCCTAGGTTTATTATAGAATCACCCATATGCATAAGAAAGGCCCATGAAAATTACATTATCATTACACATAACACAAGAATAATGGTAAGATAAAATTTCCACATTGCAATCACAATAAATCATTTAAATATATTTTAATAATCAATCCATTCTCAAAACCATTTTCAATACTAATTACTTAAAATGATTACATATTATTTATTTTTCTTTTAAAAACACTACAACATGTTAAAGAAGCCAAATATCAAATAATACTTACAGTAGTGGAATGGTGATTATCACTGCATACATAAAAAAGAAACATTCCTTTTGAAATTTAGAAAAGAGCATCATAGAAAAAGTTTCCATTTTAATGAAATTAAAATTAAATGTGATTTATACACCGTATAATAGAAATTTGTGTATAGATAAAAATAATCCTAAATTAAAGGGTATTGAGGCGAAGTCACTGACATCGTATCTGACATGACATGTTCGATCACTAATCTTCTAAATAATAAACTAAAGTTAATTTATACTATCTTCAGAACGTTTTTAAAGTGTATTATTCCAGTTACATTACATATTACCATGTTATAAACCTTAAATAATCATTTAAGTTAATAATGGTTGTTTTTGTCGATATTTCGTGTCTGAGTCAAAAATGAACATCTTATAATAACTAGTTGTCTAAGTGGTCAAAATCACATTATCTCTAGAATTATATTCATGATTTAGAAATCATATATATCATATACATCCCCTATATATACAGATGTATTTATAACAATACACAACATTTGGAGATATTAAATAAAATGCACAGTTCATGGAGACTGTAAGTCGTACGTACGTGTAAACTTTAATTTCATTTATATTTCATATTTTGTTGAATGAAAACTTATTGATATATAGGTTTATTATAAATCCAATATAATATCAAAAATAATTTCATTAACTCCATCCTTTATACATTCCACATATGGCATGAACGAGTCATATCACTTTGAGGGGGCGGTAGTCTGCACTTCCTCAAATGAAATTATCGTATTTAATTATTATGGAAACCATAAAGGAAAGATATAAATGAAAAAATACAGTATAATAGATACCATATAAATATAATATATATCACATATAAATATAGTTCCATCATAATGGCCACTATGAGAGGCATTAGAAGATATTTGAACAATCATGGTTTCGTGAGGCAATAGTTCTTCAACCATAGAAACATTATGTTCGTATCCATTAGATGGAGGTGTGTTAAAGTGTAGTTTGAATAATTTTCCAAACAACATCCTAGTGTATTGAATATAGTGGTGTTTATATAAAATAATTGAATAAAGAGAGCTTATGGGGTTGGATAATGAAAAAAAAAGATAAGAACTTTAGAGAAGACTTTACCTTTAAATTGGGTAACTCCCTTTGGTTTGAACCAAAAGGCTATATTAAATTTCCTTATGCCCAATTTAAGGATTCTAGGTGGAATAGAGGTATGTTGGTAGATTATTTATGTGTATTTTGGATGATACATGGGGCTTGATAGGTGTGATTAATGGGTTAGAGGTGGTGGCCATTTATAAGGGGGAGGAGGGGCTCTTTAGGAATTATTGAAACTATAATTTTATTATAAAATGAAAATCGGTTAAAAATGGTCAAAACATTATTTAATTAGAATATAAGTTTCATATAAGTATAAATAAAATCATATAATAATAATTGGAAATGTTTGTTATATTTATTAATCGTTATCTTTTTTATTTAACCCTTTCTTAATCTTATTTCACTTTTATCATGTCCTTTTATATATTTATACTATATGATTAATATATTTAATATAAAATTATAGGGGATCCAGAATAAATAAAAAATTACATGTGTAACATCATATATGTAATTTGGCTGAATCTTAGTGTTTTATGATTATTTTATCATTTAATTAAATATTAATTGTTTTAAAAACTTTTATTTCAATTTATAAACTATTCATATCAAGACATAAAAAATCAATAAAAAATTTATTCTTCCAAAAATAATTAATTAATTAAAATATAACAAGTCATTATTATCACTAAGATTCATGGATGGCATAAAAAGTTTAAATGTAAATTTATTTTAGTATTTATACTATCATTTATTTTAATCCTTTATTAATGAAGAAATTACTCCATCACAATTGTGTAATAATTTAATTTATTTATTTAATGTATAAAAATTTTAAGTAAAATACCATGATGTATAAAATTGTTTTATCTTTCTAATGAAAATTTATAGTTGAAAATATCACATATATTAGCCTTTATAAATTTTTTCTGATAATAGATATTTGTTTGTGTTACATTTTCCTTAACATTAAATTAATTTTCATAATGTGTCATTTTCACTTACTGGGGGTTCCATGGGGTCCCAAAAATCAACCATATGATTCCCATGGTCAGAACTGTATCGGCTAATAAAATTAGTACATTTGTTAGGTTAATTTAATATTTTTATAATAATATTTTTTACCATTATTTACCTGATTTACCCTTTAATAATGGTACAAAATATATTTACTAAATATACTATTCATAATGTCTAAAAATAAAATTGACCAATTTACACAATTTGAAACACCTGATTAAAAATATAGAATCCAGTTTTCCAAATTTTAAAGAATATAATTTTTATAAATTTATTTAAAATTAATTCTCATTGGCAAAACAAAAAGCCTATTTTAAAGAAATAATAACAATCAAGTGATTGGCAATTGTTTATGTTCAATTTCAAAGTGAAATTACTTGCAATGAGAAAAATTGAATAAAATGGTAAAAATATAATCTATTTACATATTAAACCTAATTAAAAAGACAATCTAACAATATAAATAAATATTAATAAAAGGCAATTCAGAATTAAAATGAAGTATTTTTACTATTCATTAAAAAATGAACTTTATCAGAAAAATATTGAACATTCATCCAAAGTAAATTTTTATTTACAATTTCTAAATAAAATTATTATTTTATCAAATATATCATTTAAAAGTGATAAAAACTAGATATAAAATATTTTCTCCATCAAAAGTTGGTAATTGAACCTTTTAATGAATATTAGAGTATTTATGCTTAAAATTGGATTCATTCACATTTAAAGCCTCTAAAATTTATTTGATAAATGTAAAAACATTTAAAAATCATGTGTAAACATATTGAAGTTAGTTCTATTCATTCCCACCAATACAATAACGATGTGTTAACTAACATTTAAAACAACAATATTAATATATTATTTTTCAGTTTAACTCAATGTAGTGTGCAATGTAAGATTTCCAAGAATCTCATTGTTGCATATCGGGTAATCCACCGATCATAACAACACCTATAAATAAATGTTAATATTTAATTCAAAAATATTAATAAACATAAAAATGTTATATTTTTTATTTACATGGGATGTTACATACTTCATCAATGATAGAATAACCCTTTTGTCAATAACTCCATAATTAGATTTCAAGATACTAGAATCATTATATTTACTTATTCAAATACAACACATCTTTATCCAAAAATCATTTTCATAATATAAGGGACATATTAAGTGTTACTTTTCCCTTAATCATGTGTTATCCAAGTATATCACCTTACCCTTAAATCACTTTTCCATCTCCTTATAACTATTCATCATATATTTTCCAATCCTTATACTGAAAACACTTATTTATTTCATGATTTATATTAAATAATATTTGAATTATGAAATATATACACCTCAATCATCTAAAAAAATTCTTAAACCATTACCCATGTTCCATAATCTTCATCTTTTCTAAAACAAGTATCATGTCTCTTCATTTCTCAACATCAGTCTTCATAGGATCAATATAAAAAATACTAGAATAATGTCACAAACACTTCACATATCATTTACAATATCATTATCCTCAGTGGTATAACCACTACTCATCCCATCGTCAAAATTCTCTACATGATATTTCGACTTATGAAATAAATATTCATAATTCCCATAATTACCACATCTAAAACATTCACTTGTTAACAATGTTCAATGTAGTTCTAGTTATTGACAATGAGTAGAATGTAATGTCTGAAAAATACAAATTAGATATTTGGAAAAAATAAGTAAGGTAAATTAATTATAATATTTTAATATGTGATATCTTCGGTTTAACCCTAGGCCAGTCATGATTGTTGCAAAAAATATAGGTTTGTAACCTATACAATACATACTGTTAGGGAATTCCTAGAAACAACCTTAATATATCTCTAGGGATCTCACTAATTATTTCTCATCCTAGTTTCCACTAGTTGAATAAACCATTACTCTAAAATCAACTGTAGCTACCCAAGAATGAAGAATATTGACATTACCTTTATTTTGCGGAATACATAATACATGACACAAAATGATGCCCAATGATCGTATTAGTTTAGTGTCTTTTGAAACTAAGAACATAATATTCTAACTTTGTGAATGATCTTCAACAGCACCCATAAAGATCTTTCATTTTCTTGTCCTAACTAAAAACATTATTTATATCATTGGGAAAAGAAAAAATGTAAAGGGTGTGCTCAAATTCATAGTCATGGTAAATATGGAGAACATGACACAACCCATAAATATTTTAATGTAAAAACATAAAAGTAATTTTTAATCATCAAAATATTGTGTCATGAAATAAATCATCGTAGTATGTAAGGCAAGGGTCATAAAGGAATATTAACCTTGATAGATTATTATTGCCATAAAACATGTAATTATGGAAAACTAATAAGTACATAATATTGTTTCTATATTAGCGAAGACATTGCTTCTAAGACCATCATAGTGGACATATTCCATTACTTAACTGGGTTTCCTTATCATTATCTCCATGTATTACTTAACCCGATTTACTTGGTGTTCCATCCCTACATTACTGAACTATATTTACTTTCCATTCCAGTCATATATATCTTATGAGATATAAATCTTTACCCAATGCATTGGATGGAGATATAGGTCCCACACATCCCATAATTAAATCATTCTTACATGTTCCACAAAAACATAAATCATTCATCATAGCATAACACATGATATAAAACGTGATTTTTAAACGTCATTTCATCATAAGATAATATATATAAGATAAAAAGACATCATAAAAATAATTTCAACATAAACACAATAAAATCACAAAAATAATTGGAATAGAAACATAAATATATTCATCTATGATGGAAAAAATTATGATAAACCAATTGAACTCTGTTCTTGAGGAAAATTCACTTTCTTCTACAAAATTTTTTTTTTCCCAAAATGCCACAAAAATTAAAAAGAAACTAATTTAGTTAAAATTAAACATGAAAAATTTCACAGGAAGATTCCTGAAAACAATACATCATGAATCCATAAAAATCCATTCATTCCATATATTTTAAAATAACATTCTCCTTGTACTTTTGTCGGAAAAGTCAAAAAATATCTTCTATGGTAAAAAAAGAATGATTATTTCCATACCATGTAGTTAAAGTAAAAAATGGGTAAAATGAATTTAAACATACATAGATTAGTAGTAAACATTTTTTGAAAACTTTTTTAGAAAATACACACATGCATGATAAATATATCACAAGTAAATACTTACTAATATACAATCTCAGATAAAAATGATATTGGTAAAGTTATCCCTTACCATAGTTTCAATTACTATTGTATGAGTCTAGAAATAATGTATAGTAGGTTTAAAAAAATTATTAAATTTTAACATAACCATTATGATATTTATTATTTCATATATGAATGACATACGACTTTATATTACCAATTAATTTTTTTAATTCCATGTTAAAGAAATGTTTTTGGTAATAATTGTTTTATTTATCGTAACTGTTTTGACTTGTTATTCATGATTTTATTAACTATATAATGATTTACATACTTCCTGAATTAAAAATATTTTTTAAAAATTATATATATTATTTATATATATATATATATATATATAATAGATAGATAAATGAAATGGAATATACCGTTCATGGAGATGGTAGTATATACATATGCTTGAACGTTGTTTTTGTTTCCTTATTAAACTGTATGGATGTAAGTAAATGGCATATTTATATACATAAATCCAATATAATTATTATGGAATATATTTCATTATTATTTATTATATATACTTTGTAATCATTCTTGAATGGTTAATGTGGATAATGAATCTCATCGAGTCATGGATATGGTAAGCCGAATTTACGCACGAGCGACGATATTATTACCATAATTATTGAATAGAATTTTAAGGGATGGTTTAAAATATGTCATAATTTTTATAATGTTATAATAATCATATATAGTTATTATTTCCACCATTATAACCGTCCATGTAAGGTGGTGGTGCAGAAATATTACACCCCGGTGTGGAGACGGTATGTTGTACGTACGCACGTGCAATGCTTTCAATTTTCATATGATGGATTGAAGGTGAAATAGTAGATTTTAATATTTATAATAAAATATAGATATATGAGTGATAATGATGTTATTCCATTATAATGAATTATTCAATGAAGAGGAAGTAGAAGAGGGACTAAATTTGAAAGAATCGGAAGAAGGGATTTCCACTTCCTTGAAGTGCCTACTTTTAATTTCTTTGTAGAGAATTATAGTGGGTCTTTTTAGATGACTATGTCTTCAATATTGTAACTAGGGATTTTTAGAAGAGAAATGGGTAAGGTTTTTTAGAGTTTGAAGGCTCAAAGTAGAGTGAAGAGGAGAGGGAGGAGGGTCCCTTCTATAAGAGAGGATGGGGGATATTAGAAAACCCTCAAAATATTAATTTATTATAAATTCAATTTCGATTGAAAATGATCCAAAACTTATATAATTATACGAAAAGATTATATTGGTTCGAATACATATTATCAAATAACTTTTAGACATGTTTTTATAATTATTTTGTCATTATATTTTTGTTTTTACCCTTATTTTACCCTTTTTAATCTTACTATTATTTCCTGTTATTTACACCTTGAGGGTTAATGTAATTACTATATCGTGTAAAACAAACAAAAAATGTTATTTCTAAAATATTTGGACTTATATTACCCATTTTAGAGAATCCTAGATTTCTAATAATTCAATAACATTTACTAAACTATTTTATGTTTTATTCTATGAAATATGTACGTTTTGGACACTATTCAAATTTTACCTTTTAAATCATTCTAAAAAGAATATTTCATCGAACCAAATGCATTAAATCATACCTAATATGACAATTTCATCCAAAAAATAATGGATAGAATCAAAATATTCAAATTAAATTTATTTTAACATTTATAAATTCATTTATTTGATTGTTTTATTAATAAGGAAATCACTACATCATAATTCTGTAATAAATAAATTTTAGGACCAAAAGTTGCTTATATACCCTGAGATGGGGGTGAATTAGGGTATGGATATAAATTTCAAAATTATTCCCACCCCACTAGATCTGCAATTTTTTATCACAAGAGTCACTATGTTTGCACTTGTGTGTTTATTATGATCACTTATTTTCTTCTTTATCTGATGATGATTCCTTGGATGCAATGAAGGAAAGTAAGAAGTAAGACACAAATATTTTTACTTGTTTCACCATCATTTGGCTACGTCCAAGGAGCATAAAATGATGATGTTCTGTTGTACCAAATCCACTAAAGCTCACTGCAAAAAATGTTCGTGCTAGATCAATTCTATACACAGGCTCATATCCTTTACACTATTTAGGGTTAGCTTACATCGTTCCCAAGGGTCACTCCATATTCCTCTCCCTATGTCTCACTACCTATAGAAAGGGTCACCTTCTTCCTTTTCCATTTCTTACTGCTCTAGAAAGGATCCACTCACAGTTTATGGACTTGTAGGTCTTTTCATTATCATTAATTAATGCATCCTTCCGTGTATGTAGATGAACTATTGAAGTTCAAATATCATCCAATTATAGAAAACCATTTTACATAAATTACTGGGCAATAACCTTTAGAAATACATTCGCAATGATTTGTACTTCAGAAGGCTCCCATTTTTTCAATGCTCAAACAAGCCTTCCCGAAGTCCATACTTCTTCACAAATAACACGCCTTCATAGAGCTCACTTCTTCATAGAGAAAACTGATTTGCAGAGCTTAAGCCTTACCAGATCTCACACATTTGAAAATATTGCTCTATCTCAAAGATCGTTTCTTCACAAAGAGACTTCCTTCATGAAACACACTAAGAAAATGTAGAACAAACCTCTTTCATAGAGTTAGAATAGCCACCATGAATCTCTTTGTATATTTCAATGCACATTGCCTATGTGATCCTCCTTTGTGATTTGAGAGCAACAAATTTTTCTTGGAAAACTCTTTACTTCTCTTGAGGTGGTCAATGCCTATTTCTAGGCGATTCTACCGACTCGAGAACCTTTCATACGAATTCTGCACCAGTTCAGCTCAAACCACAGAGCTCTAACAATTCCGCCAATATTCTCTCTATCTCATGATGTACCGTGGAATTTTTTGGATCACAGAGCTCTTTGTAATCACGGAGCTTTCCGTCAATTCCTTTGCATCATCACCACAATGCTTCACTACAATTCTCTTTACCTATGCTATTTGAGATGCTCATCATAATTGTGAATAACACCATTAACATCGTTCATGTCTTTCCGAAATCCTTATATAGAATCCCATATTCACAAAAAACATGCATTTTACATATTTTTATGAGATATTAAAGAAAATCCACATTTCATGATGCTCACCAAATTCCAAATTTTGGCCCCCAAACATTTAGAGAACACTAGAAAATGGCCCAGCCTTGTATCTATTATTTTGTATCGACTCCAGATCTTCTCTTCCTTTATTGTGGTTCTTTGTCAACATTGATTTTCAACCAAATCCCTTTAACTAGTTAATTTAACATGAATTCCTAAAGTTTCAACACACACAACCAACCCAAATATGATTTAATGTTTCCTTGAGGGGTTTTTTCCAAATATTAAATATATTTATCTAATTTCTAAAAATTATAAATAAAATACCATGATGTTGGAAATATTTTCAGTTTTTTTAATTACTATATATAGTCATATAGATTAGTTATATAACCCTAAATTAAAATATATTTAGTAAAATATATATGTTTAGGTTATAATTATATTTACTTTAAATTATTTCTTATAAAATGTCATTTTCACATCCAGGTGAATCCATGGGGTCTCAAAATATACCCAAGGATGACCACAGACGGAAATATATCATAAAATAGGATTAGAACATGTTTCAGGATAGTTTAATATTATTAAAATTTTATTTTAAAACTTTTTTACAGATTTACCTTTTTACTATGGTAAATAAAAGAATTACTAAAGTTACTATTCATAATGTGCACAAATAAAAGGTACATTTATAAAAATTTTGAACCTTCTAATTCAAAATATGGAATCAATTGTTCTAATTTAATAACACTGAAGTTGCAACAATTAATTTAAAATCAATTTCTGTTGTCAAAACCCAAAAGAGTTGTTTTAAGAAGTAATAACTATCAAATTAATGACGTATGTTAATGTAAAATTTAAAAATGAAAATACTTTTAATGACCAAATTTGATTATATGAAAATATATAAGCTAATTGCACTTTGAAACCAATTAATAATATAATCTAACTACAGTAATAAATTATATAAAAATTCATTTTCCAATTATAAATGATGTATTTTCACTATTCATTAAAATTTTAATTTTATAACAAAATACAAAAATTCGACAAAAATAAATTTTTATATCCTTCTACCAAAGAAGAAGTTTATTTTTACATATTTTACTTATAAAAGCGTCAAATATATATTTAAAATGGGTGCGCCCCCAAAAGGCTGTAAAACAACATTTTAAGAAAATACTTCTTTTATTTGAAAAATTAATTTTGTTCTCATATCATGTTCTAGAAAATGTGTACGATAAATGATAATGTTATATAAAATAAAAAATTTGGTTAATACTATTTATAAATTCTAGTTTAAATCCCATTAAATAACAATATTTTAATAATATATCGTTGTTTAGTAAAAATCGATATCACGTACAACGCAAGCTATCGAGGAAGGTCTCTCTAGTGTGTAACGCAATCCAATTTAGTGTTTCTTGTAGTAAAATATTATTTTTGTGTTACATATCACATAATCTAAACGTAGTTCCTATATACATTGATCAAAATCTATACTCAGTGTTACATGTAAATAGTTATATTAATGTAACTATAAATGGTGTTCAACACAAGCCAAGAATAGTGTTCTGTATACTACAAGATAATATGGTGTTGCGTATAGCGCAAGCTAATCATGGTGTAGAATACAACACAAGTCATAAATAAATTAAAATAATCTATCTTATAAAATCTCATGGTGTTACAGTGGTACAAGGTCATTCATACTGGCTTCATCACACTTCTTATTGGATTTGTGAATAAATATCCATACATTTTATATTCACACTACAACTACCTGCATTGAAACTATAGAATTTCAAGAATAGGTCCATTATTCATCATTAATGTTATTTGAACATGGAGACACCATTGGAGATAATGTAAAAGTATAAAATTATCATTCAAATGCTATATAGAGTATAAGGGTTAACTATATAAATGTGTTAGGATTACTTGAATTCTATTAAATAATATAAAACCAGTATACAAGATAAGGGATGTGTTTCGGATGAATAGATAATTTAAAACTACATCAGGTGATCTCACTTCATGGTTTGCCAAAGAAAAAAATTTATAAAATAATGATATGATTTTTGGGAAGGTTGTGTTTCCAATTATAAGTTATATATCCATGTTAATGGGGATTGATTTTGATTTATATAATTATATGGATATTATGTGTAGTATTTTTAATGAATTTGGGATGATATTGTACTTTTGTAGTATTTTTATGGTTGAATAAGTTGTGTTTCTTCTCAAAGACCCATATCATGGATATTCTAGTGATTTCAAAATATTACCTTGCTCAGTTGTTAAGGTTTCAATAGTTTATAGGGTTATATCCCATTTCTAAAATTTAAATTGCTTATTAAATTCATGATTATAATGTAGACACTTGCTTCTTCTATAGTGAATATTTCTACAGTTTTAGTTAGAATAAGGCTATATCGGAAGATGAGTAATGACTCCACTCTATGTGAAAATGATGAAGGAGTTTCTATAAGATTACGTTAAAGGTGATATTAATCAAACCTTGAAGTAAGAAATAGTGGAAATTCAGTTTTTAGTAATAGTTTTGTGGGATATTTTCATATGTTGCACCATGTGAATGTAATTTCCATGAAATGACAGTGGGAAGGGTTCTTGAGTCATGGCGATAAGATTAATATCATTCCATAGGAGTTTCAATGTGAAAGTATTTTAAATAAGACCATTCTAAGACCATTGATGAAATTTTTATGAGCTGACATAGGTTTTTTAGTAATTAGTTGTGTAATTTTTGAATTAAAAAAGTGGCCACTTTGGGAGGGAATAATGAAAATAAATAAATGGATTCTATATTATTTGGGTATTTTTGTGTTCAAATGGGAATAACATTATAGGAATATGATAATATAATTGTAATGTTTGGTTTTTTACTATTTTTTCAGTATTTAATTCTTTGTTTACAACATCCTCAAATAACTATGATTAGGGGTTATTTTTCTTTTTTCCAAATGATATATTTAATCAGGTTGTGTTAGTGAAATAATTTTTTTATATTCCATCAATCGATCTGATTTTGATGTAGATTTATACTCTATATCTTTTTATCATCCTTATTTTAAGACCACTGCTACTTGAATGGGGATGTTATTTTAAATTAATAATCTATTAATTTTTTATCATTCTTATAAATTGAAAATCATTGGGTGTTTATCATTAAACATGATATTAATCCACGTTCCTTTTACTTAATCAAACTATATAACCCCAACAAAATAGGGGCATTCAAGGTAGATAGTGTTTACCAAAACTAAACAATTTCATTGATTAAATTTCCACAATGATAAGGAAAATCAACCTGACTTTTAACATAACTATCAAATGAACTGAAATTTAATGATCTTTGTAACGTCTTAACCCAGCTCACCTCGATGATGGTGGCTGGACCAGTTGGTTACATGAACTCAAGTGGATCTACCCGAATGCCAGAGGCTGCCGACTAGCAGTGCATGCCTTTTTCGTGTCTGTGCGGTATACTATGCCCTCAATAAGAATTAGTGTTATCATAGTAGAAGTAAACATCAATTAACAATAAATAGTAGATACATATAAATGATTATACTGTAGTATAATCAATATGAATAATCCCACTGAATAATAGTCAAGTGTGGATGCTCACAAAACAACGTCATTCCCTCATGTCTGTCTAAACTGAAAGCATGGAAAATGGAAACCTAGGCATATTATTAAATAAAAATAAAAGACACAAACAAACTACTTCATAAGCATTTCTAGGTCCTCTTCCCCAGTATCCATCCTATGTAGCATGAAATAATCAAGCATCGGGAGTAGCACACATTCCTTTGTCAATACGTCCAAGCATGTAATCTACAAGATTGTCAACGATGACCGAGTAGGGTGTGAGATAAAATCCTAGTACGCTGATACCCACGGTGTCTAAAGCTTTTCATTTTATGAAGTAAATAAACATAGTGTGTCATTATATAATAAATGAAGATAATTAATTAATCGAATTAAAATAAATAACTTGGCCAGAGTTCTCAAAGGCACCCATCCTTAATCACCTACTTCGTCCTAAGCTGGGCGCCTAAAGAAAGTACATGTAATAAAAATGATTCAAATATACATATACCTAAACCTAAAATTCAAGGTAAACAAGGAATGTGTACACCCCCGAGCTTGTTCTTTACCATGGGGCCTAAGTCATGTATGAACCAGGTGGGCTTTAACGTACCAAAATAATATTAAAAATATCAAGAGGCTCATAGAGGCATTAATATAAACCTTTAGTGCATCATTATTTAGGATTAAATTTGAGATTTGGAGTCTGAGCCTATCATGAAGGTATATCTATAGAATATCCTTCAATATATCCAATACCACTATGCCCTTCAGTGGAAATCATTTGAAAAAACAAGTATCACTTGTGGCATGGCTATACCATGAGTCTCGTACAACCTTGCAAAAATAGGTCAAGCATCATCTCAGGCTATCTTACCATAATATCAAATGTATCCATATCTAATGGTCTATTTTGGAACCAGAGTCACTCATAAGTGTTTGAAATCCAGGGGATGTCTCGGTCTGAAAAATCAAAATACAACCCCCCCCCCCCCCCCGACGTGTAGTGGTAAAGTCCAGAACGGAGGGTCAAAGAATAATCCTTAATATGAGACCCACCTTATTTCTGTTACCTGAATTTAATTAATGTTTTCAAAGTAGGATATATGACACAATAAAAACATAAAATTTCATCTTGAAATCTAAACAGATACACCCGTCCATCACATGGTATAAATTAAATATTTCAGCATAATAACTTTACAATGAAATATACTGCATCAATATAAGAAGATAAAGGAACTTTTAAATTAATAAATAAATATGCACAAAAAACTACCATGGATCCATAAATTCAAGTTTCATAATTAATCTAAATTAATTAATTAAATTAAACACAACAAATATGCTGCGCAACAGTTGTAGATAATTAAATTAAATTTCGTTGCTAAAAATTTTTTATAGTCCATGTTGGTACACCCAATAGAGTAACCAACTAAATTTCAACAATTTAAACAGTTTAATTTATGAATAATAGGGCTTCAAGAATTAGGTGGAATAATAAAATTGAAAATATTGGGTAAATTTTCACAACGTCGGTAGGAACAAATGAACGACAAAACGATGCATTTTTATAAATCCAAATGAAATGGAGGGAAAGAGAGTAAACACACTACATTATGGTCATATATGTTACTATAATCTAATTTAGGATTTAATTTTACCTAAAAATTAAGAAAACATGTGATTTTGGAAATCCCCCAAAATAGGGTGAAATCTTTCTATGGAGAACTGCACGAAGGATACTCTACAACACTCTAAGATTATAAATGTGTATGACTAGCCTTGCCTTAAGGTTTACAATGCACCTAACTGTGAAGAAGAGAGAGGAGGAACAGAGGTGAGCTGATCTTCTAAAGGTGGAACTTGGACCATGAGGGGGGGGGGGGGTACGCCAAGCACATGAGAGGGGAAGAGAGGAGGAGAGGAAGGAAAAGAAAGAAACAAAGGGAAAGAGAAAATTGAAAAAGGAAAAAAGGATAATAAAATAAAATAAAAATAAAAAATGGGGAGAAAATGGAAACTGAAAATAAAAATAATAAAAATGGTTTGACCTATTTTTAATTATTTTTCCACTCTTCCCATTCCCGCTCTTAATTTTATTATGTATTTTCATTAATTTTACATCTATTTTAATTTATTTAAAAGTACATTAATTCATTTTAATTATTTTTAACTTGAAAGAAGCACTAGGTTGTGGCATAATATTTTACATAAAGCCCCATAAATTATTTAATTCATTTAATAGATGTTCGGCACCTACAAATGGGCGTGATGGCGAGCGCCCAGTGTCATTTTAAGGATTTGGAATAAAAACATAATGATCCACACCTTGATTTATGTTTATACATTACATATATTTATTTTGGTAATTAATAATGTTTTAATTATCCCCAATAAATATTCACCCATATATATATGTGTGTTATATATATACAAAAATCTGTATATTTATATATATACACCCACACATGTATATATAAATATTTATATATTTAATCCTTATATATATATATAGATACCTCATATATATAAATCAATGTTTTTGTCCCAAACTATTAATAATAATATTAACAATAATTAAAATATTATTATTTAATTCAACCCAACAATGACACCTTTTATATTTTAAAAACAACAACCATTATAAAAGGATAACTGTTATTAAAATAATATTGAGTGCATATTTTTTTAAAGGGAAGAATTAATAATATCTCATTTATTTCATTGCTCTATTATTATTTAAACCCTGACAAAATTTATTAATTATATAATTTCATTTTCATTTTTGTTTTCAAAACAGATAATAATATTAAAAATAAAATTATTATTATTATTATTTCCAGTATCTGAACAAAGTAATTATAACCCAAAAATATTATTTTCAGGTATGATATGACAAAACTTCTGATCCTTGAAAAAGATATACCTTTCCAAGGATAAACCCCATGTCCCAGAATAATGGGTTATCTCAGATTTATAAAATCGTACACTGTTTGAAAGAAATTAATTATTTATTACTAAAAAATCTGAATGATAATTTAATTAAAGCTAAATAGGGTATTATCATGTGAGAGGGTGCAAACACCCGAAGCGCATTAAGGTTATACCCTTCTTAGGGTAAACCCAGCCTTCTGGACCTAACAGTGGTCTTAGGCTTCTCATTCGACAAACCATTTGAGAGTTATTTCAATTTTTTTGAAATGAGATAAACACACGTATGAATAAAATAAATTTATCATTCATATTCTATCATCCTCCAAGGTTTATGGGTATTGTAACCCCACACTAACTCATTTTATAACTCTAAAAATGTTTTATAGAATATTCTACTGTTTTATTAGTAATTTTAACCTTAATTTAATCCATTTCAATTATAATTTTAATCAAATTAATTTAATAAAATTTATTTAAAATAAACCTTGTAGTGTTAAATATTGAAAATAAACTGTTATGACATTTGGTTTTAAAATCGGCATGCCTATCTAACAAAAAAATTTAATTTCCTTCGCTTTTTTTAGTTGAAAACAAGGAATGTTACATCCTTCCCACCTTATAAATTCATATCCCTGATAAGCCTTCAAAAACATCATAACCTTCACCTAATATATAGGTTCATGCATTCTCATACAAAAGATCATTTTTCATCTCTAGACACCTAACAAACGTTCAATCATTGGTCTAGAAAATAGCACAAAATCCATTAAGTTCTGAGACAACACTCATAATCAAACTGAAACACCGAGATGGTATTTTTCCAAGGCCTTTTTTTCTAGAGACAGAACCATGTCTTCATCTCATTAACATCTGGCCAATGTTACTTCCCACCTTAGGTTTTAAAATTTTATAGCAGAAAATTCTGTGTCACAGAACCTTCCTCCGTTGGAATTTCCAACAAGACACACCCTTAATAATTCTAGCAATTCTTCTTTCATGATTTCCAAAAAATGATAAAATATTCAAAACCCAATGAACTAGAAGCCCATGTCACGCCAGATGTTCATGAGAAGCCCTGGCCAATCGGAACCAAACTCTCCTCTCCTATAAAATTGCCAAAAATAAATTTCACTAACTGCATTATTGAAAAATAATGATAACTTGTTGAGTCAAACTTACTGGCATTTTCCGAAGACACACGACATAGACTATAGGTGTTTTACAAACAGAACTATGATTTCTTCTTCAAAGGTATCTCGTATTTAACAAAAAAATTTCCACCATTTTTTATTTCTGACCTCTAGTGATATTCCTCGATTTAGGCACACCGATCCCGGCAACATGTATAGGGTAACCTCGAATTGGAATAATAGATGTGAAAGGAACTAACACAAGGTAGTACATGTACACGCGAGACATTGGTATAAGGATATGACGTCCAAAAAAGGTCATTGACTAAGCCCAGAGCGATATCCTCCTAGTGGCCATGTTAGAAGAAACAGTTGGTGTACCAGAGTTCACCCAAAGAATTCATAAATAGAAATCTGACTGTCATGCAAGACTAACCAAAGCCTCGATAAGAACAACACTCCTCTTTTAAACACTGAGAAAACCACTATAAACAATACCAACAAGTATTAATGCTTTACCATGGCATAAGACCAATGCTATCATAGTGCATTAGGGATGAAGACAAGACAGGGAACATTCTAGTCACTTAAAGAATAGTACACTATGAAAATTTGGAGATTAAAAAAAGGTAATAGTTTATACAATTGGAATGAATGCCCAACGAAAATGGTTGGTGTGTCAAAACACATGAGTCTCTTCAAGTCATCCCAAAAATTGGGACAAAGTTGATTCCTTTAACACAGATGTAATTTTACTATAGAGAAGAACTGATATATATTCAATAGTGAAAGACTTGACAATTACACTGAACTCTACTAGTTCATCAGAATGTTAAGCACTAGATGAAACTACGTAAGTGAACGCATACTTCCAAGATGTGATATAGAAGAAAGATGACTTTTAACTTGGAGTACGACATACTGAATCAACCATCACTATGGAGAAGAGAGGGCTGAGCAACCTATGAAGAAACTGACCATTCATAAGGCACGCCTATCCTAAGGGAAATGAGCAATAACCGATGCTCATGTGAGAACAATAGTAAAGGAAAACATGACCTCCCGTCAGGACAATAGTGTCATTTTAAGAAAGGGGGTCCGGTTAGGGGAAACGACATGAGAACGATTTTGTTCCAATGAAACTCAAGAAGAAACCCAATCTACCTGAATACCAAGGTCTTAAACTGAGGACATCGCGACGGGTTCCAAATCAAAGATCATTATATTTAATCAAATTTAATCTTTAATCCTAAAAATAATTAATCAAAACATCATGTACCATTTTTCAGGACAAAACACATGGTAATTTCTCTTAACCAATGCCTGAAGGAAAAAATATTAAATATTTACAAATCCCCAGTTTAAGACAATTTAGATTAATTTATATCTTATCCTTAATTAAAAAATAAATCACATAAATTCATTTTATGATGATAAGGATACCTACAAGGGTCCCACTAAGATGTCCTGGTTTCATTAGAATGCATCCAAAATAGTTGTTTAATTATTAAGAGTGACAACACCCATATCGGGTTATCTGATAAGGAACACGGATAAAATAGCCTTCTTGGTCATAGCTGTTCCATTAGGTAGTTAACCAAATCATTTGAAATTATGACATGATCAAACACATATCAACCTATATACATGGTTGACTATCAACCTATAAAGATACTATAATCGTTACAGTTTTAGGCATCCAGCTCCCATTCAAAGGATACCTTTTTTTAAAAAAAGCAACCAATTACATAACAAATAATCTAGAAGGTCATTACAGGAAGCTAATAATGAGACATGTTTTAATCATAGAATCCAAACATTTTAATCACAGAGAAATGCAATAGGAATCGAAGCATGATACAAGGAAAACATGGTATAAAACATGCAGTATGGGAATATGATAGAATGGTATATATATCACCAAAATACAGTATCTAAAAAATGCCATTCTATATAATTTCATGAAATTGAATACATTAAAGGCACACAATTTGAATCAATATGAAGCCTAAAATGCAACTACATGGCCTTACACTATGCATGGCATTTGAATTCCTATTTTCCTATTATGATGCATGCACTGATTCATCCTTACCTTAATAAGGTAAAGGGTAAAATACTATAAGGTTCATAAATCATATGTAGGATAAATTTCACCAATCACTCCCGGTGAAATCATATCAAATGTACCATCAAAAAGCCTGAATATAAATCACAACCCTGGACAATTGGTTATTTCCCATACATGGGGTGATCAGTGCCAAGCACAGTTATTAACCTTGTGCCGACACATTCCAAGTCTCCTACTACCATCCCAACAATGTAAGATCATGGGAAAAATATGTAACATCCCAGGTAAATAAAGAATATTACATTTTCATATTTATTAATATTTCTGAATAAAGTATTAATATTACTTTAATGGGGATTCTATGCTCGATGTAGTACCCAATACGCAATAATGAGTTTCTTTGAAATCTTACATTGCACTCTTATAACAAAATAATATTATTTTAAATGGTAGGGAACGCCTAGCTATTGTAATAGCGGGAATGAATAGAACTAACTAAAAAATGAGTATATATGTTTTTCAAATATTTTTACTTTTATCCAATAAATGTTAGAGTCTTAAAATGAAAATGAATCCAATTTTAAGCATAAACCGTCTTATATTCTTTAAAAGGTCGATTAACCACCATTTGATGGAGAAAACTTTTTAAATCCACTTTTTGACAATTTCATATCTTATATTGGACCAAATAAAATTTTTCTTTAGAATCGGGATATCAAAATTTACTTTGTGTAAATTTTTGGTATTTTTCCGATAAAGTTCATTTTTTAATGAATAGTGAAAAATGATGTATTTTAATTGAAAACCTCTTTTAATCTAATTTATTTATATGATTATATTATCTTCTGAATTGGTTTTAAAGTCCAATTACCCACACCAGTCAAGCCTTTGGCTCAGCCAACCCCTGCCCATTTCTTCTCTCCACATCCTTCTCTTACTCCTAGAAGCCTTACCTTTGGCAGAAGTCTTTCAAAGGAATCCTTTGAGCTCAAATAAAAAAGTGCTACCCGATTTAAAGGTAGTGTCTTCTCTTGTGTTCTTATGTTTTATTTTGCTTCTCCAACCCCCTAATATTTTTTATTAATTTAATTTGTAACAACACCAGTATCTTTAATATAATTGGATTTTTTTTATAATAGGGATTCGAGCTATACTTTTACACACCTCTGTCTAATGGTTAAAGAACATATTGTTTCTGTGGATGGATAATTACTGCCTCACAAAACGATGATTGTTCAATATTCATTTAACACCTTCAAAGGTGGACATTATGATGTCACTATATTTATATATGATATATAATATTTTTATGTTTTCCTTAAGCTTATGTATTTTTCATTTATGGTATACCTTTATGGTATCCTTTATGGGTAAACGTGATATCTTCATTTTAGGAAGTGCGGACTACCGCCCCCTCAAAGTTATTTGATTCGTTAATTCCATATGTGGGACGTTTAAAGATGGAATTATGGTATTACATTTGATATCCTACTTTAATTTTAATATACCTTTATATAATTATTATTTCATTCCATTGAATAAAAAAAAAGAAATGAAAGTAGCATTCATGCGTACGTATGGCTTACCGTCTCCATGAATGGTACATTTCATTTCTTATCTCCAAATGTTATGTACTATTATAAGTACATATATATAATGGATATATATGTAAGATATTAAATCTAAATGATGGATATAATTCTAGAATTATAATATATATCTCTCTCATTTAGTTTTAATTCCATTAATATGACAAAGAAATGAATGTAGTGTTCATGCGTACGTACGACCTACCGTCTCCATGAATGGTGCATTTCATTTTTTTATCTTTAAATGATATGGAATAGTATAAAATGAATATATACTGGATATATATTGTAACACTCTGAGATTTTATAAAAAATATTCTTTTAATTTCATTAATGTCTTGTGTTGTACGCTACACCAAAAGGAGCTTTCACGACACGCATCCTTGACTTGCCTTTCATTACACGCAATCGCGAACTTCCTTGATAGCGTGTGTAGTACGCAATACCGAGTTTCACTAAACAACGATATGCTATTAAAATATTATTAAAACTAGCCGTTATGAATAGTAATAACCATTTTTTGAAATTTTTGAAATTTTATTTTTCAAAATGGATTTCATTTTTGGATTCGGAATATCGAAATTAGCTTAGTGTGAAATTTTGGTAATTTTTGGATAACTTTCATATTTTGATGAATAGTGGAAATTACTAAATTTTAATTAAAAACAACTTTTTCAATCGAAATAATTAATAGTGATAAATTATTAATTTTAGTGGTTTTAAAGTATATTTAGAATATATTTTTACAATTTAATACAATAATGGTCATTGGATGTAATTTCACATTTAAACCACTTATAAACAAGTTCCAATCTTTTGATATTTATTATCTCTTAAAAAAACGCTATTTGTTTTAACGACGGGAATTATTTTTTAAATTAGTTAATGAAACTGATATGTTTTGAATTTGGTAAAATAGACATCATCTTTGATTTCATAATATCAAATATAGCTTAGGCCTAATTTTTTGTATTTTTCTGAAAACTTTCAATTTTTGATGAATAGTGAAACCACTAAGTGGTAGTTAAAAAAATGTATTGTTCATAAAACTTAATTTTACCGCTTCAGTGAGTGGAATTTAGAAAATCCGAGAGACACTGTTAATATCAAGGACTAAAATGTGGTTCAATGAGATGAAAATAATTTTTGGTGAATAGTAACTTTTTACTTTTTTACCACGGTTAAAAGTAAATAGGGTAATTAAGGGTAAAGATGATATTATTATTACCTTAACACATGTCTTAATTATATTGGATAAGTGTAATTCGACCAAAAACAATCTTAGGAATAAAATATGACCATTTAGGCCCACTTGGATTAGATTAGGACATTTATTATTAATTTATTTAAAGAAGGGTTAAAAGAGTTAAAATCAAAGTTTATTTACTAAAACATTTTTAATATGGGGTTATACAGAAGATAAATTCGACTATAAATATTCATTATAAAGCTATAAATATTTACTACATAATTGTATTTTATTTGTAATTTTTAGACATTATATAATTTTATTTATTTATGACACAATGATGATGCAGTAATTATCGTATTAATGAAATATTGACATAATTGATGTTATAAACACCAAAATAAATGCAATTTGAGACTTTTTATGAATTAAAATAATTTTATAGGTTACTATGTTATATTAGTGTTTATTTAATCAACTTGTTTAGAACATATAATTCTGTTATGACTTTCACAAAAATCATATATCAAATAGTGTCAAAATTGACACAAAATAGTTTTTAAATCAAATATTATATTATTAATTGTTATTTTATTCCTAAAAATCTAAGGTTCGCCCAAATGACTTAGATAAGGATATATATTGATAATAAACAATTTGGGGTTCGTTTTTCATGTTATAGTAAGTGTATTAACCATATAGTGTAAGAAAACAAAAAGACACGGTAAAAGTTAAATTATTTAACTTAGAGTTAAATCTAATTGATAAGGTTAAAATAATAACCTAAACATGTCTAAATCCTATTGGTTGATATGATTTAGACCCATCCCCACTTTACCTTAGAAATAAGACCCTTTGTAACCATTATAAACCGATTTTGACTTTAATATAAAATAATATTTTGAGATATTCCTAAGGTACCCCTCTCCTCCCTTATAAAAGGGCACCTCCTCCCCCTCCTCCTCACACCAATTTGAGCACTCAAGCTCGGCCAACGCCTGCCAAAATCCCTTCTCCACTTCCCTAGAATAATCATAGAGGTCCTGGTCCCCTTCAAAGACCAATCTTAGTTTCCTAAGTGGAGGATTCAAAGAGGCGTTTAAAAGAAGAGGTAATATCCATTACCAATCTTTTCAATTTCTTTCTTCTTCAACTTCTTCTTCTTTAGTTGTTTCATGATAAAGTAATAACATCAGTATTAATTACATACTGATATGTTATTATAAATATGAAACAACCCTAATTCACCTTCTATCCATCCTACGGAAAAATGAAATCACCGCACGTGCGTACGTACAGAATACCGTCTCCACACCGTGGTGTAATCTATTTTCCACCATCACCTTAAAAGGATGGGTATAATGGTGTAATGAGTAACTATATATAATTATTATAAAGTGATATTGATACTGAAATAGTATAAATAAACTTAAATACAATTCTACGATCATAGGGACGATATCATCACTCGTGCGTACGTACGGAATACCGTCTCCATGATGTGATGCGACTCATTCTACATGATCATCATTACATAGTAATTATATAAATGAATTGAATGAATAAATATGATATATTTTAAACTAATACCATTATTTATATAAGGTATTTATAACCTTAAAAGAAGAATAAGAATTTATTCGGCAAAACACGCATAAAACAAAAGGCAATAAAGACCCGAGTAACAAGTAACAATGAAATATTACTAATAAGAAGCTAAGAATATGACCATATATGATATCATATCAATATGTATGATTCTGTAATAAGTCAATAACATTATTTAAACCATTATACAGGAGCTTCGGACTCGTACAAAGCAAATCGGACCTAAGGTAAGGGAAATATCACAATCTCATTTTTATCCGAGATTGTTTATACTTTAGTATTTACTGGGGTTTATTTTATCATCCACATCCATGTTACCTCAATATGTAATATTATTTCCATCCTTCTACAATAGTTTATATCCAATTTTACCCTTCAGTAAGTTTTTGTAAAAGATATGAAAGGAATCTTTTGTCATTTTTCGTACGAGGTACTTTTTGACTTTTCTCACAAAAGTACGGGAAGAATGTTTTTTTAACTTATACGGAATGAATGGATTTTTAAAACATTATTTACAAGAAGCTTCCTTTATAAGTTTTCAAGTTTATTTTTAATCAACTTCTTTTAGTTTATAATTGTATGACATGTCAAGAAAAGAAAAGTGTTTTTGAAGTAGAAAGGATATTTTCCTCAAGAATGGAGTTCAAATGTTTTATCAAAATTATTTTCCATATAAGATAATATAGGGTTCTGTTTTTATCCCTATTATTACATTGATTTGATTATGTTATGAGGGAATTATTTTTATGAAGTCATTTACCTTATATGATTTGTTTTATGATGTCATGATGTTTCAAGAATCCCATTTTTGTTACATGTGTTATGCGATGATGTATGATTTATGATTATGTGGCACACATAAGAAAGGATTCATTATAAGATGGGTGGGACCTATGTCTCCCTCCAATGAATTGGGTAAAGATTTTATATCTCATGAGATAGACAAGGCTAGAATGGTAGGTTATATCGGTTCAGTGAAACAGGACTGAAACGAGGGCGACTCGGTTCAGAAAGAGACTTTGTCCACTAAGATAGTCTTGGCAATGAGTCTTGACTAACAAGAAATGATTCTCTATGATTGTGTGTGTATGACAAAATGGTTCATGTTTTAAGTTATGATTATTGGGGTTTACCTTTTACTACTATGATTTATCCCATGTTATGAAATTATGATTTCTTTTGCAGGATAAAATTTCCAAAAGTTATGTTCTTATGTATATGATGTGAATGACATTTATTTTGTTTACCCTTACTTAGCATTTGAGCTCACCCTTTTATGTTTAATTTTCCCCATGATATAAATAAAGGTTTTAGGTATTAAAAGAAGGAAGATCTTTATGGGAGATGTTGAAGATCTTTCACCAGGATTAGAAGATTATATTCCGAGTTTCCAAAGACACTAAACTATTACGATCCTTCAGTGTGTGTTTTTGTTATGTAATAAGTATTCCGCAAAAGTAATGTAAATTCTATGTACGTCAGGATTCGGGTCTCTACATATATGATATTCAAATCATTGATAATATTCTAGAGATGATGTACCTATAACTTCATGGAAAATTCTTTTCCAATAAGCTCAATTTTGACTCATGTACCGAACATCGAGAAAAACGTTTAATATGAACTCACATTATTAACCCATTATTATAACATTTTAATATGTGATATGAACTGAATAATAATATTTAAACGAGTTCCTTAAGAAATTATAAATTGACCAAAGTTTATTATTCAAGAATATAATGAAACGAACAAGATAAGCCGAACTTGAGGTAAGGGATCCTAACCCTATCTTTTTTTTAAGTACACTATTTTATGTCATTTATTTTAAGCTCATATTTCTTATGACTGGGATGTTCTTTTATATTAATTTTACTATACTTTTTATGTTCATATGATGAGAGACCCTATTTTCTCTCATCAATTCATTTTGAATGTTTAGAGTGGCGCCTTTAGGCTGCCAAATATTCGTAAGGGATCTTACCTCTCTCTTTCTTTTTAAGCACTCTCATTTATGTCACTTCTTTCAAGATCATCTATGTTATGATGGAGGATGTTATTTTATATTACTACTGCTGCAAATTTTATTTTAATATTATTAGATACCCTATTTGATCTCATCAATCCATTTTTGGATGTTTTAAGTGGCGATGTTAGGTTGCCGAGTTTTTGTAAGGGATTTTTCATCTCACATTTATTCTCGTGAGATTTATGCTAAATTTTACACCATTTACTTTGAGTGGTGTATATACTTCACATTATTATACTCCTTGTGTAATATAATTTTATTTATGGGTATTTAAATATTCATTGTTTGACCCTTCTTCCATGGGGTGTACGTTTCGAAAGTTACCCAAGTCGGTAAGGGAACCTTTCGCCCTTCTTTTTTTAAAAGACATCTTTTCTTATGTCTTTTAATTCACATCTTATTATATTTGGATCATTTATTCTATATCCTTATTGATGTAAATTTTACTTCCAAGTGATGAGATACCATTTTCTCTCCCATCAACTCATTTTATGAATTTTAAAGTGACATCGTTAGGATGTCGAATTTTTGCAAGGGAACTTCTTAACCCACTTTCAATTCTTTGGGTTAAAATTGAACTCCTTGAATTTGTAATTCTATGAATATTTGTGAATTAATATGATTTTTTACACTTAATTTCCACATATATTGGGTGTATTAATATTTTCACACATAATTATGTCATTGATTTATCCTTAATCTAAGGATACTGTCTTTGTAAGGGACTTCGTCTCAATCTCCTTTCATTGAGGCATATTTTGTTTTATACACAAATTTATTTTATACGATGTATAAACCCTTTTGACTTGTACTTTTATTCAAAAGGAATCTTCTCTATATGAATTGTTTTACTAAATGAAAAAAAGTATGTTTCTTTTTAACGTATGCAGTGATAATGACTTTTCCGCCACCCCGGGTATTATTTGGTCTTTGGCTTCCTCAACAAGCTGTAATGTTTTTAAAATGAAATAAATACCATATACTCTTTTATGTATTTTGGTATTGAAAATGGTTTTTATAATGGATTTTTTATGTCAATATATTTATGTGATATATTGTGATCAAAAAGTTGAATTGGTTTCCTTCCATTATATTTGTTCTATGTCTTATGATTTTATAATGGTACATGGACATTTGACGGGTGGTTATGTGATAATCCATATAATGGGTGGTGCTGTGAATACCAAGATGGGTGGTTACGTTATAACCTCGAATTCATTGGGTATGGTAGTCGGCCGTATGACTATTCCATATAGTGATATGTGTGGAAGTCGACCGTATGGTTATTCCATTTAAGTATGTTTATGTCCCAAGTTACCTTTATATGTTATGTGTTTTTTATAGGGGTTTTATGGTAATATTTTGGTTACAAAAGGGTAAGTAATGATATTTTATTCAGTGAAGAGTATTTACTACTCCATAAAGGTGAAAATTATTACATTGATAAAAGTATTCATGGTTTACTTATTATTTTGAAAAACTAACAGTTCTCCTTCTTTGTGTATCCCTTACTGAGATTTTTATGCTCATCCCAAGTTTTTTTGAAATGTTTTTCACAGGACATAATGTTGAATAGGTTCAAGGATGGGATCAAGGAAATTTCAGGCTATCTAAAACAAGGAACTAGACATGACTCTTTTTTCAAAAGTTTTTATTTTGTGAAAAAAAAACGGAAGCTAAGTAGATGTGTCTATTTTGTAATCTTTGAGATGTAATAGTTATGTCCTAATTCTCTGAAATTCTAATCCCGAAAAGATCCTCAATGTGAATTATACATTAAATTCAATAATATGTAATGTTTAAGGTCGGGGCCTTATAGTTGGTATCAGAGGTCGGTTTAGATAACTTTAGAGGATAAGGTATTCTCTAAGAATAAGTGACATTACCATAATGGATAGGATTTCAGAAAGACTCATAGTTATTAGATAAAGTGAATGAGTAAATATATCTTTGTGTTTATCTTCCTCATTATTACATGATGGTTTTGTTGATATACTCACAATGAAATTTCTGGTTTTAGTAAATGGATGGATCTAGCAGGAACCAAAGTGACAATGGGTTTAATGGTAAATGTGGTGGTTCTATGAATAAGAGACTGGATGAAATGGGGGATTCAATGAGTAATCTCATGGTTGTTCTAAACCAACTATCAAGGAGACATGATCAACCACTTGAACCATGGTGATTTCTCTAATTCATCATGACCAACTCTATGTGGATTTTCAGGTAATTATTATAAAGGTAACCATTAGGGTTTATATGATCCTTACTTTTTAGGTAATTATGGGTTACTATATCGTATGATGGAATATGAACGACCTGAGATAAACATGAGGTTAAATTATATTATGGTTATTTTTGAAGATTTTATCTTTTTTTGGGGAATGTTATAAGAATTATATAGTTTTGGAAAAAGGACAACACACAGACCGTGTGACAACCCGTCGCGTCGGACAAAGCCACGTGAATCGAACCCACAACCAAAGTGCGACGAGTCTTTATCGCCTACCACTGGACTACATGAAGTCCCTGGTTAGTATGACTTATTATTTTTAGTTATATGATTTTAGGAATCAAGATTAAGTTTATTTTGGGTTATCTATGTAAATTTTTAACCTATCATGGAGGATATGTGATTAGGTTAATTACTTTTCAATATGAGACTTTAAGAGAAACTAATGTTACTTGGAGATAAATGTTAATTTGTACCTTAGAAGACTATGTGATTAAATCCTTCAAATATTTGGGTTTAAATCTTAGTTTGGATTACATTAATGAATTTTATGGACAATTGTTTAGCGAATGGTCTTCGTTGAACATTGGGTTTTGTTGAACAAATTTTAGAGATTAAGAATAGATTTTATTTTTATAAAGGGTTATCCTTTTCTGTATTATCTGATATTGTTCTAACAATTTTGGTTTTGGTAAAGACATGGGACGTATATAGTTCTCTTTTTTGGATTAGGTGATTTTATAGAAATTGATTATATCTCTCTTAATGTAAAAAATTAATCCTAAATACTCATCTTTTTGAGAAAATATGAGTTCATGTAAGAAATCTAGTAAAAGTTGAAAGTCAACATGACAAGTAAGTATATTTACTTATGTTTTAGTTATTCTCATAAATAAATTCCTCAATGAAAATTAACTTAAAACAAAAATGTTGTCTGTTAATTTTTCTTATTGGGTAATCAAAGACCGTTTAACCCATCACCAGTTTGAGATTTTCATGTGGTTAACATTCTCATAAACAAGTTTTCTATCACTCTCCATCAAATCATGACCCTTTTTTTCTTCCATATCCATATTTTTTCACATGGAATACTAGTACTGGTTAACTTGGGTGACCTTTGTACTTCTCTTTCTTTCTTTTAAAGTGATAGTTTAATTGACTCTTTTTCCGATTTGGGGCTTTCAATAAAGTTTCCAAGCCCAATTTTAAAATTGCGAAGACGCAATTACCAAAAGGGGGGAAGGATGTAACATCATAGGTAAAAAAAGAATATTACGTTTTCATATTTAGTAATATTTGTGAATAAAGAATTAATATTACTTTCAAGGGGACGCTATGCTCGATAGCGTACCCAATACGCAACAACGAGTTTCTTTGAAATCTTACGTTGCACTCTAATAATAAAATAATATCATTTTAAATGGCAGTGAATGCCTAGCCGTTGTAATGGTGGGAATAAACAGAAATAAATAAAAAATGATTATATATGTTTTTTCAAATATTTTTACTTTTATCCAATAAATGTTAGAGGCTTAAAATGAAAATGAATCCAATTTTAATCACAAATCTTCTAATATTCTTTAAAAGGTCGATTAACCACCTTTTGACGGAGAACACTTTTTAAATCCACATTTAGAAAATTTCATATGTTATATTGGACCAAATAAAATTCTTCTTTAGAAACAGGACATCAAAATTTACTTTGTGTAATTTTTTGGTATTTTTCTGATAAAGTTCATTTTTTAATGAATAGTGAAAATGTTGTATTTTAATTCAAACCCTCTTTTTAATCTAATTTATTTATATGATTTGATTATCTTTTGAATTGGTTTTAAAATCCAATTATAATATATTTTTACAATTTAATCCAATAGTGGTCATTGGAATTAATTTCACTACAAAATTGGACTTATTATAGTGTCAATCTTTTAATAGATATTATTTCTTAAAAACACGCTATTTGTTTTGGCAACGGGAATTGATTTTTAAATTAATTAATGCAACTTATATGTTTAAAATTTTGTAAAATGGAAATCATTTTTGAATTCAGAATATTAAATATAGCTTAGGGTGAATTTTTGGTAATTTTCTGAAAAAATTCAATTTTTTGATGAATAGTGAAACCACTAAGTGGTTGTTAATGAAACTAATTTTTCGTTTATTTGAAACTTTACCACTTCTGTGATTTGAACTTCAAAAATCCAACATACATGGTTATAATTAGGATGTAAAATGTGGTTCAATGGGATTAAAATAATTTTTTGGTGAATAGTAACTTTTAAGTTTTATTAATCGTGATTAGAGGTAATTAGTGTAGTGTAAGGTAAAAATAATATTTTAATAACATAAAATGACCTTGACACATGTCCTACTATTATTTGATGAGTCATGGCCAACCAAGACAATCCATGGGTCAACTTGGGGACCCCATAGAGCCACTTTGGTAGGAAATGGAATTAATGCCTTTTTATTTAAAGTTAAAATTAAAATGTCACAAACATGTCTTTTTTTACTAAAACAATTTTTACATGGGGTTATAAAATTCATATATTTGACTATAAATATTAATTATAAAGATAAATAGATTTCCTACATCATGATATTTTTTTATAATTTTTAGACATTATATAAATTAAATTATTTATGACACCATGATGATGTAGCGATTACCTCATTATTTAACGATTTAAACAAAATGAAAAGATAATGTAAAATATAATACCTACACATTTAACAAACCTATTGTATGGGGTATTTCAAAACCTTATCACCTTATCCTCGAAATATATAATTTTTGGATCTTTAATATCCTAAATTCATTTTATAATAATGTTACTTTTCAAGACGTTCAAAGAGAGCCCCTCCTCTCCCCTTATAAAAGGCCCCCACCTCTACCACCATACCCACACCATTCAAGCCTTTGGATCGGCCAACCCAAGACCATTTTGTCTCTCTACATCCCTCTCTTACTCGTAGAAGCCTCAAATTGGGAAGAAGTCTTTTCAAGGAAGCCTTTGAGCTCAAATCAAAAAGGGCTACGCGATTTAAGGGTAGTGTCTTCTCTTGTGTTCTTATGTTTTATTTTGCTTCTCCAACCACCTAAATTTTTTTATTCATTTCATTTGTAACAAAACCAGTATATTCAATATTCTTGGATTTTTTTATAAGAAGGATTCTAGCTACACTTTCACACACCTCCGTCTAATGGTTAAAGAACATACTGTTTCTGTGGATGGAGAATTATTGCCTCACGAAACGATGATTGTTCAATATTCTTTTAACACCTTCAATGGTGGCCATTAAGATGTCACTATATTTATATATGATATATAATATGTTTATGTTTTCCATAAACTTCTATATTTTTCATTTATGGCATACCTTTATGGTTTCCATTATGGGTAAACACGATATCTTCATTTTAGGAATTGCGGACTACCGCCCCCTCAAGGTGATTTGATTCGTTAATGCCATATGTGGGACGTACAAAGGAATGAATTAATGGTATTACATATGATATCCTACTGGAATTATAATATACCTTTATATAATTATTATTTCATTCCATTGAATACAAAAAAAAAAGAAATGAAAGTAGCGTTCATGCGTACGTACGGCTTACCGTCTCCATGAACGGTACATTTCATTTCTTATCTACAAATGTTATGTACTATTATAAGTACATATATATAAGGGATATATATGTAATATATTACATCTAAATGATGGATATAATTCTGGAATTATAATATATATATCTCTCATTTAGTTTTAATTCAATTAATATGACAAAGTAATGAAAGTAGCGTTCATGCGTACGTACGGCCTACCGTCTCCATGAACGGTGAATTTCATTTTTTTAACTCCAAATGTTATGGAATAGTATAAAATGAATATATACTGGATATATATGATATTTAAATCATTTATAATATTATGGAGATGATGTACCTATAACTTCATGGAAAATTCTTTTTCCATCAAGCTGAATTTTGACTCATGTACCGAACATCGACAAAAACGTTTGATATGAACTCACATTATTAACCCATTATTATAAGATTTTAACATGTGATATGAACTGAATAATAATTTTTAAACGAGGTCCTTATCAATTATAAATTTACTAAAGTTTATTATTCAGGAATATAATAAAATAAATAAGACAAGTCGGACTTGAGGTAAGGGATCCTACCCCTCTCTTTCTTTTTAAGTACACTCTTTTTTTTCATTCTTTTTATGATCATCTTTCTTATGATTGGTATGTTCTATTATATTACTATTACTATAATTTTTATGTTCATATGATGAGAGACCTTATTTTCTCTCATCAATCCATTTTGGAAGTTTTGAGTGGCGCCGTTAGGCTGCCAAATTTTCGTAACGGATCCTACCTCTCTCTTTCATTTTAAGCACTCTCCTTTATGTCACTTCTTTCAATATCCTCTTTGTTATGTTGCGGGATGTTGTTTTATATTCCTCTTGCTGTACATTTTATTTTAATATGATGAGAGAACCTATTTGATCTCATCAATCCATTTTTTGAACTTTTATGTGGCGCTGTTGTGCTGCAGAGTTTTCGTAAGGGATTTTTCATCTCACTTTTATTCCCGTGAGATTTATACTACATTTGCCACCATTTACTTTGAGTTGTGTATGTACTGCCCATTATTATACTCCTTGTGTAATATAATTTCATTTTTGGGTATTTACATAATCATTGTATGACCCTTCTTCCATGGGGTGTACGTTTCAAAAGTTTCCCAAGTCAGTAAGGGAACCTTTCACCATCCTTTATTTTAAAAGACATCTTTTGTTATGTATTTTAATTCACATATTATTATGTTGGGATATGTTCTTCAATATATTTATTTATGTAAATTTTACTTCAAAGTGATGAGATACCATTTTCTCTTTTATCAACTCATTTTATGAATTTTAAAGTGACGCCGTTAGGCTGTCGAATTTTTGCAAGGGAACTTCTTAACCCACTTTCAATTATTTGGGTTAAAATTTTACTCCTTGAATATTTCATTCCATGAATATGTTTGAATTAATCTTATTGTTTTACACTTAATATCCACATATATTCAGTGTATTTATATTGTCACAAATAATTATGTCATTGATTTATCCTTAATCTAAGGATACTGTCTTTGTAAGGGACTTCGTCTCAATCTCCTTTCATTGAGGAATATTTTGTTTTATACACAACTTTATTTTATACGGTGTATAAACCCTGTTGAATTTTACTTTTATTCAAAATTAATCTTTTCTATACGAAGATTTTTACTAAACAACAAAAAGTATGTTTCTTTTTAACGTACGCGGTGACAACGACCATTCCGCCGCCGCGGGTATTATTTGGTCTTTGACTTCCTCAACAAGCCGTAATGATTTTAAAATGAATTAATACCATATACTATTTTATGTATTTTTTGTATTGAAAATGGTTTTTATAATGGATTTCTTATGTCAATATATTTAAGTGATATATTGTGATAAAAAAGATGAAATGTTTTCTTTCCATTATATTTGTTTTATGTCTTATTATTTTATAATGGTACGTGTACATTTGACGGGTGGTTTCGTGATAAACCATATGACGGGTGGTGTCTTGAATACCAGGATGGGTTGTTACTTTATAACCTCCAATGCATTGGGTATGGAAGTCGGCTGTATGGCTATTCCATTTAGTGATATGTGTGGATGTCGACCATATGGTTATTACATTTAAGTATGTTTATATCCCAAGTTACCTTTATATGTTATGTGTTTTTTATATGGGTTTCATGGTAATATTTTGGTTACAAAATGGTAAGTAATGATATTTTATTCAGTGAAGAGTATTTACTACTCCATAAAGTTGAAAAGTATTACTTTGATAAAATTATTCGTTGTCTACTTATTGTTTTGAAAAATTAATAGTTTTCCTTCTTTGTGTATCCATTACTGAGCGTTTTATGCTCATCCCAAGTTTTTTTGAAATGTTTTTCACAGGACATAAAGTTGAATAGGGTCAAGGATGGGATCAAGGAAATGCCAGGCTATCTAAAACAAAAAACTAGGCATGACTCTTTTGTTCATGATTTTTTATATTGTGAAAAAAAAATTAAAGCTGAGTAGATGTGTCTATTTTGTAATCTTTGAGATGTAATAGTTATGCCCTAATTCTATAAAACTCTATACCTGAAAAGATCCTCGAAGTGAATTATTCATTTAATTCAATAATAGGTAATGTTTAAGGCCAGGGACTTATAAAATATCACCTCTGATAGTAATTTGTAATGTCCCAACCTGGCTCACCTCTAAGATGGTGGTCAGACCAGTGGGTTACATGACTTCAAACGAATCTCCCCAAATGATAGAGGATTTCGAATATTAGTTAGGGCCTTTTTTGTGTCCTTGGGGGAGACTATAACCCCATAGGTAATAGGTATTTTCATATTGTTAGAAAAAATTAATTAATAATAAATAGGAAAATGATATAAAGGATTATACTGTAGAAGAAGCAATTTGAATAATCCAACAAATTAATAGTCATGGGTGGATGCTCACAAAGAAATTTCATGCAACGATGTATGTTTATACTAAATGTAAGGAAAATAGAAACCAAATAATACTGCCAACTAAAAAAATACACAAGAAAACTACTTAATGATAAATTCTCAATCCAATGCCCTAGTCTCCATCCTAAGAAGCAAGAAACAATCAAGAATCATGAGCAGCATAATTGCCTTTGTCAATACCTGCAAGCATGTAATCTACTCTGGTGTCAACGATGCTAGAACATTGTTCTAGATAAAATACCAGTAGCCTATCACCCATTTTGTCTAAACCTTAACATTTCTTGTGGTAACTAAATGCAGTGTGCCATTATATAAAAAATGAATAAAATTAATTCAGCACAGTAAAATAAATAACTCAGCGCAGGTTCCCAAATGCACCCATCCATAATCACCTGCTTCATCCTAATCCAAGAGTGTTTAGGACGTACATGTAATAAGTAGGATGGACATATAAATATATAAATACCAGTAAGTCATGTTAAACATGGAAGAGGTACCCCCCCCCCACAAGAATGTGCTTCAACATGCGGTATAAGTCACGTGTCAACCAAGTGTGCTTCAACATACCAGAAAAATATTAAAATTCTCCAGAGGCTCAAAGTGGAATTAATATAATATTCTAGTACATCGTTATTATGTGTTCAAGTTTAGAGTTCGGGTGTGATACCATATCGAAGGTATCACTATGTAATATCCTTCAATTTATCCAATACCACCAACACCGTTCGTGGAAATCTTTCGAAAGACCAATATTGCTCGAGGCTTGGCATTATAATTAGTCTGTTAAGATCTTGAAAAAGGAGGTCGAGCATCATCTGAGGCTAGATTAGAAACATTTCCCATAGATATATCCCTGATAATCCCTTTTTTAACTGGATTCACTCAAAGGTATTAGAACGCCTGGGGAAGTCTTGGTCCATCAAAGCCAAATACACCGCCCCCTCACGCGTAGTGGTAACTGTGAAGAATGGAGGGTCTAAGCGTAATCGATAATATGGGATCCACATTCTTTCCCAAACGTGATTTTAATTAAATCATTCATGGTAATAGATATTAAATAATAAGAATATGAAATTGCAGCTTGAAATCTGAACAAATAAACTCGTGCATCACAAGGTATAAATTAAATATTTTAGCGTAACAACTTATCAGGGCAAGATACTGCATAAACCTAAGTAGATAAATTCAATCTTTAATAAATAAAAAAATTAGCACCAAAAAATATTTAGGATCCAAATATTCATGTTTTATAATTAATCTCAATTAATTAATTAAATTATACACAAAAAAATAGGGTGCACAAAACATACAATTAATTAAATTAAATGTTTGGGCTAACAGAATTTATACAGGCCATGTTGGAACACCCAAAGGGGATTCCAACCACATTGCAACATTTTAAATTTTTTAATTTAGGATAAATAATGCTGAAAAAATTAGGTCGAACAATTAAATTACAATCATTGGGTGAATTTGCATAATGTCGATAGGCACTGACGAAGGTCACAACTGTGCATTTTTATAAATCAAAATGAAAATGAAGGAAAGAGTGTACAAGCCCAAACGTTTCCTCGTAGATAATCCAAAGATCAAGAAAAGGCTTTGATTTGATCTAAAACGAAAGAAAACAAATGAATTTAGTAAAATCCCAATATTGTGTACAATAATTCCACGATGATCTGCGTTAAAGATACTCAACAAAACTCTACGATTCTAAATGCGTAAGATTAGTATTTTTATAAGGTTTAAAATGAACCTGACGGTGAAGATAATGGATGATGAATGGAGGTGCATTGATCATCTGAATGTTGAAGAAGGTGGTGTGCTACAACTAGGGAGGAGGGGGGTGTGCCACTCACACGAGAGGGGAGGAGCGGAGTAGTAGAATGAAAATAAATAAATAAAAAGGAATGTAAATAAATAATAATGGGAAAAGGTAAATAAAATAAAATAAAAATTAAAATAAAAGGGGAGTAAAAGGAAAATGAATTTGAAAATAAAAAAAATGTTTAGACCCATTTTTAATTATTAATCTATTCTTCCCATTCCCCCTTTTAATTATATTATTTATTTTCATTCCTTTTACACCTATTTAAATATCATTAAAAATCCATTAATCCCTTTTAACTATTTTTAAATCAATCTTTGCACTGGGGCACACCATAATATTTAATATAAATCCCAAACCATTATCTAATTAACTTAATAGATTTGTAGGACCAGCAATAAGGTGTGAAAGCGTGCACCTTGGGTCTCTTTAAATATTTGAACTAAAAACATAACGATCCGCACTTTGATTTATGTTGACACGTTACATACATTTATTTGGGTAATTAATAATGTTTTATATAGCCCAATTTAATAAATGTTCACCCATATATATAGATACGTTTTATATATATACAAACACATCTTTATATTTATATATATACACCCACACATGCATATGTAACTATATATATTTAGTCTTCATATATTTATAGATATACCTAATATATATATACATCATTTTTTATGCCCAAAAATAATATTAATAATAATAACAATATTTAAAATATTATTATTTAATCCAACCCATTAATGTCACTATTAATATTTTAAAAACAACAACCATTAAAAAAAGTACAATAGTTATAAAATTAATATTCAGTGCGCATTTTTATTTAATTATACAAATTAATAGTCTCACATTTATTACATTTCTATGTTATTATTTACACCGCAACATAATTCATTAATTTTGGAATTACATTTTCATTTTTTAAAACAGATAATAATAATAATAATGAAATTATTATTATTATTTCTATCTTCCCAACAAAATATTTAAACGCCAAAATAAATTATCTGCAGTTATGATCTGAAAAAAACGTCTGATACATGAAACATTTATAACTTTCGTAGGGTAAACCCCATATCCCAAAATTATCAGTGGTCTAAAATTTCCGATACAACAATCCATTTGAGAGAAATTAATTATTTATTTTTAACAATTCAGAATGATAATTTAATTAAAATTAAGGAGGGTATTATCACGTGAGATAGTTCCAAGCACCAGATGCACATAAAGGTTATACCCTACCTAGGGTAAACCAATCATTCCAAACCTAACAGTGGTCTTAGGATTCTCATACGAAACAAAGTTGAAGAGTTTTCTCAATTTTTATAAAGGAAAAAAACAAGTGTATGTATAAAAAAAATTTAATACTTTTATTAAATCAACATTGTGGGTTTAGGGATCTCAAAACCCTGCATGCCTCATTCTATAACTCTAAAAATATTTTATAGAATATTCTAATGTTTTATTTGGACTTTTACCCATTATTTAATTCATTTCAATTTCAATTTTAATATAATTAATTCAATAATATTTATTTAAAAGACACATCGCAGTGTCATATATCAAAAATAAAAAGTTCTGATTCTCGGTTTTAAATGTGGTCTGCCCAAATAATGGAAAATTCTAATTTTCATATCTTTTTCATTATGTTCAAACCACAAAATGTTACAATTTTATTATATAATCCATAATTTTTTCACTATTATTCTGTTCATTCTATTTTACAAATTATTTCTAAAATCCATAATGTGGTTTTAACATAGAACTACTAAAATATTTTCACGATCATTTTAGTTTGTGGTTATAGGAGTAATATTATAAAATTATAAATTAGATACTATTAATAATTTACAATCCCCATTATAAAATAAAATATATATCACCATTTTAATGTAAATAGAATTTGATACACTATATAAATAGATGCAAACAATTATATTCTCTCCCATTTTCAAATTTTTTATTTTAATATTATGTTTTCTTTTGATTTATTCTTAATTCACTATTTATATTTTATTTTGATTGTATGAATGGAATGAATAATGGATAAAAACATCTAATTATGAATCCAGGGTGTGGATCTAGTGGAAAAAAATTCATCAATTCAGGGAGAATATCTAAAGGAAAGGACAATATAGCACACAACCGTACTAAAGTGATGGTGAGTCACTGCTCTAAGTTCTATTTTTTTCAAATATTCATTCCATGAAGTAGAGAGGATGACCAATTATGTTTTTTAATACAATAAATTAACTAATAAAAATGAAAATTTGTGAAAAATATTTATTTAAAATTTTATAGTGATTTTGAATTTGTAGGTGAATCTAAAGTAACATCTACAGTTGATTATTAATGTAGTCTCATTGAAGAAACACAAAAAAGTGAGGAAATGGAATTGAAATAATAAAATTAAAGAACCTCATGTAAAGTGTAATATTGATAAGTGGATAAAGATATGGAAATCTAGAAAAACATTAATGATATTTAAGAAAATAATTACCTTGAAGAAGAAAAAGTGGAGTATTATTAGGTTTTGAAAGACCATGAGTACCTTCTCTATTCTCTATGTAAATTATGTTATTCTCCTAAAAAAATTCAACTGTTTTCACTAAGGGAAAAGAGAATATATATATCATGTTAGAAATAAATACAACCAAAGATGAATCCATAGTGAGTAATATTATTTCAAACTCTAACTAGATTAGTAAATTTTTCAATTCCTATATAAAACAATATAAAAAATGGAGTATCCTAGAGGATATTTGAGTATATTATTTATCTATGGTATTCTTATGAATTAATTATTAACAAATAGTTTTGGAATTATTTTAGGAGGTAATATCAATTTATGTAATATTTTTTAGATTAAGATTACAGACTATGTACTTTCATTTGTTTAAATGGATTTTATTATTCCATGAAGGAGAAAGGAAGATGAGAAACTAAAATATTTTCATAATAAATGGGGAAATCACTTCATTAAAAAGTATATAACTATTTATAATACTATACCTTTTAGTTCCAAAAATATATTTTCACACAATTTTATTTTTTCGGTTAATTTTTTTAATGAAATAACTAACATAGTTATAATAGTTTTGATATATGATAATATTTTTCATAAGAACCCCCTAATGTTATGTTTTATGTGTCATTATAATTAGATTTACTGAGTATTGGGGAGGAATAATAATTAGAGATAAACATGAGGGGACTATATCGAGGAATTATTATTTGTGGAGATTTATTAATTTATGTAGATTAAATTCCTCTTGTTATGTTATAATTTGATTGTCAGACAATATTTTGGCTCGTTACTTATTAAAATATCCACCATGAGTGATTTTCCAAAATTATATGTTTTTAATTCCATATAGAGTTTTGAGATTGATTTATATATTATTTAGCTTACAAAATTATTGAGAGATACTTAACGTTTTTAGAACTATTAAACATTTATTTATATCATGTTGGAGCAATGAATGAAAAAATGGAATTAATAATATTTTAGTGTTATTAAATATGATACCTTTTATTTCTTTGATACACACCAAAAAAATTAATCATTCACTTATACACGTATAATATAGGAATAAACATGATACAATATCAATATAATAATCCAATAATATCCATTCCACCATAATATTGGTATTTTCCCATGATTTTCATTGGAATATGTGTGGGGAAAGAGATATTAAATCATGGAAGGGGTTTTTTTATTTAGAAGAATATGTGGTGTATTATCCTTGGAGTTTGTGATAAGTTTTATAAAATATCTCTATTATGATTAATTATCTGCACACTAAAAAATTTAGAAAAAATAATTACAGAAAATATAAAATTAAAAATAAATATTTTTGAAAAAAATGGAAAAAATATGGTTGAAAAAATAAAAAAAGAAGATATATTTCATTATAAAACCTCTTATTATTTTTGAGACTTTAATGAGACGAGTTGTGTTAGATGGCTTCATTTTTATTATGATGAGTCTCTATTATGACTGTATTTTATTTATCATATATTTTACTTTAAATTCATAATCCTTGATTTTTTTTAACATTATTACCTATCATTCATTATCTATATAGTCATTTTATTTTTGTTTCAAACCTATTTGGATTTATATATATATATATATATATCATTTTAATGTGGTGATTTGATATTAACTTCAATATTATGGTTAAGATGTATTTACTTGATCTATACTAAAGAATCTATTTAAAAATTTACATTGAGTGATGAGGTGAGATTTAAAATTTATGTAGATAAAAAATGGAATTCGTGATCATTATGAATTGAAAAATGTTAATGGAGATTTCAAGAATAATAATTATTTATTGGGGGATGAAAAAATATATGGATAACATTATTTTTCTAAGAATGAGTACTTAATGAAATCACATTAATGAATCATTAAATTATTTATTAAATATAATTGTTTTATGTAGTATATAAATGTATTTAAACCATGTTCAGATTGAATTTATTTATGATTGAATAGATATTTAATGGTTAAGGAAAAGAAAGAGTTTATGTGTGGAGGTTTGATAGCTAAAATTGATGCATATGTATTTTTGAAATTCAGTAATTTTCTAGTTTAAATAAATTTTTTCATTGAGATATTTATGATTTAATAAATGAATTTTCAATGGATTTAAGAAAAAACGAATGAAAATAGATATTTTAGTCTTGAGATTTAAAATTTCTGACAGTAAATAAATATTTTTAAGAATAAAAAAGTATTCTATTTTAATATAATAACTCCCAAGATACCAGGTCAAATGGGGTAGTTGGTAGAGATCAATGGAAATTACATCTATAGAAGCATGACAAAAGAGAAATGGCCCAATACATGGTGGCACATGTATGTGAATGGCATATCCAGTGTGGGTGGAAATGAAAGGGGTCTGCGGTATAGGGGACACCATAGAGAGGTAACAGACCCCTTGAAGTATTGAATTTTATATAGTGTAGGATGGATAAATTAAACAACAATATTTGATGTAGGAATAAATGTAAACACACACTTATTTAAAGAAAACATGTCACGTTTGGTACAATGTCATTCAGTTCATCTTCTTCTCTATGATTCTAGAGTTCACAAAGGGATATTCATGAATATTCTTGCATTTCTATGGTGTCATCCATTTCGTATAGGGAATATAATGTGTTTATTCATCATCAATCATTGATTTTTTCCATGAATAAAACTTCCATGAGTGCTAAAGTGAAAGATCGATGTTAACGTTTCATGCCTATGTGATGTCTATGGGTTCTCTATATAAACATGATATGATTGTGTGAATTCTTGTGTAACATTCAATGAAATATACTGTATTGTAATACCTCATGATTTTATAAAATATATATCTTTAATTAATTTTATTTCTTCGATTTATTGTGTTACCCACTACACTATGTTTTTTTACAAATGTGATATATTATTAAAATATTATTATGTGGCCATTAAAACCTAGTTGTCAAATTGGTAGCTATAAACATTCATAAATTATTTAGGATATATCTAAAATTATCCTTCAAAATTTAATTGTATTGATTACTTCTTAGGAAACAAGCATTCAATTTTATGTATTGTTATATTATGTTTAAAAAATTAGGAAAAATTGATATAATTATTTTGTGACAAAATTTTATAGTTCATTATTAATTATTTTAAAAAAATATTTCATTATAAAAAATTATTCTTCAATAAAATCATACAAAATAATCTTATGGTTTTTATGATTTTTTTGATATGTATATTTTCCCAAGAAATTGTGAAACATACTGATAATTTTTAAGACTATATTTTCAATATTAAGAATGTAAAATGCTCTATTTTCTAAAAAAATTTCTCAAAATTTAATGTTAGACATTATACATTTAAAATAATCCAATTTTTTTTATTGTAATCAATTTTTATTTTTTAATTTATGATAAAAAAATATATACGTAAGAAAATCATTTTTCTATAAAGACTATTTTTATGTCAACAATGTATTTTTGTATTATTATGGTATATTAATCAATATTGGTGAATTTGTTTAATTAATTTAATATATTATATATTAAATCAATTGTTCTAGATTTTATTTAATATATTTTTGTGTAATAAAAAATAAAAAAAATAAAAAAAATATTTCTCTATGAAGTCGTTTTCATCTCATTTGGAGGACTAATTTTATTAAATTAATATATTTAACATATATAAATTGAGTGTAAAAAATGGATTCCATATTTTGAATCAGGATGTTCAAATTTGATAAATATGATTCTTTTATTTTGAATCAATGTGAATAGTAATCATGGTAAATTTATCCCCTCGGTAAAGTGTAAATCGTATTAATATACTTTTAAAATAAGAAATAAGGGCATAATATTAAATCCTAACTCTTATTGGATAAATTTAATTTTAATTGTGTCAGCTTAGAATCTAAATTTTTTTTAAGGGAGAGTTGTCCTAGAAAATCACTTATATAATATTTAAATTAATGAATGTTTTAGAATAACATTATATTAGTTTGAAATATTCTTTACATGTTTATATATAGAAAAAATCTAGTTATGAATGAATATTAAAATTAATTTTTTGTATAATGAAATTTTATTCATGATGGTACATTATATAATAATTATATTTTCTATATAATTAACATAAATTGTTACATAATGCCAAATCAATATTTGTTAAATTATTAGAAAAAATATAATAAATGATTTTGGAAATACTAAAAGTGATGTAATTTGATTAGTAAATAACATTACAATAATCAAATATAAATTTATGCAAAATTAATATTGTGTTGAATGATTATATTTTAATTTAAACATTTTTTTCTTTGAAGATAAATTATGTGACTTTTGTTAAAATTGAAGAGAATAATATTTAATTAAAATTAAATTTTATAAATAATTTTAAAATAAAAAATAGTTTAAATTATGTAATGTATACATTATATGTTATAAAATATCATATTTTTCCATTTGAGGTAAAAAAATGTTTCCTTAGAGTAAATAAAATTTAATAATGAAATCATTTTCTCGTAGGTAAAACTTAAATTTTTTAACTAAGGGATAATCAAAATAATAAGGTTCAAAATGAAACAAAATCTTTTATAAATTCTATTTTTGATGTTATTAAAACCATGTCCCACCTTATTTTGAAACCATTTCCTTTTTGAAGTCTTTTCTTAGAATTAAATTATTATAATTTAATCATTTGAGAAATTTCAAAATTTCCCCTCACATAAATTATAAAAAGGAACCTACTCCCATCAATTATTCACACCACATTTAGCCTTTTAGCTCAAACAAAATCAAAAAATTCCCCTAATACAGTTCCTTACCCACATTATGTTGGTATTTGTACTTCCAGGAAATTTTAGGTATGTAGCCCTTTTAATGTCTATTTATTTATTTAGAAAGGTTGGTAATTGTTTGCATGTGTTTCGAATGGATTTGGAAATATTTTAGGATTTTATATGGCACACAATTTGAGAACAATTATTTGAAATGATGCAGAATCACCAAGAAACATTACAACATGTGGTTGTGGAATTTTACATGGTTAGTACAGGATTTTTATAATGGTGTGGGTCAAACAGGTGTGGTCTATCTTGAAGTAGTATCAGAAGAATGATTTGCGCACAATTTTCCTAACCGTTCCTGACAGAAAAATGGGGTTTAAAAAAAGATATCATTCCCAATTTTCCATAAATCACCCTTCTTTCTCTCTTACAAACCCCACATGGGATTTCTTATTCTCAAGGGTTATGAGGCCTCTCCCAGTAATCATGGAGACATTTCAAAGGATTTGTTTTGGTAACAAAGGCTATTACCCTCTCTTTAGTCTCCTATCTAGGTTGTTAACTGGATTTCATTAGATCTAAATCTCCATCTCTATTAGTTTTCTATATTTATACCCATAATTAGGTATATATTAGGTTTTTTGCCTAAAATAATGGTGTTTGGTATTTTTGATATTAGGAAAACTGATGTAAGGAGATTTTGTGGAGTTTTCAACTAGATTTGTGGTGAGTTTGGGCATTGGTATATTTTTTAGGAATCATCATGTTCGTGGCTTCACTCTAATTTTTATTTTCATAGAACATAAACACTTTAATTACAAATTTATTATTCTGATTTAATTTGATATTGATTATTATGTGGAAAACTAGTTGGAACCCATTTTTTACTTTGTGTATTTGATAATATTGGGTTTTTCTGTGAAATGTTCTTGTTTATGATTTAAAAATGGTGATTTTAAGTTTTGGTGGATGTGTTTCTTCAAGAAAAATGAGTTATGAAAATGGGTTTCATTAAAACTGGGGTTTTATTGAAATTGTGTTAGTAACGGATGTGAAAAAATGGTGGTTTTTATAAATGTGATTTTATTGATGGGTTTTGGCTTAAAGAGTTGTCTAACTAGAAATTCTTGTCTGTTCATTTTATTGAATTTTTTTTGTTATATTTAATTATTGTTTAGAATGTTATTCATATTTGGAATTTGTAATAAGGTTGTTGTTGTGACTTGATGATTATTTTTGGAATCGGGGTTAAGCTTGGTTGGGAATGTATGGATAGTGGGTGAAACAGACCACCATTAAAGGGAATTGAGATTGATGTACCACAATAAAAAAGTGTATGGGTTCGGATGTGAAGTACCACAATCAATGGTGACACCAATCTTCAGGTTTGGGGTGTGACACATGTAAATATGGTTGGGATACACATGAAACCACACTATTTAGAAAGGTTTTTTACCATGTGAAAGTTGATTTGGGTTAATGACGTGATTGGTTTCATTGGATGGATGATTCCCTTCAAATTGTGTTGATTTTTTACAATTTTTTTGGGTATATATGTGTCTGGATTGTTGTTAATTATTGAAATATTTTAATGGATTTATATTAATACTTTCATATAAATTCTTCTAATGGTTCTATCCTAGTGGCATGTACATGGAGGTCGTTTGGGGAAACCATACTGGGTATTATTACTCCCCCACTTCATTGTAACATTGTTTCTTTTTCAATATTGTATTCCAGGAAATGGAAAAACGTAAGGCATCTCATATCATTAGTGATGCAACTTTATTCTTGGGCAGTATGGGGGCATTTATAGCGTGGAAATTGGGGTAGATCTATGGAGTTGTGTCACAGATTCTTTTGGTTTTGTATTGTTTATTTTTCTTCTTGGTAATCATAGTATGTATTTTTATGGTTTAGTTTTATTGGTCTATTTCAATTGTTATTCATTTTTTGGTTGGCCTGATTTTTTCATGGTAATGTGTTGTATTGGTTTACATTGTTGACAAGAATCATGTAGCTGTTGTTGGATATGTCTCGTTTGGTAGATTGTTTACTTCTATAGGAAATTCATTCCCCAATTTTTCTTGAATCCCTCAACATCAATTTCCCAACATTATCTACATGTAATTGTAACCTAAGGATTATTAGAACCACTACCACAACTCAAGTCTATGAGGAAGAGAATAATGTTAAAAGTGGAATCGGCTTATTCGGTCCTTGATGTACCTGTAAAGCCAGTCTTGTTTAGTCATGACATATGTTTTCATTCTTGATGTTGGTATTCTCTCATGGTTTACTAATTTATTTTGGATTGAAATAAGGTTCAATAAAGTCATAACATGAAATGTATAATACAAAATTACATAGATATCCCTTATATGAAGAAAATCATGGTACGAGGGTGTTCAGTAGATATGTGTTTTAGAGACACCTATAGGAGCTCCTTATCATTATTGTGGGAATATCCAATGAAATGTACATGGATTTCATTGTACAAAGGACATTACATTGGGATTCATATTTAATTGGTAATGATGAAATATTTTGTGTTATGAATGAATTGAATTTTGAATATATAGAAATGGTTTTCAAAATTATGGTTTTTGAAAGCTGATTGACTATGGAATTTTTAAAATGCGTCAATGCTCAAAACATGGTGGATCTTTGAAACATTGAGTGAACATGGTAAAATGAGAATTTGGAATGCATTATTGTGATATTTTAATGTGATTGAATTTCAAATTTCAAGCCATCAGTTTATTGGCAGTGAGACTTATGGGTTTTCTTGTGTTGATAGAAATTGAATCGTGTAGGCGTCATAGAGAGCTACCAGAGGATGCTATGGAAAATTTGGATGCACCTGAGCCCCAGGAGAACCATAAGCTTGTATAAAGAACAATTCATGATTTATAAGCTATTGAATATGGGAGTAAAAGTGATGATCTGAGGAATATGAATCAAACTATTCAACTTTAAAAGAATAATCCACCCATTTTTGGGGTTATTTTGATCAAAAATGGGAAGAACCATGGTTGAACATGATGAATCAAAAATATTTTTTCTAATATAACTATATGAGTTTAAATTGAATGTATTGATAAACATGTTTGAAGATCCTGCAAGTCAGGGGTGGGAGTTAGCGGTCTAGGCTGGAACAGTCAAAGGTATTACATGAGTGGGTTTTGGGGAATTTTTTATGAAATATTTATACCCTCATATGTTAAAAATTCAATGCATAATAGATTAATTCATCTTTATGAAGTATAAAATGTCAGTGACATAATATGAAGATATGTATATGAACTTAGTGCAGTTTTCATCAGTGGTAGTTGCTAGTGTGTCCTTGAAGGTTCAGATCATGGAATATGGTTTGAGGTAAGAAATTAATTCCAAAATTGTGGTTCCTTGTGCAGGGTATTATACATAAATAGTGAATATAGAATCAGTATATGGAAGGGATATCTTAGAGGCTACATGCGGGGGAATCATATTGATATCCATGGGGAATAGTTGGAACTCTAGCATAAGGATCAAGAAGAAGAGGGACGCCTATTAATAGGTTGGGAGTATGGCTCAAAATCCAACTAAATGATCAATACATATTCCTCTTAATCCTTAGAGTAAGACAATATGTTTTTAGTGTGGTTCTACTGGCCACATCAAGCGGGATTGTACAACTCATCCTCAACAATTGAATAACTGCAAGTCGATGGGGAATCTTCCGAATTATTATCACAATACTCTGACATCGGATTTTTATGACACGCCTCAGGGGTCATAGGTGTCCCACTACTTTATGGGATAGGATAGGCATCATAACCCTTTATTATAGATTCATGTTAGTTATGGTGATTCTAAGAATACCATGACTCCTCGTTAGGGGATGTTTTATCAGGGATATAAAGTGCATATTATGGAAAGAAAACACCTGTTTTGATATGAGAAATTTGTGGTGGATGATCAGTTGAGACCATCCTTACTGTGAGCAATTATTCTTTTTTCCTCAATCATATTGAATGTGTTGTTTGATATGAGCAATTTTGATTATTTCTTCGCTTCATCTGTATTTTATTTACTATGTTAATGTGTGTAAATGATTCCTTCTATTTTAGAACATCAAACACTTCTTGTTCAAAGAGGGTTGAAATCCTTCATATGAATATCATTTTTTGTATTTGTGGATGAGGTTGATTTTATGTGGGATTTATTATTTCTTTATATAGATGCACATGATAAAACCCATGGGAATAGATTGGATGACAATGTTTAAATCTCATAGTCTTTTATTCATGAAAGGTTATTTTTATGATGGTTGATGGATTCAAACAACTCTTTAGAGGAAAAAAGAATGTAAAGGTGGGTACATTAGTCTTGTTGAAAATAGTAGTTGGTAACATATCATATATGTTGGTGGCATTGTTTTTTCATCAATGGAAGGGGTTGGGAGAATCAGTTTTCTGGCTATGGTTAATCATTTTAAATATGAATTTCTTGATGAATTTCCAGGGTATCCACAAATAAGAGATGTGGAGTTTATGATTGATCACGTTCTAGGAACATGTCCTATATCACTTCCATATCATTGAATGGAACCAGTATAATTGATGGAGTTGATATTGCAGTCGACAGAGCTAGAAAAGAAGGGTCCATCTAGCCCAATACATCCTCATGGGAAGCACTAATTTTGTTCATTAAAAACACAGATGGTACACTACCTTTGTCTGTTGATTTTCATATTCTTAATCATTTTATGATAAATAATTGATATACACCTCTTTGAATTGATGATGTTTTCGTATAGTTTGGGGGAGGTCAATGGTTCTTCAAGACTGGCCTATGATCAAGATATCATCAGTTGTAGGTAGAGAAGGTGTATATTCCCAAAACATCCTTCAAAATAATATATAGCCATTATGAGTATGTGTTTATGCCCATTGGTCTGAAAAATTCAATAGTGGTTTTCATGTAATTATTGAATTGTATATTTTAGAAATATAAATATTATTTCTTTTTAGTATTCATGGATGATATACTAGTGCATTAAAAAAAAGGTCGATCATGAGAAACACTTGTTTGATGTTTCGTGAAGCTTTACATATCATCGGTTGTATTCAAAATTGTCAAAGTGTGTATTTTGGATAGTGGAGGTATGTTTTCCTAGCCATGGGACTTCTGAGAGAGCGGCTTCTGTGGATCCAGAGAAGATATAGGTCATTGTCTCTAGCAAACCACTGAAGAATGTTTTTGATATATGAAGTATCCTTATTCTAGATATGCATTATCGATGCTTTGATCATGACTTCTCATTATTAGTATCACCAATGATAGAATTTACAAGTATAAATGTTCCATTTCAATGGAGTGAGCAGTGCAAAATTATTTTGAAGATATCAATGAACATTGTACATTATCCCCAATCATGGTTTTCCAAAACCTAGGAAAGGATACATGGTGTGTTATGATGCATCGTAATTATACTTAGGATGGTTTATCCTGTAAAGTGATCATGATTCTATGTATGGATAATGGTAGTAGAGGTATCATGAGAAAAACTATCCAACACACGATTTGTAGTTGGCAGTGGTGGTTCATGCTTTGAAAAGGTGGAGTCACTATCTCATTAGTGATAAATTCACGGTGTATAGTATTCCCAAGAGCTTGAAGCATATTACATCATTTATTTTTATAAATTTGAGGAAAAGGAGAAGGATAGAGTGTCTCTTGATGTTTGACATTGACTTGTTGTAAACACCACTTAAAGGAAATTTCAGCAAAGATGCATTATGTAGAAATAAATATACTCAAGTGATGAAATAAGAATCAGATCAATATATGTTAATATTAATTATAGCCGACCAGAGGAAGGAATTTGATGATCGTGGTGATGGAGCTATTTTATTTTTATTCTCTTTGGTTTTTTAAATGGTTGGTTTGGTTAAAGATGAAAATATGTCTGATTCAGAGTGTGTGTATATGAGGTAGAAACTCACGGGTAGGGCGACCATAAAGGGTTAAAACTAGATGGAAATTTGGTGCTATTAATTTGGAATCAGATGGTTGTACTAGTGGCATTTCTAGAGAAACATTGCATAGCTTATCATAATTCTAGATGGGTTGTCCATCCTGGAACTCAGAAAATGTATAAAGTGTTGAAACCATTTTTTTAGAGGGTTGGAATGAAAATTAAAGTGGCTTAATTTATTTTTGTGATTCTTTAATTTCCAAAAATTCAAGGTAGATCATCAGTGAAAAGAATATATGTCTTGGTCTTTACCTATATCGATGAGTAAGTGGAAGAAAATAGTGAAGTAACATATAACATGTCTCCCAATAATAGTTTGGAAGCACGATACCATTTGGGTTATAGCGTATCGGCTCACAAATTTGTCCCATTTCATACCTATTCATGAATCTCATACAGTGGAGGATATGAACAAAATATCCATCAATGAGGTTGTAAAGAGGCATGGTTTTCAATATTATATTGTATCATTGAGTGATTTAAGGATTACATCTCGATTCCAAAAATCCTTTCCCCATGAATTTGGGACTAAGTTATCTTTGAGTATGGAATATCATCCCTTGAGTAATGGGAATTTTTATAGAATGATACAAACATTAGAAGATGTGTTGTGGGATTTTTTGATGATTTTAGTGGATCATTGGATGATCTTTTTCCGTTGCAGGAGTCTCCAAAAGTAACAGTTTTCTGGCCTCCACGCATATGTCTCCATTTGAAGCATTGTATGGGTGTTTGTGTCATTCTACACAATTTTTGGGTGGAAATGGGTAACTCATCATGGGTGGGTTCAATCATTGTCCAAGGGAAAATTAAGAAAATCATATTGATTAGGAAGATAATGGAGACAAATTTGAGTCATCGGAAATCATATTCCTACCATAATTGATGTCTGTTATCATTTAATGTGGGCCATCAAATGTTCTTGAGAATCTATCTGAGGTTGTGACATAATTTTTTTGGGATGACGGTAATGTTATCTTTGTGGTATATTTTTCCTTTTGAGATACTTGGGCAGGGTGGAGAGTTGGAATATTGTTTTGATCTTCCATCTCAGTTTTGTGTGGTGAACAATGTGTTTAATGTGTTATTGTTAAAAACGTATCAGCCCGATCATGACAATATGATTGTTTGGATTCATATTTTTCTAAATCAAGATGGATCTTTGGTGCATGTTTTAGTGAGGATTGGATATATGAAATAGAATGACCTTCATGTTGAAACAATTGGTCTACTTTGTGTTTTGTGGAAACAAGGATAGATTCTAGAGGAGAATATTGAGCAAAAAAATTGATGGTCAAGAAAAGACCTGAGCTACTTTGGCAATGTGATGGTTATATAGTTTTTGAGGATGGAATTTGAAATGGTGGGGAGAATATATTACACCCTATTTGTGGTATTTATCCCTTTATTATGTAATTTTATGTATGAAGTAAAGTTGGGTAATGTTTTAGAGAGTTTCCACGCATTTTGGATATGTTTGGAGGGTCACGCGCCATGTTCCTTGATCATGGGTACTTCCCATGTAGAACGACCGATAACATTCCAAACTATGTCATGTAAAATATGGTAACATATAATTTAGAAGAATTCACACACCTTGTCAATCCATATATGTTACACTTGTGTACACCATTCATGTGCCATTACACAGTGTCAACCCATCTATATATTCCTGTGTACCAGTACATGAGGTAGTGTTTGTACTTGTTCAATGCCATGTTGTGTAGTAGGTTACACTCAGTGTAGGAATCTTGTGTACTCCACCCCATGTTTGTGTATCTCTCGAGATACACACATGGCCATTGGGAATGTAATACATGTCGTGTGATAGGATTCACATGATTTATCATAGTTAACTATCTCTTGAATCCCTTGTTTATTTCAAGTAGGGTCCATATGTCATGTCACCATGGGTTAAAATTCGTGATTGTTTGGATTTTTCAAAAATATTATTTCTTCCTATGCATGCTTCAACCAATTTTCCAGATTCCGATTCAAGGGTCCATTGGCCCCAAAACTCCAGATCTAGGCTCGTTTCACTATTATAACACCAAGTTAATATTTTAGAGCCTTTAATCTATGTGAAAAAAATGTTTAAATTCATCGTAACCAAAACCAATGGATGAATGGTTTCTCTCTAATTGCTTCGATTCATTCGTCGCCATCATCATCACATATCTTTTAGGTCGTATCAAGGTCAGATAGTCAATGTATAATCATTACCCCATGAAATGGAGGCAAAAAGATCATTCATTCATAGATGCCCGAAGAAATAATATCACACGTAGAAACTAGGGAAGAGAAAATAAAAGGAAACAATCCAAGGAAATGGCGTCAATGATTTTTTATTTGGCCTTGATCCATTCATGTAAGAATGATCATAAAATCAAATCAATTCTAAAATAATCAATCCCTTTAAATCTAGCGGAGTATAGCCCATCTCGAAAAGAACGATCAAACCATGGATCGACATGTTCCTTGGTTGGTCGACGTTCATCGTTGAATCTATGAATGGGTAAATAAATCCAAAATAATTCATAATAATAATGAATTGGATCATTCTTGTTGAATATCGACTATTATTAGTGAGATATATCAAGAATGATATCCCATCCATGTCTCTTTTGTCCTCGTGGATAGAAATTCTCTAGGTTTTCTCTCTAGATACACTTGGTAATTACTGGGTTATGATTCTCACCATGGATCCCTTCCTAAAATCTTAATTAAAATAAGAAGCATTGTTCTGTCACGGTGCCATTGCATCAACGAAATAAAATTCTCAATTTATTTTATTGATTAAAAATTTCCATAACTATATTTCATAGTCACCCCATGGCAGCCGTTGTAAGACCATGCGTAGGGTAAAGACACTTTTCTAAAAACAATGTTTCCCTCATATTTCTGATATGAGAACCTATTTAAAATTTAATCCACCTTTTCTGGAAAACTATGTGTGTGTGCTATTTAATATTTTAATATTATTCAAACATTTATTTTTGGTAACTCCTGGTCTTAGAATCAAATGTTATCTAAGTGCCTGTTATGAAAATTAATCTATATAATATTTAAAAACTATACCCAAAATATCTTGGAAATGATACTGTCCCAGACATGGGGCATTGTGTCCCTGTAAATAAAAAACAATGGCTTCTCAAAAAGATGATTGTATTGAACATTAATTTAAGCCTCCCAATCACATGTGCTCTCTGGTAGATTCTTGTATTGTTACTAGACACACACTAATGGAATTTCATTCCCATGAAGGATCCTCTTCTGCTGATCCCCGATCAATATTGGGCACTCAGCAAAATTTTATTCATCCTCAATCCATAGATCTCTTCATTTGATGACATCTTATGGCTTATGCATGTACCTCCTTAGTTGTGACAGGGGGATGACGTCAAGTTCCCGGTCTAACTATAGGGGTAGGGCTAAGAGGTACATATCCTTTACAACTCTACAATGTTTCTAAAAAGGCCAGATATACCTTAAATATAAAATTCTGCCCCAGCCAATACATTCTAATACTTGTGAATGATAAAAACAAAGACATACATGGTATCCTTCTACAAACTTCAAGTCCCTCCTCCAATAATCATAAGACCTTTGAGGCTCTAGGAAGTATTTATCCACTTCTAGATGATATATACATTCTCTTTAATAGCTCACTCCAATTCTGGGCCCATGAGTGATACTCTCCTAGGTCAGTCCAGTAATTTTTTTGACCAACATGGTTTCCCATAAGAAGCCTCAAATGGTTTCATACTAACGGTGGAATTGTAGATGTTGTTGTATGAAATCTCCACTAGTGGTAGGTGATCCGCCCAACTATGGATGAAGTCCAACATGAAATCCCATATAATATCTTCTATAACCTTAATGGTGATCTCTTTTTGGTCATCCATTTTTTGGTGAAATGTTGTGCTCAAGCATAACTGGTTCCCAAACACCTCATGTAATCCCTTCTATAAAAGGGATGTAAAACGAGATTCACAACCTAAAACAATTTTTTATGGGACTCCATGGATTCAATCAATCTCTTGAACATAAAGGTATCCCTTGTTCTCAACTGAACTCTTCACTAAGATACATATGATATGGGCGGACTTGGTGAGTTAGTTATGGATCACATAGATGGTATTTTTTTCCATGGACATATGGGGTAAAACCATCATGAATCCCACTGATATTCCATACCACTTCTAGTTTAAAACCTCAAGGGGTTGAGCTATACCTGCTTGAACCAGTTGCTCAGCCTTCACTTGCTGACAAGTAAGGCGTCGAGGAACAAACTTCGAAACTCTCTTCTTTATTCATGGACCCCAAAACTAATGTTAGAGGTCCAAGTACATATCTTCCACTCATGGAAGTAATGCTAAAAGGAACATGAGAGACTCCCTCAAAACATCTTCTCGAAACACCACTGGTACAACTGTACATCCTCTAAAAATAAAGACATGCTACACACCTTGTGATTATCCTATATAACCATTCCCTTTAGATATCAAAGAATGTAGAGTCATGTAGTCAGTATCCACAAGACGTGCTTCCTTGACTCATTATCTGATTGGATGGGTAACAACCATCTACTGGCGGTAAGATGCCCCATCCCCTTCCACGAAGGATAATTAAAACAAGGCCAACTTCTCTAATGCCTATTTTAGAACCTACAAACTAGATATCCTATTGAGAGAGTCATCCCCCATGCTCCCCATCATAGTAGTACACCTCACGATAAACTCTTTATGATAGAATATATAATTGAACCTATTTTGATCAGAGTATACAACACATCATTCTCCCATCAAGTAGTGATGATGTATCTTCAATGTGAATAATACCACTGATAACTAAAGATCAAGGGTCGCATAGTTTTTCTCATGTGGTCTTAAATAGAACAAAGCATAATCCATCACCACATTCCACAACCTTAGGATACATCCATGATCAATTGTTGATGAACCGTAGAACACTACGTACTATATATCCTCCTCCAGTAATATCAATATTGGAGTGGTAATCAAACTCTTACTCAGCTACTAGAAAGCACACTAGAACTTATCTATCCACACAAATGGATTCCCATTTTGAGTCAATGATTTTATATGTGGTGATACCCTAGATAAATCAGGTATGAATCTCTGATAAAAGCATGGCAGCCCAAGAATGCATTATACCTCCTTCATGCTCCTAGGTGGATCACTTGCTAACACTGCCTCAACCTTGGCTGGATCCAAAGCCACTCCATTATCTAAGATAACATGTCCCATAATGTGTAATTATTAAATCCAGAATGGGAACATTGAGAGTTTCCCATAAATCTTGTGCTCCCATAGTAATTCTAGAACTATCCTTAAGTTTCTTGTGTGATCATACTCAGACGCTGAGTACACAAGGATATCATCAATGAAGAGTACCATGAACTCATGTACGTAATATTAGATGATATGGGTTTTGAGTCCCATAAACACTACTTGGGAGTTTCTCAATTTAAATGGAATAATCATGTACTCATAGTGATTATATCAACATATGATGGTCATCTTCATTATATCCTCATACCATACTCGCTACTGGAAATAACCTGATCGAATGTCATCCTAGGACAACTATCGTGAACCTATTAACTTATCAAAGAGGTAATCGATTCCCTGTAGTGAATACATGTTCATCATAGTCAATTGGTTTGAGAACCTGTAGTCTAAACACATCGTCAATCTACCATATTCCTCTTTAGGAAGCAATGCTACGACTACCCAGGGTGAAAAACTGAGTCTTATGAAGCCAAACTTTCGAAATTCATCCAAATGAACCCTTAAAATGAGATGATTTACGAAATGCATCTGATATGATGGTGAAAATATCACTATCTTCCTAGGTTGTAAATTAATGTCGAATTATATCTCCCGAGGAGGGGGTAATCTGAAAAAATCTTCGGGGAATAAATCATCATACTCCTCCTCCACTACAAGAATATAGTAACACATAAAATCCTCTTCATCGAGGGATAGGCTATCCAACTGATGAGTAATTGGGTTCACCCTCCTATGCATGAGTCCATCATCTGCTACATGGATTTCCATTTCACTAAAAATAGAAAAAACCATTCCATCATTGCAGACACACTGCACACTTCATATAAAAAGGTCAACATGGGTACGGACTGTGGATAAACAATCCATCCCAGGAATGACATCGTAATTCCTCAAAACATCTTTCAAGATATTAGAACCAAAAACTCTCACATCATGGAGCCTATATAAACAATTTTCAAAAGAAAATTACCACTAAGACTTATCTAGTATGTGTCTCTTAGAGTAAGGTTTGATTCAATGGTACAATGTGAATTTAATAGCTCTTACAAGATTTGTGGTGAGAACGGAATGAATAAAACTTGTGTCTATCATTTGTTCATCTAAAGTATAAAACTCATAGATCATTACTCGAATCATTCTAATGGAACATAGGTCATATCCCACAACCAAATTCAGTTTCCCTAATGTTGGTAGTGGAATCATGTCGAAACATCCACCACTTCATCTGGCTCTCCCAGCAGCTCAGCCACATCATCCACCCTGTAGATCTGCATGCACATATTAATATAACTGCCTTAGTGGCCCATCCACTATCTCTATTTTTGTAGTATGATCGGGTGTAAAATCTAGAGCGGTATTTCACATAAAATCAAAAAATTAGAGGTACCACTCTCTATCCGAACTGGACCCACCCGGTGATCCAAGATGTGCAGATCCTTTATCCTAGATCCACCTCCTGAAATTTCTCACACGTCAAAATCCATGAGATTGACATCACCTCCCTACTACCGAGGTCTCTTCACCTACTCATCCACTACTGACTGTCAATAACTGTATATATTAATCCATGATACTTTTTTCCACCAAATCTCACTCATGCACCTCTGTATACGTTGGAATGCACAAGGGGATATTGACTGATCATATGTATCTCTGAAAACCTTAGTTGATGTCCTGAGAATGGACGTATTGATCTCTAGACATATTCATTGAGTATCTGGACTGGTTGGTGAAGCTCAATGAATAATCAGAATCTTTTATGATACCATTCTAGAGTGAAATAAGATCATGTACACGCATAGAACTCAGCATAACTGGTGAGAAATCCACTCTGAAGAGATGCTCAAACTCTGTCCATGAAAGAGTCTCCTCTTAGGGAGTCTGGATAGCCAAAATTTACCATTTCCCTACTGAACCCTATATAAGGATTGCCACCACGACCACCATCCGTTCTGTTGGTGTCCTTGATAGACACGAAACATTGGTCACTGCATCATGCCGGTCCTCATTCGCCTGATGGTCAGGTTCACCATAGAACACGAGGGGTCAGTATCTTTAAAACTCATGATGTACCCTCATGCAACACTTATAATATAATGGTACTACAAGTACAACATGATGTTCTACATGTGGGGTTATAACTGGTTCTCTACCTAGAGGTAACATCAGGGGAACTGCTACATGTATGTAAGGCTCGTCGCTAAGGTGGTCATCTTCATGATCGAGCTATGGAATCCTTGATTGTATGTGTCTTGGGGGTGTCCTATAATAAATCATGATGTTACATATAAAATGAGTATATCTGGAGAGCATACTCGGGAAGGATATTGAACCAAAACACAATCATATATTATGAATGTACCATTATTTTACATACAACCAATATTCTAATTTATTGAGTCGAAAATAAAAATATTAGTGTCCTAGTGTATGGATACATTGGCTTCCACACTAACACATGATTCCATGAACTAAAATACGAACTCAAAACGCATAACATAGTTTCTTAAAACCAAAATTAGAGACTCTCGATCCCAAAGAATCACCGACTACCTTTGATACCACTTGATAACAACCCGTCCAAGTGGGTCCCATTGCGTGAATCCCCAATCCTACCTCTTATATTATAGGGGATGGTGACTAGCACTATGTTAGAATATCTCTAACATGGGAGGAATTGCATATATACTTGTACACACTCATACATTTCCATGATTAAAAAATGATGAAATATAAAAACCACCAGGAACAAAATGCATGCATAAAACTATATCCCAAATAGATTATGATAGGAATGTAATGTTTTGTAGTGTAAACCATTTCATAATACACACAAACCAAAAAATAAGTCTATATCTAGTATCATATCTTGTAAGCAGAGGTAATAGGACTCCGGTATGTAATCGTAGGAACTCCTCGGTTAGCCTGATCTCACAAGGAACCATTAGGTCCTGGTCTACCCAGGACTTTGTTAACATGTCTCCCTTCTGTCCAAGACAACACATGTGTGGGAGAATCCAATGTAGGGGTGAGTATAAAGATACTTTATTGGACACTCTGAAACAAAAAATCAATACAAAAAGGAATTTCCAATCATCTCTACACAGTATATGTCTACATCACATATAACAAGAATAACAAGATGAAGTCAACCAAAGACATGAATTCTAGAGGTACGTCTTAATAGCCACATACCAACAACAGGGATTCAACTCGAAGATTCCATAAACTACTCATCGAGGAGACAAAACTATTGAGTCCAAAACATAGATGATGTCTATTTTAGAATTATTTTCCCTCAAGAACCATCATGATAGAGATACGTTGAGAAATTTGGAGAGAATATGATGCCACAAATGAGAACAATAACCCACACCAATAGGTGATACAAAAAACTCTATCATTATTAAAATCCTAAGTAGAGGATCGATGCTTGGTGATGTTTTTCAGGTCAATAACAAAGACTCTACCTATGGTATGAAGAATGAATGGATGATAATTCTCTGGGACTCTTACGGGATTCCAACAACTCTATCTATGAATTCATGCTAAATGGATCATATTCTATTGAGTATGAATTGATTTGTACCTATATTCCTGGAATTAATGGGGGAATGAACCCAAAAAAAATGTAACCATGATACGAAGGATAAAAAAAATTGATCAATGAAAAAAGGGATACATGATGTTCAGTAGGGTCACATTCCTTGTTTCATGACCCCAGGTACAACCAGTGTACAATGGGCTAGGTCATTAAAAACTGTGTTTTATAGAATATGGGTACATAATGGGTAGAATAACTCACACACCATTCCCTTCCATCTAGAACCCTCCCATTTACACCAACCATGTTTCAGTAAACATTTTTCAACCCATGGATATCTACTCTTGTACCAATACATAGGTTAATATGTGTACTTGGTCCATGTCGAGCCATGTGGTGGGGTACCCTCCATGTAGTAAACCCATGAACTCCACCTTGTATTATTTTACCTTTTGAGATACATTCCATGTATCAAATAAAATCCTACATGTCTTGGGAATGGGGTCACATGCCATGTAACATTTAACTTTCTATTGAAACCCTAGCTGCATCTCAGTAGGGGCCACATTCCTTGTAACATAGGGTCACACATCATGTTCATCATGATTTTATGTAATTTATAGTTCATTATCTGCACCCTTTTTGCTATCATTAAGATTCATATTATGTAACAGCCCATGATTTTATAAAGAAATATTCTTTTTAATTTTATTAATGTCTTGTGTTGTACGCTACACCAAAAGGAGCTTTCACAACATGCATCCTTGTCTTGCCTTGCATTACACGCAATCGCGACCTTCCTCGATAGCGTGTGTAATACGCAATACCGAGTTTCACTAAACAACGATGTGCTATTAAAATATTATTAAAACTAGCCGTTATGAATAGTAATAACCACTTTTTAAAATTCTGTAAATCTTATTTTTCAAAATGAACTTCATTCTTGGATTCGGAGTATTGAATTTAGCCTAAGGTGAAATTTTGGTACTTTTCGGATAACTTTCATATTCTGATGAATAGTGAAAATTACTAAATTATAATTAAAAACAACTTTTTTTAATCGAAATAATTAATAGTGATAAATCATTAATTTGAGTGGTTTTAAAGTATATTTAGAATATATTTTTACAATTTAATACAATGTTGGTCATTTGATGTAATTTCACATTTAAACTAGTCATAAACAAGTGTCAATCTTTTGATAGATATTGTTTCTTAAAAACACGCTATTTGTTTTAACAGCGGGATTTAATTATAAAATTAATTAATGCAACTTTTATGTTATGAATTTGGTAAAATAGACTTCATTTTTGAATTCGGAATATGAAATATAGCTTGGGATGAAATTTTGGCATTGTTCTGAAAAACATTAATTTTTGATGAATAGTGAAACTACTAAGTGGTAGGTTAAAAACTGAATTTTGCATAAAACTTAATTTTACCGCTTCTGTGAATGGAATTTTGAAAATCAGAGAGACACGGTTAATATCAAGGACTAAAATGTGGTTCAATGAGATGAAAATAATTTTTTTGGTGAATAGTAACTTTTTACTTTTTTTACCACGGTTAATAGTAAATAGGGTAACTAAGGGTAAATATGATATTAATATTACCCTAACACATGTCCTAATTCTATTGGACAAGTGTAATTCGACCAAAAACAATCTTAGGAATAAAATATGACCATTTAGGCCCACTTGGATTAGATTAGGACATTTATTATTAATTTATTTAAAGAAGGGTTAAAATAGTTAAAATCAAAGTTTAATAAGTAAATCATTTATAATATGGGGTTATACATAAGATAAATTCGATTGTAAATATTCATTAGAAATATAAAAAGATTTCCTACATGATGGTATTTTATTTGTAATTTTTAGACATCAAATAATTTAATTTATTTATGACACAACGATGATGCAGTAATTAACTTATTAATGAAATATTGACATAATTGATGTTATAAACACCAAAATAAATGTAATTTGAAAATTTTTATGAATTCCACTAATTTTCTAGGTTACTATGATATATTAATGTTGATTTAATCAACTTGGTTCGAACATTTAATTCTGTTATGACTTTAAAAAAAATCATATATCAAATTGTGTCAAAATTGACACAAAATAGTTTTTAAATCAAATATTATATTATTAATAGTTATTTTATTCCTAAAAATCTAAGGTTCGGCCAAATGACTTAGATAAGGATATATATATTAATAATAAACAATTTGGGGTTCGTTTGGCATGTTATAGTAAGTGTATTAACCATATAGTGAAAGAAAACAAAAAGACACGGTAAATGTTAAATTATTTAACTTAGAGTTAAATCTAATTGATAAGGTTAAAATAAAATCCTAAACTTGTCTAAATTCTATTGGTTGATAGGATTTCGACCCATCCAAACTTTAGCTTCGAAATAAGACCCTTTGGAACCATTATAAACCGATTTTGACTTTAATATAAAATAATATTTTGAGATATTCCTAAGGTGCCCCTCTCCTCCCCTATAAAAGGACACCTCCTCCCCCTCCTCCTCACACAAATTTGAGCACTCAAGCTCGGCCAACCCCTGCCAAAATCTCTTCTCCACTTCCCTAGCAACATCCTAGAGGTTCTGGTATTCCTCAAAGACCAATTCTAGTGCCCTAAGAAGAGGTCTCAAAGAGGCACTTCAAAGAAGAGGTAATTACCGTTACCAATTCTTTCATCTTTATTTCTTCTTCCACTTCTTCTTCTTAGGTTGTTTCATTATGAAGTAATAACATCAGTATCACTCATATACTGATATGTTATTATAAGTATGAAACAACCCTATTTCACCATCTATCCATCCTACGGAAAAAGAAATCACCGCGCGTGCGTACGTACGGAATACCGTCTCCACGCCGTGGTGTAATCTATTTTCCACCACCACCTTACACGGATGGGTATAATGGTGTAAAGAATAACTATACATAGTTATTATAACATCATACTGATTCTGATATATTGTATAATCCACTCCAATTCAATTCAATATTTATAGAAATGATATCATCGCTCGTGCGTACGTACGGAATACCGTCTCCACGACGCGATGAGATTCATTCTCCATGTTAACCATTTAAGAATGATTATAATGTATATATAAGAAATAATAATGAAATATATGACATTATAAAGCTACTGGATTTATGTATATATATACATATGTAAGTCATCTACTTACTTCCATTTCAAGACAATAAGGAAAGGAAAACAGCGTTCATGCGTACGTACGGACTACCGTCTCCATGAACGGTGTTTTTCATTTTATTTATCTACCTATTATATATATATATACTGAATATATATGATATATAAATCATATTTTATATTCTGGAAGTAAGTAAATCATGATATAAGTAATAATGATTTCAAGAACAACAAGTCAAAACACCTACGATAAATGAAACGATTTTACCCAAAACGCTTCTTTAACATGGAATTTACAAAAGAACGGGTAATATAATGTCATAAGTGAACCATATATGATATCATAACAATGAATATGATTCTGTAATAAGTCAATAACATGATTTAAATCATTATACAGGAGGTTCGGACACTTACAAAGCAAGTCGGACCTAAGGTAAGGGAAAATATCACAATCTCATTTTTATCCGAGATTGTTTATACGTTGGTATTTACTGGGGTGTATTTTATCATCCACATCCATGTTTTCTCAATATGTAATATTATTTCCATCCACCTAAAATTGTTTAAATCCAATTTTACCCTTCTATGAGTTTTTAGTAAAAGATATGAAAGGAATCTTTTGTCGTTTTTTTTATACGAGGTACTTTTTTGACTTTTTCGACAAAAGTACGAAGAATGTTTTTTTTAACTTATACGTCATGAATGGATTTTTAAAACATTATTTCCAAGAAGCTTCCTTTACAAGTTTTCAAGTTTATTTTTAATTAACTTCTTTTAGTTTATAATTGTATGACATATTAAGAAAAGAAAAGTGTTTTTGAAGAAGAAAGGATATTTTCCTCAAGAATGGAGTTCAAGTGTTTTATCAAAATTATTTTCCATCTAAGATAATAAAGGGTTCTGTTTTTATCCTTATTATTACATTGATTTTATCATGTTGTGATGGAATTATTTTTATGAATTCCTTTATCTTATATGAATTGATTTATGATGTCATGATGTTTCAAGAATCCCATTTTTGTTACATGTGTTATGCGATGATGTATGTTTAATGATTATGTGGCGCACATAAGAAAGGATTCATTATGAGATGGGTGGGACCTATATCTCCCTCCAATGCATTGGGTAAAGATTTTATATCTCATGAGATAGACAGGGCTGGAACGGTAGGATATACCGGTTCAGTGAAACAGGACTGAAACGAGGGTTACTCGATTCAGAAAGGGACTTTGTCCACTAAGATAGTCTTGGCAATGAGTCTTGACTAACAAGAAATGATTCTCTATGATTATGTGTGTATGCCACAATGAGTAATGTTTTAAGTTATGATTTCATTTCACTACTATGATTTATCCCATGTTATGAAATTATGCTCTCTTTTGCAGGTTAAGATTTACAAAAATGTTATGTTCTTATGAAAATTATGTGATTGATATTTCTTTTGTTTACCCTTACTGAGCATTTGAGCTCACCCTTTTATGTTTTCTTTTCCCCAGGATATAAAGAAAGGTTTTAGGTAAAAAAAAAAGAAGATCTTTATGGGAGATGTTGAAGATCTTTCACCAGGATTAGAAGATTATATTCTGAGTTTCCAAAGACACTAAAGTATTACGATCCTTGTGTGTGTGTTTTTGTTATGTACTAAGTATTCCGCAAAAGTAATGTAAAGTCCATGTACGTCAAGATACGGGTCTCTACAGTTGGTATCAGAGGAAAGGTTTAGTCAACCTTTGGAAACTAGGATGCGAAAACGTTAGTGAGATCCCTAGAGATATTTCTAAGGTATGTCTAGGGATGCCCCTAAGGATAAGTATACGTATAAGATATAGTCCTAGAACTTTGGTAACGATATTAGATTAAACCAAAGATGTTAGATATTTAAGTTACTCCCCCTTTATTATGATTTTTGACTCTCACACTATTCTTTTTGGGTTTTAGAAAACGGCTGGAATCAAGATGATTCACGATAATGAAGGATATGATGGACAATGGAATGATATTCTTCATAATGAAATGGGATTTGGAAGTCCAAACATCATTATTATGCCGAATCAGCAATCTCATAATATGATCAATAAAGTAAAATTTGGTAAGTTTCCTCGGCTAATAAGAGGAAGATGGAGTTTCATGATGATCCTAGAGGAAAGAAAGTTCAATTTCCCCTATGTAAATCATGTGGGAAGAGGCATCAAGGAGAATGTTTCAAGGGAACTGGAAGATGCTTTGGGTGTGGAAAAGAAGGACACAAAGCAAGTAAGTGCAAAGGAAAAGGGTCGGTTAACACCATGTATGAGGATAATGGTATTACTACGACATCAAAAATGGTTAAGTGTTTTAAATGTGGAATGTATGGGCATTATGCAAACAAATGCTCTAAGGGAAAGACTCATGAAGAGAATCAGTATGGTCATATGGGTAGTATTTATGTGGATGATGATGAAGAGACTACAAATGATATGTGAGATGAAAGAATTTTTGAAGCTCGGTCAATGGTTTGAGAATGTAGTGGAATGATTGCATGTTTATCATGTGTAATTTTGGAATAAAGAGACATCTATGGATTGTTACACTGTTGTCTTTCCTTGTGTTTTGAAAGTGTATGATTAATGTTACTAGTATCCATGAAAGGTTATTCAGATATTTTTGGAATTTAGATGATATGCGCATAATAAAGGGATAAGGAGAAAATTAAATTTTTGATAGTATTCATGAGCTCATGATTGATATAAGGACTAAGTGATATCATGGTTTGAGTATATAGAATTTTGAGGATTTTGGTATGTGGAAAGTGTTAACTTTTAACTGCACTCATGTTTTCACTAAGGTATTCAAGAGAATACATGATTAAGGACTTTGAGTGTTTGGAATGTGACCAACAAGACATATCTTATGATATGTGGGGATCAACGACAGTATTAAATCTCTGGTAATCGTTGTCACTATATTATGAGAGTGGACTGCAGTATTATGTATAAGCCTAAAGATTAGACTGGATTATGTTGGACATAAGTTAGTATTGTTTAAGGATATAAGATTTTCGATATTATTGATGGGATGTTATAGTAACGTAGTTTTAGAAAAAAGGACAACCTGCAGGACGGGCGACAGCCCATCGCTTCGGACAAGGCTGTAGGAATCGAACCCACAACCAAAGTGCGACTGGCCTTTATCGCCTACCACTGGCCTACAGGAAGTCCCTGTTTAGTAGAAACTAGTTTTATTATATTAAGCAGTATGATATATGAAGTATAAGTCCATTTTAAAAACCATATATGATTAATCTCACTATAGATTGACTTATGTATATAAATTTTGCTATCCTTTTGAGACAGATGGAATGACCCGTCATTCTATCACATGATCTGCTAACACTTCACGAATAACAAATTCAACTTCATTTATTTAAGAGATTAAGTGGAAATTGTTAAAGGCACGAACAACAGTGAGGTTGTACCAACATAAAGTAAGTATTTATTCTAATTCAAATTCTTTAACTTTAGGGAAATGATCTTGAAAACCAAAAATGTTGTCCTAGTGATCTTATACCTGATGAATCGGATGGTACCTTAGATCGTCATAAATTTATGGATTTGTGATTTTTGGCTTTTCCATAGCCATGTTCTCTACCACTCTCCATCGGAACATGATGGTTAGATTTTTCTTCCATATCCATATTTTCACCTATGTGGAAACCCAATGATTAGTTTATTTGGGTAACCGTTACGTTTCATACTTTTGTTTTTAAAGATTGGTTTTGATATACCTTTTTACGATGTGGGTTTCTATTAAAGAAACATTCGAATAGTAAACCATTTATAACCCCGACGAATTTCGAGGGCGAAATTCATTTTAAGGGGGGTAGAATGTAACAACCCAAGATTTTATAAAGAAATATTCTTTTTAATTTTATTAATGTCTTGTGTTGTACGCTACACCAAAAGGAGCTTTCACAACATGCATCCTTGTCTTGCCTTGCATTACACGCAATCGCGACCTTCCTCGATAGCGTGTGTAATACGCAATACCGGGTTTCACTAAACAACGATGTGCTATTAAAATATTATTAAAACTAGCCGTTATGAATAGTAATAACCACTTTTTAAAATTCTGTAAATCTTATTTTTCAAAATGAACTTCATTCTTGGATTCGGAGTATCGAATTTAGCCTAAGGTGAAATTTTGGTACTTTTCGGATAACTTTCATATTCTGATGAATAGTGAAAATTACTAAATTATAATTAAAAACAACTTTTTTTAATCAAAATAATTAATAGTGATAAATCATTAATTTGAGTGGTTTTAAAGTATATTTAGAATACATTTTTACAATTTAATACAATGTTGGTCATTGGATGTAATTTCACATTTAAACTAGACATAAACAAGTGTCAATCTTTTGATAGATATTGTTTCTTAAAAACACGCTATTTGTTTTAACAGCGGGATTTAATTATAAAATTAATTAATGCAACTTTTATGTTATGAATTTGGTAAAATAGACTTCATTTTTGAATTCGGAATATGAAATATAGCTTGGGATGAAATTTTGGCATTGTTCTGAAAAACATTAATTTTTGATGAATAGTGAAACTACTAAGTGGTAGGTTAAAAACTGAATTTTGCATAAAACTTAATTTTACCGCTTCTGTGAATGGAATTTCGAAAATCCGAGAGACACGGTTAATATCAAGGACTAAAATGTGGTTCAATGAGATGAAAATAATTTTTTGGTGAATAGTAACTTTTTACTTTTTTTACCACGGTTAATAGTAAATAGGGTAACTAAGGGTAAATATGATATTAATATTACACTAACACATGTCCTAATTCTATTGGACAAGTGTAATTCGACCAAAAAAAATCTTAGGAATAAAATATGACCATTTAGGCCCACTTGGATTAGATTAGGACATTTATTATTAATTTATTTAAAGAAGGGTTAAAATAGTTAAAATCAATGTTTAATAAGTAAATCATTTATAATATGGGGTTATACATAAGATAAATTCGATTGTAAATATTCATTAGAAATCTAAAAAGATTTCCTACATGATGGTATTTTATTTGTAATTTTTAGACATCAAATAATTTAATTTATTTATGACACAACGATGATGCAGTAATTAACTTATTAATGAAATATTGACATAATTGATGTTATAAACACCAAAATAAATGTAATTTGAAAATTTTTATGAATTCCACTAATTTTCTAGGTTACTATGATATATTAATGTTGATTTAATCAACTTGGTTTGAACATTTAATTCTGTTATGACTTTAAAAAAAATCATATATCAAATTGTGTCAAAATTGACACAAAATAGTTTTTAAATCAAATATTATATTATTAATTGTTATTTTATTCCTAAAAATCTAAGGTTAGGCCAAATGACTTAGATAAGGATATATATATTAATAATAAACAATTTGGGGTTCGTTTGGCATGTTATAGTAAGTGTATTAACCATATAGTGAAAGAAAACAAAAAGACACGGTAAATGTTAAATTATTTAACTTAGAGTTAAATCTAATTGATAAGGTTAAACTAAAATCCAAAACTTGTCTAAATTCTATTTTTTGATAGGATTTCGACCCATCCCAACTTTAGCTTCGAAATAAGACCCTTTGGAACCATTATAAACCGATTTTGACTTTAATATAAAATAATATTTTGAGATATTCCTAAGGTGCCCCTCTCCTCCCCTATAAAAGGACACCTCCTCCCCCTCCTCCTCACACCAATTTGAGCACTCAAGCTCGGCCAACCCCTGCCAAAATCTCTTCTCCACTTCCCTAGAAACATTCTAGAGGTTCTGGTCTTCCTCAAAGACCAATTCTATTGCCCTAAGAAGAGGTCTCAAAGAGGCACTTCAAAGAAGAGGTAATTACCGTTACCAATTCTTTCATCTTTATTTCTTCTTCCGCTTCTTCTTCTTTGGTTGTTTCATTATGAAGTAATAACATCAGTATCACTCATATAATGATATGTTATTATAAGTATGAAACAACTCTATTTCACCATCTATCCATCCTACGGAAAAAGAAATCACCGCGCGTGCGTACGTACGGAATACCGTCTCCACGCCGTGGTGTAATCTATTTTCCACCACCACCTTACACGGATGGGTATAATGGTGTAAAGAATAACTATACATAGTTATTATAACATCATATTGATTCTGATATATTGTATAATCCACTCCAATTCAATTCAATATTTATAGAAATGATATCATCGCTCGTGCGTACGTACGGAATACCGTCTCCACGACGCGATGAGATTCATTCTCCATGTTAACCATTTAAGAATGATTAAAATGTATATATAAGAAATAATAATGAAATATATGACATTATAAAGCTACTGGATTTATGTATATATATACATATGTAAGTCATCTACTTACTTCCATTTCAAGACAATAAGGAAAGGAAAACAACGTTCATGTGTACGTACGGACTACCGTCTCCATGAACGGTGTTTTTCATTTTATTTATCTACCTATTATGTATATATATATACTGAATATATATGATATATAAATCATATTTTATATTCTGGAAGTAAGTAAATCATGATATAAGTAATAATGATGTCAAGAACAACAAGTCAAAACACCTACGATAAATGAAACGATTTTACCCAAAACGCTTCTTTAACATGGAATTTACAAAAGAACGGGTAATATAATGTCATAAGTGAACCATATATGATATCATAACAATGAATATGATTCTGTAATAAGTCAATAACATGATTTAAATCATTATACAGGATGTTCGGACACTTACAAAGCAAGTCGGACCTAAGGTAAGGGAAAATATCACAATCTCATTTTTATCCGAGATTGTTTATACGTTGGTATTTACTGGGGTGTATTTTATCATCCACATCCATGTTTTCTCAATATGTAATATTATTTCCATCCACCTAAAATTGTTTAAATCCAATTTTACCCTTCTATGAGTTTTTAGTAAAAGATATGAAAGGAATCTTTTGTCGTTTTTTTTATACGAGGTACTTTTTTGACTTTTTCGACAAAAGTACGAAGAATGTTTTTTTTAACTTATACGGCATGAATGGATTTTTAAAACATTATTTCCAAGAAGCTTCCTTTACAAGTTTTCAAGTTTATTTTTAATCAACTTCTTTTAGATTATAATTGTATGACATATTAAGAAAACAAAATTGTTTTTGAAGAAGAAAGGATATTTTCCTCAAGAATGGAGTTCAAGTGTTTTATCAAAATTATTTTCCATCTAAGATAATAAAGGGTTCTGTTTTTATCCTTATTATTACACTGATTTTATCATGTTGTGATGGAATTATTTTTATGAATTCCTTTATCTTATATGAATTGATTTATGATGTCATGATGTTTCAAGAATCCCATTTTTGTTAAATGTGTTATGCGATGATGTATGTTTTATGATTATGTGGCGCACATAAGAAAGGATTCATTATGAGATGGGTGGGACCTATATCTCCCTCCAATGCATTGGGTAAAGATTTTATATCTCATGAGATAGACAGGGCTGGAACGGTAGGTTATACCAGTTCAGTGAAACAGGACTGAAACGAGGGTTACTCGATTCAGAAAGGGACTTTGTCCACTAAGATAGTCTTGGCAATGAGTCTTGACTAACAAGAAATGATTCTCTATGATTATGTGTGTATGCCACAATGAGTAATGTTTTATGTTATGATTTCATTTCACTACTATGATTTATCCCATGTTATGAAATTATGCTCTCTTTTGCAGGATAAGATTTACAAAAATGTTATGTTCTTATGAAAATTATGTGATTGATATTTCTTTTGTTTACCCTTACTGAGCATTTGAGCTCACCCTTTTATGTTTTATTTTCCCCAGGATATAAAGAAAGGTTTTAGGTAAAAAAAAGAAGATCTTTATGGGAGATGTTGAAGATCTTTCACCAGGATTAGAAGATTATATTCCGAGTTTCCAAAGACACTAAACTATTACGATCCTTGTGTGTGTGTTTTTGTTATGTACTAAGTATTCCGCAAAAGTAATGTAAAGTCCATGTACGTCAAGATACGGGTCTCTACATATTATGGGTTTTCTTCACCTCAATACTACTTATATAGGATTGTTTCACCACCCTTACACTGAATTGAGGTGTTTTGTACCATAAATCGGCTCAAAATACATTTAAATTCATCAATTTTTAAACTTATCTAAGAAATATTTCTCATGTTTTTCTTTTATTTTTATGTCTCCATCACATTCGTAGCTTTTTTAGGTTGTCCTGACAGAGGATGAACAATTTCAGATCGTTGCGCCAAGAAACGAAGCCACAAAATTCATTCATTATTGAACACCACGATGAATGAACAAATGAATATAAAATAGGAGAGAAAAACACTATGAATAAATCTAAGGAATGAACCTAAAATGTTTTTCATTCTAACCTCGATCCATTCCTGTAACAATATTCTGCCAATCAAATCAATTCTCAAACAATCAAACCCCATAAATTCCACAGAGTATTTCCCATCCTACAAGGAATGATCGAACCACATATCAAATTGTTTGGTTGTCAGTTTCAATTCATCATTGAATCTACAATCGAGGAATGAAATCTGAAATAACACATACTGACTTGAAATTGGATCATTCAGTTTTATTGATTGATTTCCTCTGGTTAGATCTATCAAGAATGATCTCTGATTCATGTAGCTGTCATTTAAATTGACATAAATATTCCTATGAATACCTCTTGAGCCGCAAGAGAAATATATGGTTATAATACTAACCTTAGATCCCTAACTAAAGGATTAATCAAAAGAATAAGCAATGCTACATCACTGGGCTGTCAAAACAGAGAAATAAAATAAATTCTTAATATATTTTATTCATATAAAATTCCCAAAACTACTTTTCACAGTTGACCCATGCTGGCTGATGTAAGTCCTTGCCAAGGGAGAAGTTGCTTATCTTAACTCAATAGTACCCAAATATTTCTAATATGGGCACCCTTTTAGATTTTATTCTTATTTTTCAAAAATAACGTTCCACACAAGTAATTTATTATTTTAATATTATAAAAAAATTATTATGGTCACACCGGGTATCAAAATCACATGCCATCATAGCACCTGGTATTGAAATTAACAAATATAATATATAAAAATAATACATGTAAAATCTGGGACATTACAAATATCATGTGAGATGACCCCAAGATAATCTTGTAAATAGTTAACATCATTTTCATAATTTCAACATTAAAAATTCGAAAATATATAACTACTCCCATGAGAGAGATGTTTTGAGTCATTGGATATTGTCTATATAAAATTAATATTTCAAAAATTTAATTTTACATCTCAATAAAAATCTATACATAATAATTCATACTTCACATAGTTTCATTTGTAATTCCTCAAGTAACTTGTAAATGATAGAAGTGGAATGATCAAATACTCAGTGAGGGTAAATATTATCAAATATTTATTAAAAGGAAATATCATAAGAAAAAGATAATATATAGAAAAAATAAGAAACAATAATATTATTCCACAAGACATAATAAAATGTCATGTAACAGTAAATGATCATGAATATGACATGGAATAAGAGTGAGGAAGCATGGGAAAAAAAATATGAGCCATGGAGAATAAAATATGAATAAGATTTTTGAATAATAGTTGGATACATTTATAAGTATGGAAAATCATAAAATAATTCAATGATGATTTATAGTATAATATATCATTTTAGATCATCTATCTCATAATGCTTCCCATTTCAAAGTGTATTATGAATCACTAAATATTTCATATAATGGATGGAGAATCACTACTCTTCTCATTATTATCTAATAATATATAATGAATTACAAAATGAATTAAAGGAATATATAGGACACAACCATCACATAATGAAAATATATAAAAATTGTTTTCTCATAGATACATTGATTAGTAATATCATGAAGACCTGAATGATGGAAAATTGGTTTCATATCAATTTTCAATTGTATCACATAAAATGGCCACAGGAGTTGAATCAGCTATTAGTAAATTTAAATCACCTTAAATAAAAAATACCATATGAGAATTTTGATGGTAATTGAGGAACGATAAGTACATGGGAGATACATAAAATGTAGTTAATGAGTAAAATGAAGTGAAATTTAAAAATGTGTTCATGGATAATAATTTACAACATTGTTTTAGAGTGATTATTTTATATATAACTTTCAATGAATTATTTTTTTAAAAGTAAAATTGAAGGATTTTTAAAGCAATATTGTGGATGAAATTAAAATTTTGGATCATTGAAATAGTCATTAAGGTAATTCTAACAATTTTTGGGATGAATAGAAATGTTATAATCGTGAAAATAAAACAAACCATTTTGAAATATTCTAAAATTCTATTATTGAAAACCATTCTATAAAAATGGATAAGAAAACATCATTTAAATATTGGAAAAAGAGACATAATAAAATGAAAATATATATTAATTATTTATATTTTAAAATTTAAAATGAATATATTTATGAAATTAAATTATATGGAAATAAAAGAGAATGATGTTGTAAGAGAAGATATGAATTATTCATAAAAATAATATTTTTCTATTAAATAGATAAATACCTATAAATATAATATTTTAATGAAAAAATGTAAAATACCCAGTGGGAAATAGAAATTACCATATGAAATCATGAAATTTAAGAACATAAGAAACATATAAGAATATAGTGATAAGAGTCGAATTATTACTCAATATATATTTGTTGAGTCAAAAAACCCATTCGAATTTGGTAACATTTGAATAAAAAAATACATTGTTAAGATTCATGAATATCATTTTAAATACCATTAATAAAATTTTTATAATAATAATATAAGAAATTTTGTTAGTATTTTATTCATATTAAGTGATAATTCTTTAATAATATAATAAGATTAATTAATGAATGAACATTAAGATGAAATCCATTACCTTGGATTCCATATTGGTATAGTTTATTATAACATAATGTTTAATAATTAAAAAAAATATTTATGAACCTTATTCGTCTATATTTTCTTTTATGCAATTAATTTATAATAATTAATAACATATATTTTAGTTAATTATATATTATTTTCATCATGCCATATTAATAATTGTCTTCATTTCATAAAACCATTATAGTGCATATATAGATCCTCGTTATTTTATAAAAATGAAATAATTTAAAAAAATATTAATTTACTAAAATGAATGTTAAATAAACATACATAATGATATAATTTTATTCCGTGAGGGTTTTACATATGAGTTTTAAAGATGTAACTGATAATGAGTTTTTTTGACAAATTTTTATGAATAATGGGTTGGAATAATTGTAATGACATTAAATACTAATAAAAAATTTCTATGAAAACAAATTATTTATATATCAATATAAAATTATATTTATAATTATGGTTCCATATAAATACTTGTTGTAAATTTATAGAATCATTCTTGGGGATGGTTATAGCAACATAAATAGGAACTTGTTATAAAAAATAGATGAGTGTAAATGTGAAATTATTATAATTTCATAATTATAGAGGAATATTGTTTTTATTTTTACATAATTAATGATAAAAATTATAATTTATTATAGTAATATCAAGACCATAAGACAATAATCTATTAGTCACAAAGAGGGAATTATTTTTCCACTTGGAATGCTCTTTTTACGTTGTAATATTTATAGTGATCAATTATTAGTAATATTATAAAAAGAATACAAAATTTATCTCTTAAAAATTGTAACAATTAAAATAATTTATATTTAATAATTAAATATTTTTAACCATCCATAAAATATGGTTATTAAAAAATAAATACATCATTCATGGAGGTAGTAGTTTGCACGTACCTCGAGTGATGTTTTAATTTTTTGAATGGATATGGTGGAGTAAATAATAGTTCTAACATTAATAAAAAATATTTTGGTATAAAAATAGGAATTATGTTACTATATTAACATGTTCAAAACATTTTTTTTATAATAATGATAGATAATTGATGTTAAAGAGTAGATGGTGCTCACATTGAGGACACAAATCTTATCTTCAACAAATTATTAGAAATTGAGGGCTTGAAATAAATTAAAATTAAAAAAATGAATATTTTTGTAATAGGGATATAAGGGAGTGAATATTAGTTGTGTTTCAAGGGAAATTTTAAATATAGGTATTGATTCAAGTTATTTTAAGTGAGTATATTTTTTTAGGTGAAAAGTGGGATTTTTCCTTAGAAACTAATCATAGGTGAGGGGAAAAGATAAGATCACATGGTTGTTAAATGAGTCGGGTGAAGTGATTTTTGTGTAAAATATTTGTATGATTTAACAATAAATAAATGGAATTATAAATGATTTAATATCATAGTTAAATTAATAATATTCATTTAAATTTAATTTAACCATTTTTATATTTATTATCCTTGATTAATTGTTTGTAATGTTAAATAATTTTTTTCTATAAATATATGATGACCTTGCATACCAAATAAATTTTTTTTGAATAATTATTTGGAATCAATTTACATTAATTAAATCTATACATTGGAAATAATTAATTTTAAATTAAAACGTAATATTTATTTATGAAATACTACTATCATAGAAAACGAACATTAAAATTATTAGTTTTACTTATTCTTATTTCCTATCTATAAAATTCTAAGTGTGTGATAATGTATTCATTTATAGATTGAAATAATATATTGGATATATCATTTAAATGTGTTTAATTAAATTTAATAATATAATATTTCACAATAAAATAAATAATCCTATTCATCGAAAATAATTGTTTTACCATTATAAATAATATTTATTTATGAAAACATATATATTTTTAATAAATGAAAATTTTAAAAATATTTACATTCTGATTAATAATAAAAAATGTAATTTATTACACTCAATATTTATTTGTGATGTGTTAATTGTATTATAGGAATGTTTAATTTAAAAAGAAATTTTTGAGAAAAAATATATTTTCAAGAATAAAATGATTTTATTATTATTAATTTCATAGTAATAAACATTTTATAAATCATTTTTTTCGGAAAGATTAATTATATACTAGTTTTTAAAATGATAAAAATATATTTTGTTTTATTTTATGTTTATTTTTTTAATAATTTATTATAATTATATTTCTCAATCTACTTTACTTTAATCGGAAGAAACTTTCCAAGTGTAAGTTCATTGGAATAAAAGTTGTATATAGGTTATGATTATTTTTATAATATAAATTCATTGGAATATTTTTATATGTGTTTATATTTAATGAAGGAGGGATATAGTTTCACAAATAAAACATAATTTGTAAAATTTAAACAAGAGATAATCCATTGGAATAGGAGGTTTATATTGTCAATATAGTCGAAATAGAGCATAATAATTTAAAAAATTACATTAATGGATTCTGTTACAACCTATGTCTATAAATACTCCAATTAAATTGGGTGGAACAAATATATAAGAATGGAAGAATTATCTAGAAATATCTTATGTTTTGATGTATATAACAGCTCAATTCCTTATGTGTGTTAATTTGTAATATTTTTGGATATTTTTTTTACCTAAGAGCACAAATTTATGAGGATTTAATTATAAATCACATAATCTCATCTCAATATTTTTTCTTCCCAATTGGGTGATAATGATGTTCTGAATTTTAGAAGGAAAAAATCCTCTTGAATTGGGGAAATTCAGGGTTTTCAGAAGGAAGACATAATTCATTCAGATTACATGAGATCTAGGTATTTGAGAAGGATAAAAGAACTTTTTTTCATTATGGTATTTGATGGATTCCATGATTTTATATGATATACCAACAAATAGGTTTAAATTAGGGAAACCTAAATTCTAGTCTATGGAATTGATTTTTTATTTTTTATTTTAAATAAAATAAATCATAAAATTGAGGTGTTATAAGTTGAATATTTTAGTTTCAACTGAAATTTATATTTTATAAATTATTTTACATTTATGAATACGTTTATTTTTAAATAAAATTGTGTAGTTCCTTTATCTTTTTCTTTTATTAGAGTAATAACGTTAAATATATTGGAAGAATCTCATTCATATTTTTCACCTATTATTTTTTTATATGATATAGTGAATATTTATATTGTTTTGATAAAAAAAATACATACCACACCCCTTGTATTATATATTTTATACATCCTAAAGAATCATTTAGTATCAATTACTTGTTCTACTGGCGTTTTTGTTTAATTTTTAACCTATGGTAAATTTGAGTATCATTTTTTTTATCTAGATTCAATTTTTATTCTTACATTAACTTTTAATTTGAGAAAGGTGTTCTTTTGTTATAAGAGGTTTATCTATGTTCATGTTGTAATATATAAATCATAGAATGGCACTAATTCTATTATGGTGTTTGTATGAGGAGTATAGTGAGACTATAATTTGTTTCATTGATACATTATTAGATACCTTTATTATGATGGCTACAAAATATCATATTCTACATAAAGAAGTTAATTTTTTTAAATGAGATGAAATAAAAATGAATCAGTTTGAACTATAGTGTTTCAAGAAATATTGTGCGCACAGTGATGAAATTTATCTGTAGGAAAATATATTCTTTTAAACAAAAAAGGGTATTTTGGGGAATTTAAAAGTAATAATTTTTGAAAATTCTATGGTTTTGGAAAGTATAAGGACTACTCCCCAAACTGATTATCTTGATTTTGATTTCTTATATGGAGACGTTTTCTTTTTTAAAACTGAAATATAGGATGATTTTTATTTTGAAAATTTTTTAGTCACATAGAAAGATGGAATTATCACATGAATATATTATTGAGAGGATCATTGGCCTCATGCTTACGTAATGGGTATCATAGATAACTGTTACATATCACATAAATCCTATAACTACGATGATTCTTTAAGATTGTATTAGAATGCATTTAAAATATGAATTAAGGTTTATGTGGGAAATAAAAAAAAGAAGAATGAGGTATCATTTACACTAACTACTATTGCTATTATGGCTAAAAAATATATGGTTCTGAAAAAATTTCAAATTACTCAATGTCATAAAAATAGGTTCATGGTTTTTCAAGTTTCAGTACTTATGGGGAAAGTGAAAGTGAACATAATCATCTTCATAAAGAGGATTAAATTGTTTTTATTTGGAAAAAAGGATTTTCAATACATGTATATAATGAATCAGAAATATAGAAATTGTTAGAAAAGAACTTCTGAATGGTTTTTTTAAGAATGTAATAAAACAGGGCACCTAACAACTAAGTTTCAGTGGTTGAAAATGAATGAATGTATCTCATACATATATAATGATGTCTATGTATGAAAAGTATGAAATAAATGGGCACATAGAGTGTGAGTATTAGAGATAGATCATTAGATAGGGCAGTATATAAAAGTTGTTAAAATTGATGTAATATCTCGAACACACATTTCCAGATTTAAGACTAAAACAAGATTAATTAATTTCATTACAAACGAAAACTAATAATTACATAGTAGTTTTATAAAACTGGGGACCTTTTGCAATCCAAGTTCTAGATAATTTGAGAAAACTATAAACATTATTATGGTTATAAAAAAATAAAATAAAATAACGAAATTTCTTTGTGTTTTCTAAATCCATAAGTGAATTCGTCAATCAAAGTACTACGAAAAATCTTTTGAAAAGTATTTTAAAACATGGTACGGGAATAATATTTTATATTGATGGATTTTAAACTAGTGTAAAATAATTTTATAAATTTTTCTTTTAAAACTATTCAAAACCATTTTATATAATATATATATAAATATATATGTTATAAAAATACTTTCAAATCATTTAAAATATACATTTCATATTGAAAATTTATTTAAAATATATTATTTGAAAAATAATTTGATTTCTCCATGAGAATCAAATGAAATTAATAATACAATTGTAGATTGAGGTGATAATCAAGATATATTATAAAACCCATGACGAATAGAGGAATATCACATTCAAGATAATGTCCCCATGTGGTAGTGGGTACACAACCCAACTAATAACATTTCATTCGGATTGCATGTTTTAATTTTAATTTTAAGAAAATGTTTCTAAGAATATCGGTATTTCACATAAATAACACATTATAAATATTCCAAAATAATATTTATAAATTTTTATTGCTATAATATAATTTAATAATTCTCAACTTGTAAATAGATAAATTTAATAAAAATTGATGAGAGTTTAAGAGAAATCAATATTTATATAGAAATACTTATATATTAAAATAAATAAAAATAAATTATTTATGATTAATAAAATTACATGTATAAGAGCGCAATATATGTCAATAACATAATAGAATATTTCCTTATCTACATGGATGATATTCATGGAAAAAAATAACTAGTCACATAAAATGATAATGTTTCTCATTAAAAATATTAATATGAGATAAAAAAAGAATTAAAAATTTATAAATTAATGTTATCTAATTATAAAAAAAAATATACACAAAAAATATAATTATATCAATATAAATTAACTTTTTATAAAATAATAGAAAAAACCACTTAAAATGTATTATATAATTATTAAAAGTTCAATAAAATAAAATGAAAACACCTAAAATAAATTTCCCATTAAAAAAGTTTTTTAAATAAACATAAAATCTCTTTTACCAATTTATTCATTGATATTTTTCTAAAATTAAATAATTGTTTGAAATAAAAATTAATCCCTTGACCTCAATCTGTATATTTTAAGGATCAAGGGCTATGGTTGGTGTTGGAATACACTGATAATGGGAAGAGCATTATTGGCTAGTTAATGATAATAGTATATGAGATTCTAATCTTATTTTTTTAGAATAATACATCTTATACATATATGATTAAAAAAATAATATATTAATAATTTTTCTCAATTTTGTTTATTGCGTAAGATAAATGTAGAAAATTAGTGGAATATAATTATGCTATAGGGAAAATTTTTAATGCTCATATTGGACTTCCTACTGGATCTTCCTAAAAGTTGAATGATATGGTTATTATTTTTTATATATTTAACCTTTCAATAACAAAATCTACTCACTATTTCTAGAATATTATCATTGATTATTTACCGAAGGACAAATTAAGTGTATGAAAATAATAAATTTCTAGTTATATTTTTTATAAACAGTCTAGTATAAATTCAAATGCAAAAAATAGTATTTTTATTGAAATACGAATAATATGAAATATATGATTCAATAATTGTTGTAAGAAACAAAAAACCAGACTGGGAGATATCTCAATTATGTGGTGTTTATATAAGGATTCATACGAAGGAAGAAAATTTGAGTGAATATTTATGTATATTGTAACAACTGGTCAGAATTAGTTGAATTGGAAAAAAAATATTATACAATTAAAATTGATTAGAGAAAATTCTAGTAGAAATCCTTGACCAAAATGATGCATTGAATTAATTACTTTATCCAAAAGGGACATCATAAAATAATATTAATAAAATCTAGAAAAAAATAAGGAATGAGATAAAGCTTGTTAATGTTTGATAAGAATAAAAAACCATTTCATAAATGAAGACCATATAAAAATGATTTTAGAACCAAAATAAAAAAATTCCTTACCTACATCCAATAGATCTACAATGTAATTTGATGAAAGAGGAATATAGGATATCCATGCATGGTTTCATCCCATCCACATTTGAAACTGTTAAAAAAAATCAAACAATTATAGGCAGTTATCCCTTTTAATCAAATATTGGAACCTTTATCAGTGCATGACTCTTTATCCAACATCGAACCTCCTTTGGTGTTTGGTCTCATGTCTACTCCTTTCTCAATCCCGTCAACCTCACTAAGTCCTGATTTCAATCATCTTTGACAAATGGTTTCCCATCCTCCCCCTCTACACTCAATCAAAACACTCAATTTCCCTCTACACATTAGTCTGAATTCTGGATTCTTTATTAATTTTTTTTATCTATCCTAGTTTAATTTTAAATTATTTTTGTTTTTAAATTTTAATAATAAAAATATTATCATCATATCATATAAATATTTAATTAAAATACTCATAATTCATAAACCATTTTATATTTATAAATGTTAAAATATATTCCCTTTCAAATTTAAATAATTTCAAATAAATTATATTACTTTTAATATAAAATATGAAACATAAATTTTGATAACATCAGTTATTAAATCTTGTTTATATAAATTAAAATATTTATAATTAAAAATATATTTTTAATAATTTTTTAATAAAACAAAATAAATAAGAATAACTCAAATAAAAGTAAAATTTATTATAGATTTTTTATTATTTAATATAGTTATTTAATTAATGGTATTAAAATATTTATACTAAAAAGAATATATTTAATGATAAAAATGATTATGTTTTAAAAAATAATGTTTATGTCTTATCACATTTTATTTTGGAAATAAAAAATTAAATATTTATATGAAAAGATAAAAATTAATTATTATTTATAAAAAATCCTTATAATTATTCCACTAATAAAAGGAAATTAAAGTATATATTTTATAAAAATATAAAATAAAATAAATAATATAATAATATAATAATAATTATTCCTGATTAACAATAACATGTCCAAAAAATTCAATATTAATACATAATTGTAAATAAATAGTCATATATTATGGCTTATTCGAGAAAAATACATTTATTTAAGGAATATAAATATTTATTTTCAATAAAACATAAAAATACTATTTCATGAAACATAAATTATTATTTCATAATTTTAATCAGAACATATTTTTATTATACAAAACAACTAATTTTTATAAATTTTTCCATTTAAATCATATTTAATTTAGTTTTAATTTATAAACAAACTGTTAAATAAAAAAACTATTTTTATTTTTGGGGATGTTAAATACTCCAAACCTAAAATAAACTTCTACCTTTCTATTATTTCATCAGAATAAAGAAAAAATAGTGTTTTCCTATTCAAAATTAAGAGAAATATTTAACACTTAGTGTAACTTCATTACCTAGATTCTCTAAATGAAATTTCTATCTCAATATTTTTCCCCAAATGAAAATTTATAATCAAAAAAGTTATCTATATATTTCTTCTAATAAAAAATTTATTGTCTTAAAGTTGCATTTCTGGATTTTCCACTAAAACATGTAGTGTAATTTGTTTTCTAAAAGTGAAATCAAAATTTCAGAAGACATTAAAAGTGACCCATGTACTTTTCTAATATAGGTTATATATTATTAGAAAATACTTTGCAGTTTAACATTTTTTTTCAAAAATAAAATAAAATAGTTATCTATCTTTAGGTGCTCTAACTGTATAAGAGAAGCTATCCATCAAGAACATCTAGAAAACTTATGAAAATTATTTCAAAAAATGGGATAAGAATAAAATTTTTAGTTAGTGTTTTAAAACAACTAAACAAGAATTTTATAAATATTTATTTCATAAAAAGACTAAAAAACATTTATATCAAATATATTTTTATTTGATATCTACAATTACATTCCAAAAAATTTCAAAAAAAACTATCATTTGGAAAATTCATTTCAATACTATTTTTTTGAAAACAATTTGTTTTCTTATTGGATATAAAAATATTATTGTTGATTAAAATTATATTAAAGAGATGTTATGAAATGCATGAACCCATTTATCAATATCAACACTAGGTAAGTTTCCTCTTAAGGATGTTGGATCACTCCCCACCCATTTGAATAACATTTGATTTCAAAGTAAAAAATTTTAATTATAAGAAAATATTTTTGAAAAGATCCATCTTTCTCAAAAATAACCCATTAATAAACATTCCAAAATCATACTTATGTTCTTTTCTTATAAAATAATTTTTTTATTCTCAACATTTCATTATAATTTTGTTCTTAAAATGTAAGAGTGTTTGGAGAAATCCATATTTCCAAATAAATAAATATATTTTTTAAAAAATACAAATGAATACTTTATAATTAATATAATATTTTTTATAACAAACAATGACATGTAAATAACCTCGTATAGTGTGTCCATATATTTTTTGGTGATATTAATAGATAAACAGAATCACATTTCACATTAAGTGATAATTTATTTTGTTCTAAATATTACCATGTGATCAAATAAGAGTTAAACTATAATAAAACAATGTATTTTTATTAATAAACAAAATATAAAATAAAAATATAATATATATTATAAAAAATTATTTTGTGTGAAATGACAGAATATTTCCCTTAAAAGAAATTTGTAAATTATAAAAATTTCCGTTGCATAAAATCAAATCATTGAAAATAAAATTCCATTATAGAAATGCTTTCAAAATAAATATATATTATCTTAAAAAATCGAAACTTGATGTATATCATGCCATTTTGAAATAAATAAATAAATATTTAAAATTAGAAGTATCCCTTTTACATAAATTTTTTGTTGATAAGGATATAGGGTTTTGGTTGGTGATAAAACACTCTAAGAAATGGAAGAGATTTACTAGATGGGTTGTGAGATATATGTAAGGTATTATCATCTAATATATAGTCTGAACCCCTCTTACTATACTATTATTATAAAAATTAATGATATATTAACTATGTGACTCAACTTTTTTTATAGTATTTGATAAAAAAACAACAAAGAGATGTTTTATCAATATGCCTTAGAGGGTGTTTTTAAGGCTCAGATTTGATTTCCTATTAGAATACATACAAGATTAACGACGTGTTTATCATTTCTGAAATATTTAAGCATTCATTATTAAAATAAACACATTATATCTAGATTCCAATCATTGATTCCGTATTGATGAAAAAATATATTGTATGAGAAAAAACAATTACATGATTGGATTTTTTTTCACTATTCAGTCTAAATCCCAATGTTAATATAGTAGATTCATTGAATAAAATAGGAATAATATGAAATATAAGATTATATCTTCATGGTAATAAAAATACTAAATTGAGATAGATCATGATTACATGGTGTAGATATAAGGCATGATGAGGAACACAAAATCTAATTATATCAATATATATATATTGGGGAAACTAGTCAGAATCAGATGAATTAGATAAAAATATCCAGTAATAGAAATTTATTTTTGAAATATCTTGTAGAAATAATTTGTAGAAAGGAAAATTTTGAATTCATTATTGTTTCAAACAATGAAATCCAAAACAAATAGGAATAAAAATTAGGAATGAGAGATAAGGAATTGGATAAAATAAATTGGAATTGGATATCAATAAACAAAAACCATTACTAAGATGAAGACCCTTTAAGGAATTTTTGGAGACACAAAAATAAATATTCCTACAATCAAATCCAATAGATCTGTAATGAATTTTGATGAAAATGATGAGGGGATCTCCATGTTTGGTTTTATTACATCTGTGTTCAAAACCCTTATAGTTACTCGATCCACTATTAGTTATCTACTTTCCTCATCCACGAATGGAATCTTCATCAGTATAAGAATCCTTATCTGAAATCGAACCTCCCATGGTGTTCATTATCATGTTATATCGACGCTCAAGACCTTTATCCATACGTGATCCTTTTTCACTCACCCTCAACATAAGTTTTCTTGCCCTCTCCGTCTACAGTCACCATAAACCTTCAATTTACCATCTTCCCCTTATTCTGAATACTCGATTTTTCCTTCATTTTTTTTATAAATTTAATTTTTATTTTAAATTATTTCTATATTTAAATATTAATAATAGAAATATTATCAAAAGATCATATGTATATATATATATATTAATAAAATACATATTTTATTAAATGTTATTCATTTATAACAATTAAAATATATTATAATTAAATTTTAATTTAATTCAAATAAATTATATTATAATTAATATATGATATCAAATATATCTTTTTCAAAAACAAGTAAAACTATTTAATATATATTTAACTATTTTTAATTATAAATAATTTATTTATAATTTTTTTAAAACAAAATCAAATCAATAAAACTACTCAAATAAAAATAAAATTAATAATAATAATTTTTATTAATTTAATATAATAATTTGTTAAAGGTATTCTATTTTTAAAATCTATAAATAGATATATTTCAAAATAAAATCAATTTTTTTTCGAAATTGTTTTTTAAGATAATTAATTTCATTATTTTTGAATGTACAAATAAAATATTTACATAAAATTGTAATATATAATATTTATTTTTTAATAAGTCATTATTATTAATCCTCTAATAACAAAAAATATAATAATTTATTTTATAATCACATTAATAAAAAATATACTCTATATAGAAATGTTTTTTATTGAAAATTAAATATATATATCCCAAGTATTCAATATTAAACAAACCATTAAATAAAGATCCATATACATTGGCTTATTTGATGAAAATAAAATATATTTAAGAAAATTTTACCAAAAGTGCTTCAAATAAATCAAGCAACCATGGTTATCTAAACTACTATTTCCCCATGGACTATCTCAATGGTATAAATCATATGGTTTCTCAGGGATGTCTCAGTTTCAAGTCTCAATGAGTACTGTTGTTGTAGAGACCCCAAGCTTGACGTACATAGATATTACATTACTTTTTCGGAATACTTAATACATAACAGACACACAAGGATCACAATAGTTTAGTGTCTTTGGAAACTCAGAATATAATCTTCTAATCATGGTGAAAGATCTTCAACATCTCCCATAAGATCTTCCCCTTTTTGTTTTCTTACCTAAAACCTTTCTTTAAATCCTGGGAAAATGAAAACATATAAAGGGTGAGCTCAAATGCTCAGTAAGGGTAAGCATGGATAAAATAAAACATACCATGTACATTTGAACTTTAAAAAACATGAACATTAAAATTCTTGAGCAACAACATAAAATATGGAAGTATATAAGGCATATATCATAATGGAACATAAATCATGATAAAATAGCATGGGAATAAAACATTTAATTGTGGCATCCATTAATCACATGTAATGATTTCCATAGTAGCCAATGCATTGCTGCGAAGACCATCTTAGTGGACCATGTCCCTTTCTGAATCGAGTTCACTCCTCGTTCCCGTCCTTTAATACTTAACCGGATTAACTTACCGTTCCATCCATGTCTATCTAATGAGATATAAATCTTTACCCAATGCATTGAAGGGTCATATAGGTACCACACATCTCATAATTAAATCATTCTTACTTGTGACACAAAATAAACATACATCATTCATAATAACCCAATAAATAAAATGGGTTTCCTAAACATCATCCCATCATCACATAATCCATATAAAATAAATGGATATCATTTCATAATAAGAAAAGTGAAACCATGTAAATCATAGAGACATGATACTTGAAACATACACATGTAAAATAATGTCATCTTAGATGAAAATGGTTTTTATAAAACACTTGAAATAAATTCTTGAAGAAAATATCCTTTTTTTCTTCAAAATCATTTTCATTTCACAAAATGTCGTGAAATTTTAAAAGTAAAGGTTTTTATTGAAAATAGTCATGAAATATTTTGGAGTAATCTTCATGAAAATAAGTCATTATAAAACCATAAAAATCCATTCACTCTGTATAAGTTAAAAATAACATTCTCCTCGTACTTTTGTCGGAAAAGTTTAAAAAAGTACCTCGTAACGTAAAAAAAGAAAGATTCATTACATACCATGTAGTAAAAGTCAAAAATTGGTAAAAATGACTTTAAACATACATGAAAACACTTTTATAAAACATGGACATGGATGATAGCAATAACCCCAGTAAATACTTACGAATAAGCAATCTCAGATTAAAATGAGATTTGAAAAATTATCCCTTACCATAGGTCCTATATGCTTCGTACGTATCCGAAACTCCTGTATAATGATTTAAATAATTCCATTTACTTATTAAAGAATCATATTCATTGTTATGATATCATATATGGTTCACTTATGACTGTATATTACCTGTTCTTTTGTAAATTCCATGTTAAAGAGCATTTCGGGTAAAATCCTTTCATTTGTCATCCATGTTTTGACTTGTAATTATTCATATGATTACTTAGATCATGATTAATTAATTCCAGAATATAAAATATGATTTATATATAATATATATTAATAATATACATATATATAATAGATCAATAAATGGAAAGAAATACAATGTTCATGGAGACTGTAGGTCGTACGTACGCATGAATGTCGTTTTCGTTTTCTCATTGAATTGAATGGAATTAATTAGATGACATACGTATATATATATATACATAAATCCAGTATCATTATTATGTCATATATTTCATTATTACTTATTATATATACTTTATAATCATTTATTAATGGTTAATCATTGAGAATGAATCTCATCGTGTCGTGGAATTTTATTGGAGTGCATGTATACAATTACAGAATCAATATAACTTTACAATAATCATATATAGTTATTATTTACACCATTATACCCATCCAAGTAATGTGGTGGTGGAAAATAGATTACACCACGGCGTGGAGACGGTATTCCGTACATATGCACGCGCGGTGATTTCGTTTTCCGTAGGATGGATAGATGGTGAAATATGGTTGTTTCATACATATAATAACATATCAGTATATGAGTGATACTGATTTTATTACTTCATAATGAAACAACCTAAGAAAAAGAAGTGGAAGAAGAAATAAAGTTGAAAGAATCGGTAACAGACATTACCTCTTCTTGGAAGCGCCTCTTGAGACCTCCTCTTAGGGAATTCAATTTGGTCTTTGAAGAAGACCATGACATCTAGGATATTTCTAGCGAAGTGGAGAAGAGAAGTTGGTAGGTTTTGGACGTGCTTGAAGGCTCAATGTGGTGTGAGGAAGAGAGGGACGAGGTGCCCTTTTATAAGGGAGGAGAGGGGCACCTTTGGAATAACTAAAAATATTATTTTATTATAAAGTCATATTCACTTTTTAATAGCTTCAAATTTATTTATTTCTAATCTAAGGTTGGTATGGGTCGAAATAATCTCATTAAATAGAATTTGGACAAGTTTAGGTCATTATATTAACCTTACATTTTAGTTTTAACTCTTAGTAAATTAGATTGACATTTACCATGTCAATTTTTATTTTTATATTATATAGTTAATAAACTTACCATATACATTCAATCGACCCCCTAGTGGTCCATTAATTATACACCTATCATGATATAAGTATCTTGGCAGATCCTTAGATTTTTAGTCACATAATAAGAATTAATAATATAATATTTCTTTTAAAAACTATTTTATGTCAATTTTGACACTATTTGGTAATTGATTTTTGTGAAAATCATAACAGAATTATTAGTTCTAAAACATTTAATTAAATCACTAATAACATGTCATAGTAACATATAAAATTATTGGAATTCATAAAAAGTCTCAAATTACATTTATTTCGGTATTTATAACATCAATTATGTCAATATTTCATTAATAAGATAATTACTGCATCATCATTGTGTCGTAAATAAATTAAATTATTTTAATTATAAAAATTATAAATAAAATACCATTATGTAGGATATCTTTTTAGCTTTCTAATTAATATTTATATTCGAATTTATCTTATGTATAACTCTATATTAAAAATTATTTAGTTATTAAACATTGATTTTAACTATTTTAACCCTTCTTTAAATAAATTAATAATAAATGTCCTAATCTAATCCAAGTGGGCCTAAATGGTCATATGTTTTTCCTAAGGTTGTTTTTGGACGAATTAAATTTATCCAATAGAATTCGGACATGTGTTGGGGTAATAACAATATCATTTTTACCCTTAATTACACTATTTACTTTTAGCCGTGGTAAAAAAAGTAAAAGGTACTATTCACCAAAAATTATTTTCATCTCATTGAACCACATTTTAGTACTTGATATTAACCGTGATTCTCGGATTTTTGAAATTCCTCTCACAGAAGTGGTAAAATAATGTTTTATGAAAAATTTAGTTTTTTAACTACCACTTAGTGGTTTCACTATTCATCAAAAAATGAATGTTTCCAGAAAAATACAAAAAATTAGGCGTAAGCTATATTTGATATTAAAAATTCAAAAAAGATGTCTATTTTACCAAATTAAAAACATATTAGTTGCATTAATTAATTGAAAAATTAATTCCCATTATCAAAACAAATAGCGTATTCTTCAGAGATAATAACTATCAAAAGATTAACATTTGTTTATGTCTGGTTTAAATGTGAAATTACATCCAATGAACAACATTTTATTAAATTGTAAAATTATATTCTAAATATACTTTAAAACCACTCAAATTAATAATTTATCACTATTAATTATTTCAATTAAAAAAGTTGTTTTTAATTAAAATTTAGTAATTTTCACTATTCATCAGAATATGAAAGTTATCCGAAAAGTACCAAAATTTCACCCGAAGCTAATTTCGATATTCCGAATCCAAAAAATGAAGTCCATTTTGAAAGATAAAATTTATAAAATTTCAAAAAGTTGTTATTACTATTCATAATGGCTAGTTCATAATAATATTATAATAATATCTCATTTAGTGAAACTCGGTATTGCGTACTACACACGCTATCGAGGAATGTTGCGATTGCGTGTAATGCAAGGAAAGTCAGGGATGCGTGTTGTGCAAGATCCTTATAGCGTACAACATAAGATATTAATGAAATTAAAAATAATATTTTTCATAAAATTTCGGGGTGTTACAGCTGTATCTATTTAGAGTAGGATTTTCATTATATTTATCCCCGCTATTGGAACTCTTGTAATAAAAAATAAATTTTTTATGGAATATATTTATTTTTTTCATTATTATATAAATATTATATTTTATGAAAAATATAAAGTATGGTTTTCTAATTTCCATCAATGAATACTTGGATTATAATAAATATCACAGTTTCATAATTTATTAATTTAAAACTTTTCCAAGTTATTTTTAAATTATAAAAAACATGAACATATAAATAAATGAAATAAAATTTCTAAATGGAATTCATTGGATGTTACAATAAATATTTATCTATATAAAAATGCTAATGACTAAACGATGTTAAATAGATAAGGTATCTTCATAATCTCATTCTATTTTGAAATTAATTAAAATCCTCCCTATATTTCATATGACGATTTTAGTTTTTCTTCTTCAAAATATATAATATTTATTTCATTACAGGATAAGACTATTTTTCCTTAATCTATGAATATGATAATAGATTATAGTCTTCTTAAGAATGATAATTCTAATATAATGAAAGAAAATGATGGTGCTCGGGTGGATAATGTTAAATAATGTATTATAATTTAAAACATTACTTCTGAAAATTATAAACTCAAATTGAAGTTAGATATGAAATATATTCTAAATTAACCCTTGAGGATAAGAACTTGGTTTTTCAACATATTATGTAATTCTTAGAATGATGAAATATCAATATAATTTTACTTTTGTGAAGGAATATTTTCATAAAAATTATATACAGTAGAAACCATGTAAAAAATTCAATCTTAGGAATCACATAAAAATTCACATTTCCAGTCAATTTAATTTATTGCTGGTAGTCCATGTTTTTTTAAAAAAAATATCATATAATATTACTAGAAATTTTTCTTTTATAAACTAGGTTCATTATTTTAGTTAATAAAAACCTATATTTTTTTAGATTTAGTAGTTATAAAACCTAAAATAGTTCCATATATGTGTCTTCCAATGGTTTTCTCACTAATACGTCCAGGATCAATAAAATTTCGGTCACAAAACCATAGTTTAGATATTTTATAAAAGCAAGGTTGAGTAATATTTTACAGAACAATTTCAATAGGGATAGTAGGTTTCCCCGAAAAATTAGTGGGAACACTAAGTTATTTCAATGTTATTAAATTCTGAAAGGTGGATATGTATCATTTGGAGATAATTCTCAATGATAAATGATTTTTATTGGTGAAGGTGAGTTTCTCCACAAGACATTAATTAATAATGTTTTATGTATTATAGGACTAAGTCATATTTTTATTAAAAAAAGTAAATTATATGATTAATGTTATCTTGTGAACTTTATGAATGAAAAATTTAATGGTCAATGTTCAAAAGATATGTTTAATATTTTGACAGAGAGGTATGAGAATGTGTACAACATCGACCTATATGAACATAAAAACCAAATATATATCATGTTTAATTATAGTGTATCATTGGTCTCAATTATGTCTTAAAATTTTAGGACACTATAATGTTCATAAATTAAATAATCTTTCTAAGAAATTATTTAGAGGCATTTATTGAATATTAGTTTTAGTTAATAAATATTATATGATCATTGTCAATATAGTAAGAAATATAATTCAATACTTTAATTTATCTATTGAATACCATATTATAAATAAATAATGTTTGTGAAAATTGATATATTTTTTCCTATAAAAATAGGAGTATCAGGGGAGACCATTATGTCAATGTCTTGATTGATTATTACATCAAATATACATGGGCCCAAATCCTAGAAATGGTAATGGATTATCTTTTTTATTTTCATAGTTTCCTTTATTATTTTAAAAATAAAAAAAATATATTTCATACCTATCAGCAACGGTCATGGTAGTGAGTTTATAATTTTTTATTCTATAACCTTTTAATTATATATCACATTACTCACATATTTTCACCACAAAGAATTTCGAAAAAATGGTGATGTTGAGAAAATAAATAATGTTTTCAGGAAATTCATTTAATGATTTTAATTAAGTATTATATTTTTTAAAATTTATTTGGTTGGAGCTATTAGTATTTCATATAATAAATAAATTATGTCGCACATCATCCTTATTTAAATAAAAAATCTTCTCAATTGTGTATTTGATGAAAGAAAAAATATTATTACCTCACTGTTTTTGGATATACCATGTTCATTCTAAATAAAAAGTATCATTCTCTCAAATTAGATGAAAAAGAAGATGAGGGAATATTTGTTGGTTATTTTATATCTATTATTCATAATCATTTTATCAACAAAATAACCAAAAAAATTTGAGGAAATTATGATTGTTAAATTTGAAAAACACAATAATTTTAGTTTCCAACATTTGGAAATAAATCCTATAATATGGTGTTTTTTAAAATCTCATTTTCAAATACTAAAACTATTTCCCAACACATATTGATTAATTATTCAAATAAAATGCAATAATAACTTCAAATTTTTTATTTATTCCCTTAAATGAAGTTAAACCTATTATTAATGATTTTTTACTGATGTAAATCTACCAGTCAAAAAATATAGTAACCTAAAAATCAATGTGAAAATTTTACATTTATATTTGAGTGTAAACCCAAAACATCTGATGAAGCCTTATGTAATAGATATTGGACTAGTAAAATACAATTCGAACTAATGACATCTAATGGAACAATGTTTGATCTTAAAATTAATGACCTAGAGGAATTTTGATAGATTTATTTTTTTGGGTCCCCCAACATAAATTTCATGAAGATTTAAATATTTTTTGGAATAAGGAATGTTTCATTTAAAATTTATTATATCAAAATAAATATCTAGATTAAAAATTAACGTTTTCACTATTAGTATGACTTAAATATATTTAATGAAATTTATCTATTGGTGACCATAAAATTTCACTCTTTAATAAATGGATATGAAATTTGTTGTTATTTATTGATATGTTCATGAATAATATATTGGCAAACATCCACCTTTATTAGGAAATTTTTTTTTGAACATTTATATATGATTATAATGGATGTATATGGATGTAATCACGATCCAACATCATTGTATTATAGGCAGACATTATTTTTTACTTTAAAGAAATTTTGTTTAGGGTGGATCTAATCACACTATTTCTATAAAAAAAATATATTTTTTAATTGTTAAAAAAAAAATTTATAAATAATTTTTTTACATAACTAAAAAATATTTTTAATATTATTTCTTAGATCATATGTCATTTATATTTTATATATCCATGATGGGTGAACATTGTTTCTTCCTTCGTTTTAAAATCTCTAATGAAGTGGAAGGATCCTTTTTATCTCAACCAATTTACACTAATGGAATATTCAAATGGAATTTTAGGACGATTCTATGAATATTTATACTCTTATATTAACATATAAAACTCTTAATCGGGATAATTTTTTTAAACTAGTAGATCCAAATATTTTTTGAGGGATGATTAGATGATTACATTATCATATGTTTAGTCAATCGGAATTATATTTTTTGGGCATACATGTGATATTTTTTTCAATGGGAAGGAATTCCATATTCAATATATTAAAGGCATATTTTTTATTTTAAAATAACTATAGATCATGGAATACATTATTATTCTAGAATTTATTTTAAAAATAATTTGTTTTAGATACCTATTTTTGATGAAATAAGATTGATAAAATAGAACATATAAAAATTTCACTCCATAGGTGACACTTTAATGTTATGTCCATCCAAGATGAAACATTCAATATCAATTTTGAATGCTAGTGATGATTATATAAAAGATAGTTGTTTTTCGCATGTTTTATTGATGAAATTCAAAATGATTTACATTGGTATGTTCTTCACTAAGACAACAATTTTGGGTGACATAAATAGTGTAATAAGATTATCTCTGAACTCAATATATCCCCCCAAGAATGTCACATAGATATATGTAATCATTCAACACAGGATCACACTTGAAAAAATATTTATTGTTCATTTATTCATCAAACCTCCAGGAAAATATGATGATATTTATACCGATCCTATTCATCTCAAAATATTTTAATATCTTAATTAGAATATCAGCATGATCTCTATAAATTGGTCATTAATTCTAATTTTTTATCTACCTAGTTATATTGAAAAAATTATTGAAAAAGGGGAGTTCATTAGATTTTCTAACCCATGTTATATATTTAGTATATTTATACAAAAGGAGTGTATTTAGTTCAATTTTTTACATTATAAAAGATATATCATTTTTTAATTTTCCAAAAGGTATGTTTTTTTAAACATAGGTTTCTTTATTTTTTTATATAATGGTTTTATATATAATTGTTTTTCTTTTATAACTATACTGTTAATTTTGATAAAAAAAATTGGGTGGGGGAAGTAGGGCAAAAGATGTTTTTACAAATTCTGGTTATGAAATGGGATAGTTTTGTAAGTATAAATTATTATGGGTTTATAAAATTAAGTGTTTATTTTTTATAGATTTTATTATGTAATTTTTTCAAAAAGGAGGGGGTGGTTGGAAAGAAATAATTTTTGTTATAATCTATTTTAAAATAAAAATACACATCCTTATTTTTTTTCTTATGGTAGTTTATGAGTTGTTGTTTTTTATTATTTTAAGATATTCTATATTATCATTATAATAAACTATAACTTAATTGAATTACCATTTCCATGATTATTTTTACAACAAGAATATATGTAATTATGTTTGGATTATTTTCATAAAATAAATGTTTCAGAGGAATATTTTTTGGGCTTTTGTTTTCTATTAGGATCATTAGAGTGGTAATAAATAACTTCATCAGTATAAGTACATAGGGAGTAAATCCATCATCTGGTGTAGTTAATATTTATGATTTTGATTCAAATAAACCTATTATGATTAGAATTCAGATGTTGTAGTTAGTTATAACATAAATTTATTAATATAACTATACGAACACGGTAAATAATTGCATACGAATGAAAATTCTATATGATGTTTTTTTATTTTTTAAAAACGTCCACATCTCATTGGATTGAGTGCTTCCTTTTCTACCTTTTCTTATATTTTCTCATAAGATAATCGTTGTCAAAGAATTTCATTGAAATTATTGTAATATCTATTTGTTTTCAATTTGTTATTATTTTTGAGAGTGAGGGCTCTGGAATTAATTTGGATCAAGTGATACCAAGGACATCTATATAGAAAAGAAAAGTTAATTTCCAATTAGGCTAATAGAGGGAATTATAGGATTTTAGGTATTTCCCTTATAACTAGATAATAATCAGGGATATTTAATCCATGTCTAAAAAATTACATTTCTCTTTGGGTTAAATAAATAACCTCCCTTTGTTGAGGTATTGTAAGATTCATATTTGAGATTCCATTCATGTATATCTTTTATACAATTTTTTATAGTACAGAAGTTATATATATATATATATATATTCACAATAACAATATTATTTTCTTCTATCAAATAATATAATTCTACTTATCAGAAAAACTTATTTTTAATGAACTTTTTACCCATGAGTTTTTTACTAGTTAATGTGTTATATGGAATTTTACAATAGCTCGATAAAAGTGAAATTCACCTTAGACTTGTGGTATATTTATGATACATCGATAGGTAATGTAAATGTTAATTTATTTTACAATTAATATTTTAAATACCTTTTATTTAACAATATTATTTAGTAGTGATTAATTTTGTTATCATAAAAAAACTCAAAACATAAAAATACAGTTCTTTAATAAATATCTATTATAAATAATACTTATTTGATACCATTAAAATTAATTATGTTTATCATAAAAAATTAACTATATAAAACCATTAATATTAAATTATTTACTTTGATTTTATAAATATATCATGTCATACGTTGATAATAATAATAATATTTAACAGATATAAATATTTTTATAATCATTTGTTAATGACAAAAATTATTTTTACATTGTTCACTATTTTTTCATTATATTATTTTATATGTGTTCTAAAAATATAAAAATTTATTAGAGATATCATATATCATGTGTAGATAATGACCATATTTCCTTTTATAAATTTTATATTTCCCCCATTCCATCTTATAAATTCATTCCATTTATACCTCTTAAATCACATTTTTCATTCAATAAATTTCCCTCCCATGTTTTTTAATATTATTTCCCCTTTGGATTTTTTTCATTCTCATCATAGGTTGTGTTCTACTAATGGTTTTTCTAAAGTGTGAAGATTATCATGGGGATATTCTCGTTTAAATGATATGGCAATTTTAAATTCAATACTGTATTTTAATTTATTTATACTTAATGGATGTAATAATCCATAGTATGTTATATTTAATTAATAGTAATAAGTGGTTTCATGTGCCTTAATTTTAATATTATATTATCAAAGAATATAGTCTTAGTTTTTGATAAATGTTGTATGCCTCATTTTATACTAAAGTTTTGTACTTTTGAAATAATAATAAAAATATTTTTTATAATTATAATCATCTAATTTGATGAATTTTATTGTTCATTAAAACCATGGTTCTTATATTCAACCCCTCAATTAGTTGCATCCTAATCATTTTAATTTCTTCGACTAATGAAAATGAAATTTGTAACTTATATAGTAATTTAATCAATAATAAATCCAATGGAAATATTTACCTTACAGTCTTATGTTTGAATAAGAAATATATCATTCCCCATATAACATTATTATCACTAATATTTAATTTTTCCCATGTAAATTTTTAGTAGTACCCCTAATGATCGGTTATTAAAACATATGTAATAGATTTAATTATCCTAGAGACATCATAGTAAAATATTCATTGATACACAAAAAAATGTTTATTTTGAATGTGAATTTTTTTTAATATATTATAGTAAATAATTTGCACACTTTATAGAGATATTTGATCTATTTCCAATATAACATTCAATTAATCTAATGTAAAAATAGTAAGAATTTCACAAATGATATTCCAAAACATTTCAACATGGGATGAAAAAACATATATTTCTAGGTTTTATCTGATATTTTAATATAAAATCATTGGTTTAATATTTTAGGCTTCCACATGACCTCCCCACACCCATCTGATATTACCCCTCCTTGGTTTGAATTGAAGGGAGGCTGATAACCTCTTAATCTTGCCTCTAATAAGTCATACATTAGTGACATGCACCATTGGTATATAATATATAAAAATTATAGGCATTATCGTCTTCTGTAAATTTTTGTAATAATAGACAATATGAAACCCATGTATAGACTCGTTTTATAAATAAAAAATAAATCTCAATACATGCGTGTAATTTCATATATATTGGAAAAAGGGAAATATACTAAATGAAATCCTATGAAGCAACCACAAATCTTTAACAGATAATTAACAACTCAATGAGATTTTAACACCTAGTTTGATCATAAACTAGTTCTTATATACCTAAAAACAATATTAAAGACACATAAAGTGATCATACAGGTATACACGGTATGATACTCATTTGACGTTATTGCAAAAAAATGTGAAAGGAGTAAATTAAATAATAGTGAATAATTAATGAAACCAACTTGTTTCCTAAGAAGGTAAAGCTAAATCTCATCCTCATAAGTGATTAATCACAAGGCAGCACATGAGAGTAAGAGTATCTAAATCAATAAAATAGGTAGTAATTATAACCCTTTCATATTACTGAATTTTTTTTTATCCCACCCCACAATTCCAAAATCCTTTTTATACAATCATTATCATTTTTAATCCATCAACATTTGCATACATATCATGTGGAATCCTTTATCCAATGTATCTCATTTAAACCTCATCTTATCCATATAGTGATCCAAGAATTTATCATAGCCTATGGATCATGGATTATACCTCAAATTGTTATATCCCAAGCATGTTCACCTATGAGAATCTATATCAACCGTGACTATATACTAGTTATTGGTATGAAATTATTTAGCTTTATACTACACATAAATGTATCATTTAACTAAAATACTTCTAAGATAATGTAGACATGTACCCTGTAGCATAGTCCATTATAACCTAGAATCAATTAAATATAATTATAGTTTTAAGGGATAGTGGGGAAGAGGGAGGAGGCATCCATCCATTCCCTTACCAACCTAGATATTTTGGAAAATATCCCTTATGAAATTTGGGGGTGATATTACATACCAACATGGATGGTGAAGCATAGAAAAATGTAAAATATAAAAATAATAAAATGCATAAGCACACTAACGGAAACTACATAGACATGGACTCAACTATAGTAATCATCTCACATAATAGATAGGTTCCATTACTAATGTATTGTAAATAATATTTCCCATAGGAATAAAGTCTAAGGTTCATATACATTAATTAATTATTAATTAAAAAATATTATTCATTCATTAAAAAACATTAAAAATTATATTTTAATAAATTCATTAAATTAAAATCCAACATTATATATAACTCCCATTTAAATTTCATGTAATATATCCCATGCTCATGGGATCATTTTTTTAAATAATACAATTGTTTCTATTATCTAACATATATTGTTAATGTCATCATCAAAACCCAACACATGATTTCATTTTTATTTTATTACCATTAAATAATCCATTTAAAAATGAAATTATCCTTAACTACAAAATGTAGGTACATTAATAATGAATAAACTCAAATACAGATGGAAATTGTGAATCACAACTAGAAACCATTAGTAAATCAATGCAACAATGAAACCATCTGCCATGATTGAAAATACCATATCACAACTCATAAAAATGATCCAACCAATAAGACTCTTCGAACAACTTAAATAATAGGAAATACATTATATTAACATATTTCATATATCACATCATTGAAAACATATCAACAAAATGGTGACATGAAATATCATCTCAAAAATATAATCACCAATGAAATCAATAAAAAACCCACACAATAAACAAAAGAAGGCCCTATCATTATAGTTCACACAAACATAGATATAACTGTATATTCACAATAGAAAATGCATGCACAAACTAATTTCAAAATTCAATGAATACATCCCTCAGTCAAACAATGATTGGATTTATCTTTCTCAACCATTTATTTATTAGATACAACCTTTTCATTACTAAATTTAAATTATCCAATTAATTCTGCATAGTTTTCAACATGTAATAGAGATAATAATCATATGTAAACAATCATCAAGATACACTTTCATATAGATTAATTAAATGGAAGAATGTGTAACATCCTCGTTAAATGAAGAATAATATATTTTCATATTTATTAATATTTGTGAATTAAATATTAATTTTACTTTAAAAGGATTGCTATGTTCGAAATCTTACCCAATACGCAATAATGGGTTTCTTTCGAAGCTTACGTTGCACACTAATAATATAATATTATTTTTTTAAATGGTAGTTAAATCCTAGACATTGTATTGGTGGGAATGAACAAAAATATCTACAATATGATAATACATGTTTGTTAAATGTATTTACATTAATCCAATAAATTGTTAGAGGCTTAAAATGTGAATGAATTTAATTTTATGCATAATTTACATTAAAAGTTCGATTTACCAACTTTTAATGGCGAACCATAATTAAATATAGTTTTGGTAAATTTAATTTATTATAATTTCCCAAATAAATTCCTTCTTTATAATGGGGAAATCAAAATTTATTTTATGTAAAGTTTTGGGATTTTTCTGATAAAGTTCAGTTTTTATTGAATAGTGAAATTTTTTTATTTTAATTAAAAAGTGCCTTTTAATATAATTTATTTATATGGTTAGATTATATATTTAATTAGTTTTAATGTTTAATTAGAATATATTTTTACCATTTAATTCAATGTTGGTCATTGGAATTAATTTCATTTTGAAATTTGACATAAACAATTGTCAATCTTTTGATAGTTATTGCTTCTTAAAAAAATTATATTTGTTTTTAAAATGGGATATAATTTTTAAATTAATTAATGAAACTTTTATGTTTTTAATTTTTCATAATAAACATCATTTTTGAATTTGGAAAATCAAATATAGCTGAGGTTAATTTTTTGGTATTTTTCGGAAAAACATCAATTTTGGATGAATAGTGTAACCACATAGTATTAGTTAAAAAAACTGACTTTTTCATTTAAATGAAATTGTACCACTTCTGTAAATTGAATTTTAAAAATCTGACATACATAGTTGTTATTATGTTGTAAAATTTGGTTCAATATGATGAAAATAATTTTTCATGAATAGTAACATTTGACTTTTATTTACCACAGTTAAAGTAAAATATGGTAATTCCAGGTTAAAAGAATATTGTAATGATTCAAAATTATCGTAACACCTGTCCTAACCTTATTAAGTGAGTAATGGCCAACCATGGGCATCTTTGTGTCTATTTTGATACCCCATGGAGCAACTTATGAAAGAAAATGACACTTTAGATTAATTAATTTAATGTAAAGGAAAAATGACATAAACAAAAATCTTATAGTATATTAATTTATATATGGTGTTATATAAATTATATTTTCGACTATAAATATTCATTGGAAAGATAAAACGATTTCCTACATCATGGTATTTTTTTATATTTTTTAATCGTCAAATAAATTAAATTATTTATTACACAATAATGATGCAGTATTTACCTCATTAATAAATGATTTACTCCAAAAGCCCATGGCCCAGTAAAAACCATCCCTAAGAAAATTTATTAAATAAAAATAGAAATGAGTCAGAAAAATAAAAGATCATTACAAAACCGAGAGTGCACGACACCCATAATATTTGCCTCAACCATTGGAGCACAAAAATCGGGGGCCGTAAAGGACCACATCATATCCATCTCCAAAATTGCCTGCTGGGATAATGCATCCGCCACCGCATTGGAATCCCTATAAGCATGTGAGACCACCACTTGAAAATTAGAATCCTTGCGGAGACATTCAACCCAGTGAGGTAACACTCTCTATAGGACATTTCGCATCTTCGATGACAAGGCATGAACCATAAGCTGAGAATCTGATTCAATCCATAACATGTTCCAGCTATATCAGATAGCATACCTATCATCGTGGATTATCTCCCATAATTCAGCCTCGTATGCAACCCCAATATTAGTAAAGTTGAAGAAGAACCCCTTGATAATGCCATGGTATGTTCGAAAGATGTCACCACATCCTGATAGTCCTGGAGCACTTGAAGCGGCACAATCCACATTGACCTTTAGCCATGGGCTGATCAGCAGTATCCATCATATGTATTTAAGAACCCGAGGCTTCCGAGGCTGACCGGAGACTCCAAGAAGTCTAAAAATCTACAATTCAAGAAGAACAATTATGCATTATACCTGTTTGAATCTGTGAGGCAACATGGACCTCTGAATGTATCATGTCCATGTCGCATTGAATAGGGAAAAACATGCCATCAATAATAAGAGTGTTGCGAGTTGCCCATGTGGCCATGATTACAGCTGCAGTGGCCACAAGTATGAGATTCCCAAGCTTTGCGCTGTAGCGCACCTTGGACATCCCAGTTAACAGATCATGTAGTAGCAGATTTTTTTCAATTGGAAGTCCAAAGAGGGTTCCAAAGTAATCCCATAGCCTCCCAGCATTGCTGCAATCCACAAAAAGATGCTGGGAAGTCTCCTCACCAGCCATGCAAAGATGACAGGCCAAAGCAAATTGAAAACCAGCCCGTTTGATCCGGTCGTGAGTAGGAAGACGATTCTTCCATAATCTCTAGATTAAAAGTAATCTAGATGGCTAGATAAATTCATTCCGAAATTTTAAGAGCCAGGAAGGTGCACATCAGGACCCTCCCCAAATAATCGGATAAAAAAATTTTCTCATGAACTTCCCATTGCGGTTGTGCTTCCGTATCACCATATCACGGTCCATGAAAGTGTAATTTTGAATTTCCATCTCCACCTGTTGTGGAAGAATATTAGAATAAAATTTCAAATATAAAAGAAAATCACTTATGGAAAAATGACCTGCATCCGGGGGAACATCCATACTTTCTTCCAAAGGCCTCTCATTCAATGTTGTGATCCAGAAATTGAGGTGAGAGTCCATGCAAACCTACCATTATGTGTCATGACTGAGTTGCATAAAATATTTCTTGAGAGATTCCTAAATAGATGATGCAATATATTGCTTATAACCATTAATCATCCTTCCTCTGAATCTATTTACAAGAAAATCGTTCAAACCATCTTCAGAGTTCAGACCCAATGTGATCTTCCTGATAAGACCATCATTGGATGTTCGGAGATCTTTTACTACAAGGCCTCCCAACTCAATTGGCTAGATACACTCTTTCCAGGCTACAGTGACATTTTTACTCTCATGAACTGATCTTGTCCAAATAATGTTCGGTATCATACCTTGTAAGTCCTTGATGAGTCCCCTAGGCCAACGATAAAGATAAAAGGAGTAAACAAACTTAGAAGAGATCACCGAGTTGACAAAGTAGATCCTCCCAGCCATGGACATCACCTTCCCTTTCCAGCTGGAAAGTTGGTTCACAATGTTAGAGGATATTCCATCTAGATGTTTCCTACTCACCCTGCCCTAGAATAAAGGGACCGCTAGATAATTTAATGGTAATGATCCATTTTTGACACCAACACTTTTAACAATCCGGTTTTGTTTACCAATCAAATCTCCATTACCAAACACAATGAATAAATGATTTATATAAATAAGATTATAATGATTAAAATATTATCCAAAACATTTAAAATTCTAAATAGATGATTTTATTTAGAATTTGATTCATCATATATTTTACATTAATGATTTTTGGACCTTTTGAAATGGAATATATGTTTATAATAAAATAATGTCTTCACACATTCCTAAGGAGCCCCTCCTCTCCCTTACAAAAGGATACCACATCTAACGAATTCCTCACACCTCTCAAGCCATTTTTCTCATCCAATATCTACCCAATTAATCTTCTTACATTATTATCCTCCTCATATAAGCCTTACCTTATGCAGAAGTCACTTCAATAAGTCCTTCGGTCCAAACCAAAGGGAGTTACCAAAAATAAAGGTAACAGTTTCTCTTAAATTGTTTTCTTTTTATTTTACTTCTCCAACCCCTAAACTCTTTTTATTCCTTTCATTTGTAACAAAAACTATATCCTCAATATAATAGGATGTTGTTATGAGATGTATTCAAACTACAATTACACACACGTCCATCTAATGGATGGAGAACATAATGTTTCTGTGGGTGGAAAACTACGCCTCACGAAACGATGATTGCTCGATTATATCCTATCGCCTCTCATGTACCCATTATGATATCATTATATTTATATATGATATATTTTTTGTTTATTTCTTCCTTATTCTTCTGTAATTTCCATTAATTTCATGAATTTATGGTTTCCATTATGGGTAAATGCAATAATCTCATTAGAGGATGAGCGGACTACCGCCCCCTCAAAGTGATATGACTCATTAATTCCATATGTGGGATGTATAAAGGTTGGAGTTAATGATATTATATATGATATTATATATGAAATTATAATGGAATTATAATATACCTATGTATCATTATATTTTAATTCAATTAAAACAAGAAATAGAAATGAAAGTAGTGTTCATGTGTACATACCACTTACCGTCTCCATGAACGGTTCATTTCATTTCATACCTCCAAATGTTATGTACTATTATAAATACATGTATATAGTGGATATATATGTTATATATGATATATAAATCATTAATAACATTCTGGATATAATTTAATATTTCCCACATGTACAACTTGTAAATATAAGTTGTTCATTTTTTTCTCAAGTACCAAATATCAACAAAATGACCATTATTAAATTGAATGATTACATAATGTTTATAACATGGAAATAAGTGATATAAAAGGAATAATAAACCTGAAAAAGGTTCTTAAAAACTATAAAGTAACTTTAGTTTCTTCTTCAGGAGATTAAAGAACGATCAAGTCAGGTCCGAAACGAGGTAAGGGAACTACTTAACCCAATTTCCATTCTTTGGGTTAATCTTCTCATTATTGATTATATTATTCCTTGATTATTTGAGAAATGATTTTTTATGTATTTATACTTGCTTTATGTGTTCTTATATTCAATACACATAATATATCTATTTTATTTACAAAATTATTTTTGTAAAGGACTTCGTCGCAATCTCCTTTCATTGAGGCATATTTAGTTTTATACACGAATTTATTTTATATGGTGTATAACCCCTTTTACATTTCATTTCTTTCAAAGGGATTGTTTTTATATGAAGAATTTTACTAAATGACAAAAAAGAATGTTTTTTTACGTAAGCAGTGACAACGACCTTTCCACCGCCATATGAATTATTTGAAATTTTGCTTCCTTAACCAGCCTTAATGTTTTCAGAAGGAAAAATAAATACAATGTACATTTTTTATGTATTTTGGTATTTAAAATAATTTTGAGAATGGATTTATTATTTCAATATCTTGAAATGATATTTTTTTATTGCAATGTGTAAATTTTATCTTTCCTTTACTATTATGTTATGTGTTATGATAATTTTATGGTTCTTGGGGTCAATTTATGGATATGGGTGGTTCCATGATAAAACTAGGGTGGGTGGGCCCAAGATAGCTCTCTAATGCATTGGGTAACATGACAGAGGTAAACGTGAATGTTTTTCCTAAGAGATTTTGGGCATATATTGTGATGGGTATTCCAAAGTAACTCTTTATGTAGATGTGATAGCTACAACGTAAGTATGATATGGATGCCACAAGTTACCATTATGATTTATTATTTCTATGTGTTATTCATAGATCTTATTTTTTCATGAGGTATGTAAAAGAGTTTATGTTTTTTATGTTTTAATGAAAAAATGTTTTCTTTCATTGTTTTATTACCCGTACTGATATTTTTATGCTCATCCCATGTTTTGAAATGTTATCACAGGACATAAATATGAATAGGTTCAAGGATGTGATCAAAGAAAAGTCATGCTGTCTAAAACCTGGAAGAATACATGACTTTTTTTCAAGAGTTTTTATTTTATGAAAAAATGGAAACTATGTAGAAGTGTCTTCTTTTTCAACATTTGAGATATAATATTTATGTCCTAATTCTCTAAAAGTCTAAACCTAAAAAGATCCTCAATGTGAATTATTCATTTAATTCAATATTATGTAATGTTTAAGGTCGGGTCCTTATAGTTTGTATTAGAGGTCAGTTTAGAAAACATTGAGAGTTAGAATATTGTTAAATTAATTTTCATAAATTAATTTATGTTAAGATTGAAATGATATATCATTTAAAGATTACCATGTTGCTTCGCCTAAGGTATTTCTGTGTTCAGAATGGTTTTACGCTGAGGAAACATGGAAGCTATGTTGGGGCGACATCAGGAGGAAGAAGACCTTCCAAATCAGCAACCTGAGATGGTCGGAATCGAAACTGTATAGTTTGTTGCAGTGATGGAATAGTTGAATCAGGCTATAAATGGTGGTGATATCCATGTACGAGATTATCCAGATAAACTACAGAGGAACATGTTAGTAATGGAGCATTTAATGAGGCAACATCCCCCATAATTCAGAGGATCGTCTGACCCTGTACTAGCTGAAGGGTGGATTAAAGCACAATAGAAGATTTTTTTTGTCATGGGTTGTTCATATCATCAAAATTTTATTCTTTTTATCCATTTTAAGGTAAAAATGATCAGTGGTGGTCGAAGGTGAAAAATATCAGGGATAGTGTGGAGATTGATGCTCTCGATTGGGATTAATTCAAATGTATGTTTCTTGAGAAATATTTTCCTAAGGTGGATTGTCTTAGAATGGAAAAAAAATTCCTATAATTAAGGTAGGTGGATGACTCAGTGGCTGTTTATAAAGAAAAATTCATTCGACTAGCAAGGTATGCTCCAAATTTCATACGAGATCATGATAGTAAAATCAAACATTTTTACTCAGGATTAAAGCTAATGAATCGAAGGGAATTATATTCTTGTGAGTTCAAAAGTAATGAAAAACTTGTTTGTTGTGTGAAGAAAGTGGAAATAGTGTTTGTTGATGATCAAGTGTTTTTGAAGAACAACAGAATAAGAGGTCGTGGTGGCTGGCGAAAGGGGAGAACTCTTCAAAAAAAGTCTGATGGTAAGAAATTTAAGTTTACAGTTTGTGAAAATTGAGGTAAAAAGAATGCTAGGGAATGTATTTTGAATTCTGGTAAGTGCTACTAATGTGTTAATATGGGACATATGGATCAAAATTTCACTAAAAACGATCGGGGTAGTTGTAAGACAAAATCTAATTTACAGTTAGTAAAATGTTTTAAGTGCAATGAAATGGGTCATTATACAAAATTATGTCCAACAAAGAACTCAAATGAAGGAAATCAACCATACTACAAGTATAAATTGGTGGTGAAATTAATTTCAACTACTTCAGGAGATGTTGGGACATAAAATAAAGTAGTATCAGGTACACTGTTTGTTCGTTCAGATTATGCCAATGTGTTGTTTGATTCAGTATCTACACACTCTTTAATTTCTGAAAAGTTTTCTAGTAAATTGGTAATTCCATATCATGATATGAATACTGAACATATGGTAAAAAACCCTTGGAGTAAATGTTGAGATAAAAATATATCATAAGATCTTTCATGTCATTGTGTGCGGAAAGAATATACCTACAATCCTTATTGGTTTTCCTCTAGTATAGTTTGATGATACTTTGGGCATGGATTGGATTTTTTTATCATGCTAAAATTGACATCAGAGCTAAAGATGTCTCTTCTTAGAATGATTTTCTGTTTTTGTACAAGAATGAACCCTTGGTTTTGATAACATATCATGAATTTGAAAACTGGTAAAAGATGGAATTGAATTTTACCTTTCACATATTGTAGAAAATAAAGGGGCTGTTCATATTAATGATGTGCCAGTGCTAAATGAGTAACTTGATGTTTTTCCTGATGAGTTTCCTTGTATAATTCCTGATCGGGAAGTTAAATTTACTGTTGGCTTAGATCTTGATTCTTAGCCAATTTCAAAACCCCCTTATCGAATTGCACAAAATGAAATTTTAGAGTTAAAGAAGAAATTGTAAGTGTTATTAGATAAAGGTTTCATTCGACCTAGCACATCACCTGGGAGTTCTCTTATCTTGTTTGTTAGAAATAAAGATGGTTAAATGAGAATTTTCATTGATTATAGAGCATTGAATAAAATTACTCTTAAGAATAAGTATCCTTTGCCTCGTATCAATGATTTTTTTGATCAGCTCTAGGGAGCTTAGTATTTCTCAAAGATTGAATTGGGGTCAGGTTACCATCAGTTGAAAGTAAAAGAAAAATACATTCCGAAGATAAAATTTCTTACTAGATGTGGCCATTATGAATTTTTAGTTATGCCTTTTGGTTTAACCAATGCACCTACTGTATTTATGGATCTTATGAATAGAATTTTCCAGGAGTTCATTGATAAGTTTCTGGTTGTGTTCATTGATGATATTTTGGATTATTTGAAAAGTAAAAAGGAACATGAAAGTCATTTAAGGGTTATCTTGAAAACCGTAAAAGAAAATAAATTATTTGTTGAATTTAGAAAGTGTGATTTTTGGTTACAACAAATTTATTTCCATGGTCACATTGTTTCAAGAAACGACATAACTGTTGATCCTGCTAAAACAAAATTTGTTGAAGAATGGACAAGACCCACAAATATAACTGATATTCATAGTTTTCTTGGTTTGGTAGGTTATTAAAAGTAGTTTGTTGAATATTTTGCGTGCTTATCTAGTCCAATGACTAAGTTAACTCGAAAAGGTGTTAACATCATCTGGACAAAACAATGTGATGATAGTTTTCAGGAATTGAAAAGTAGATTGGTTAATGCTCCAGTTTTGGCACTTCCATCCAGAAATGGTGTGTTTTTATCTACAGTTATTCTTCGTTGAATGGACGGGGTTGTGTCTTAATGCAGAATGATCAGGTAATATCTTATGCTTCATGTCAGTTAAAACCTCATGAGTTAAATTACCCTACACATGATTTGGAATTATTTGTTGTTGTTTTTTCTTTAAAATTTTGGAAGAATCATTTGTATGAAGTGAAGTGTGAAATATATATACTGATCAAAAAAAATTGAAGTATATATTCACTCAAAAATAATTGACCAATAGACAGAGGAGATGGCTTGAATTAATCAAGGATTATGATTTCATTATCCATTACTATCCAGGAAAAGAAAATAAAGTGGATGATTCTTTGAGTCGAAAATGTAATGCTTCATTAACCATGTTATATTTTGAACAAGTTCCTTTGGTTTTTGATTTGATATAATTTATCATAGAAGTTGTTGGTGTAGGGAATTTTTCTTTTTTGTTTCACGTGTTAGTGAAATCATCTATATGAGACAGAATTATGTAAGCGCAGAAGGAAGACAATGAGATGAAAAAAAAGGTACAGTTGGTTTAGAAGGGTAAGTTGTCTGATTTTAACGTTGATAATGATTGTGTTTTGAGATTTGGGAAGAGATTATGTGTGACTTGTGATTCACAGTTGAAGAATGAGTTGTTATTTGAAGCTCATAGTTCTCTGTTTTTAGTTCATCCTGACAGTACTAAGATGTACACAGATCTTCGAGAGTATTACTGGTGGGATGAAATGAAATGAGATATTGTTGATTTTATTGGGATGTGTTTGACTTGACAGCAGGCTAAAGTAGAGCGGCAGTTACCTAAAGGGATGCTTCAGTCTTTACAGGTGCCAGAGTGGAAATGGGAAAATATATCAATGGGCTTTGTTGTGGGATTACCAAAGACATCTCGAGGTAATAATGCAATCTAGGTTATTCTTGATCGATTGGCTAAATTTTATCATTTCTTTCCTATTCAGCATACATTGTATCTAGATCAACTTTCTCGATTGTATGTTAAAGGGATAGTCAGGTTGCATGGAGTTCCCCTCTCCATTGTATCTGATCGTGATCCTAGGTTTACTTCTATCTTTTGGAAAGGCCTTCCGAAGTCATTGGGTACTGAATTAAATTTTATTATAGATTTTCATCATCAATAAGATGGGAAGTCAGAACGATCAATTCAGACCATGGAGGATATGCTATGTACTTGTTCAATAGATTACCATGGAAGTTGTGACCAACATATTTCTTTGGTTGAATTTTCATACAATAACTATTTTCATTCCAGTATACAGACGTCTCCATTTTAGGCATCATATAGAAGGCATTGTCGAACTCTAGCTTTTTGCGATGAAGTAGGAGAAAAGAAGATGATGGGACTAGAATTGGTAGAAGAGATGACATAGAAAGTTCAGTTGATTCAAAAGCACATGAGAACAACTCAGAGTAGACAGAAAAGTTTTGCAGATAACCGAAGGAAGGATGTTTCTTTTGAGGTAGGTGATCATGTCTTTCTCAATGTTTCTCCCGGGAAAAGTTTAATTTGATTTGGTAAGAAGGGAATATTGAGTCTGAGGTTCATTGGACCTTATGAAATTTTTGAAAAAGTTGGATTAGTTGCGTACAGAGTAGATTTATCTCCAAGTTTATCCCAAGTACACAATATGTTTCATGTTTTGATGTAGAGAATGTATATGCCAGATCCATCTCATGTTTTGAGCCCAGAGGTAGTTCATTTGGAAGAGAATCTCACTTATGAAGAACAACCAGTTCAGAATCATGACCGTAGAGCGAAAGTGTTGCGGAATACATTAATTCACCAGGTAAAGGTTTTTTGGAAAAACCTTATGATTGAAGATGCGACATGGGAATATATAAATACTATGAAGGATAAATACCCCCACTTATTTTGATAGGTGAATAAAAATTACAAGGATGAAATTTCCAAAAGGGGGAAGGATGTGACATCCCAAGTAAATGAAGAAAAATATATTTTCATTTTTATTAATATTTGTGAATTGAATATTAATTTTAATTTAAAAGTATTTATATGTTCGATAGTGTACCTCATACACAACAACTTGTTTCTTTGGAATCATATGTTGCACACTAATATTATAATGTTATTATTTTATATGGTATTTAACTCCTAGAAATTGTATTGGCGGGAATGAAAAAAAGGTAATACAATATGATTATACATGTTTGTAAAATGTATTTACATTTATCCAATAAAATGGTAGAGGCTTAAAATGTGAATAAATCTAATTTTAAGCATAATTTACATTAAAGGGTCGATTTACCACCTTTTAACGATGAACATTATTTAAATATAATTTTGGTCACCCTAATAAAATATAATTAACGAAATAAAATTCTTATTTATAATGGGGAAAACAAAATTTACATTGTGTAAATTTTTGGGATTTTTCCGATAATGTTAATTTTTTAATGAATAGTGAAAATATTGTATTTTAATTCAAAAGTGCCTTTTAATATAATTTATTTATATGGTTATATTATCTTTTTAATTGTTTTTAAAGTTTAATTAGAATATATTTTTACCATTTAATCAAATGTTGGTCATTGGAATTAATTTCATTTTGAAATTTGACATAAACAAGTGTCAATCTTTTGATAGTTATTGTTTCTTAAAAACACGCTATTTGATTTAACAACGTTAATTAATTTTAAAATTAATTAATCACACTTTTATGTTTTTAATTTGTAAAAATAAACAACATTTTTGAATTCGGAATATTTAATATATATTAGGCTGAATTTTTGGTATATTTCTGAAAAACTAAAATTTTTTATGAATAGTGAAACCACATAGTAGTACTTAATAAAACTAACGTTTTCTATTTAAATGAAATTTCACCAATTTTTTGAGTTGAATTTTGAAAATATAACATAAATAGTTGTTATTAGGTTTTAAAATGTGGTTCAATAAGATGAAAATAATTTTTGTGAATAGTAACTTTTGATTTTTATTTACCACTGTTAAAGGTAATTATGGTAATTCAAGGTTAACAGAATATTGTAATAATTCAATATTTTCATAACAATTGTCTTATCCTTATTGTATGAGTAATGGCCAACCATGGGCATCGTTGGGGTTATTTTGGGACCCCATGGAGCCACTTATGAAAGAAAATGACACGTTAGATTAATTAATTTAATGTAAAGGAAAAAATGACATAACAAAAATATCTTTTAGTAAATTATTTTTTATATGTTTTTATATAAATAATATTTTTGACTATAAATATTCATTCGAAAGATAAAAATATTTCCTACAAAATGGTATTTTTTTCTAATTTTAAACATCAAATAAATTAAATTATTTATAACACAATAATGATGCAGTATTTCCCATATTAAAAAATGATTTAAATAAATTAGATTATAATGAAGAAAATATTATCCAAAACATGTCCAATTATGATTGGATTATTTTATTTATAATATGAGTCATCTTATCATCTACTTTAATGATTTTTGGACCTTTTGAAATCAAAGATATGTTTAAAATAAAATAATGTTTTCACACTTTCCTAAAGAGCCCCTCCTCTCCCTTATAAATGAAGTCCTTTTCTAACCAATTAATCATACCTATAAAGCCATTTTTATTGTCTAAACTCTTCCCAATTAAGCTCCCTACATCCCTCTCCACCTCCTAGAAGCCTTGCTTTAGGAAGATGGCACTTCAAGAAGTCTGTTGGTTAAAACCAAATGGAGTTACCCATATTAAAGGTAACTATTTCTCTTAAATTATTTTCTTTTATTTTACTTCTCCAAACCCTAAAATATTTTTATTACTTTATTTTGTAACAAAACCAATATCCTCAATATAATAGGATGTTTTTATGATAAGTATTAGAACTACAATTACAAACACCTCTATTTAATGGATGAAGAACATAATGTTTCTATGGATGGAAAACTAACGCCTCACGAAAAAATGATTGTTCGATTATATCCTACCACCTGTCATGGTGGAAATTATGATGGAACTGTACTTATATATGATATATATTATGATTATTTCTTTCTTATTGTTCTTAAATTCTATTTATATAATAAATTTATGTTTTCCATTATGGGTAAATGCAATAATCTCATTAGAGGAAGTTCGGACTACCGCCCCCTCATAGTGATATGACTCGTTAATGCCATATGTGGGATGTATAAAGGATGGAGATAATGATATTATATATTATATTATATATCAAATTATACTGTAATTATAATATACCTATGTATCCTTATGTTTTAATTCCATTAAAATAATAAATATAAATGAAAGTAGCGTTCATGCGTACGTACGACTTACCGTCTCCCTTAATGGTGCATTTCATTTCGTACCTCCAATTGTTTTTACTATTATAAATAAATGTTCATACAGGATATATATGATATATATGATATCTAAATCATGAATATAATCCTGGATATAGTGGAATATTGACCACATGGACAACATGTAAATATAAGGTGTTCATTTTTTACTCAAGTACCAAATATCGACAAAATGACCATTATTAAATTAAATGATTACATAATGTTTATAACATTTTAATAAGTTATATAAAAGGAATAATAAAAATGAAAAAGGTTATTAGGAAAGTATAAATTAATTTTATTTTATTATTTAGGAGATTAAATAACGATTAAGTCAAGTCGGACACAATGTAAGGGAACTTCTTAACCCAATTTCTGTTCTTTGGGTTAATGTTCTATTTCTTGTTTATATCATTCCTTGATTATGTGAGAAATAAATTTTTATGTATTTATACTTGCTTTATGTGTGGTTTTTTTCAATACACATAATATATCTATTTTATTTACAAAATTATTTTTGTAAGGGACTTCATTTCAATCTCTTTTCATTGAGGAATAATTAGTCTTATACACGAATTTATTTTATACGGTGTATAAACCACTTTGACATTTCATTTCATTCAAAGGAAATATTTTTAAACAAATAATTATACTAAATGAATAAAAGGAATGTTTATTTAAATAAGCGGTGACAATTATCTTTATGTCACCGTGAGTATTATTTGATATTTGGATTCCTTAACAAGTCGTAATGTTTTTTAATGGAAACATAAATACCATATACACTTTTTAAGTATTTTGGTATTGAAAATGATTTTAAGAATGGATTTATTATTTCAATATCTTGAAATGGTATTTTGTTATTGCAATTTTGAAATGTTATATTTCTTTTATGCTTATGTTATGTGTTATGATCATGTTATCGCTCTTGGGCATTATTTACGTATATAGGTGGTTCCGTGATAGACCTAGGGAGGGTGAGCCTGAGATAGATCTCCAATGCATTGGGTAACATGACAGAGGTAAACGTGAATTTTTCTCCTAAGATATTTAGGGAATATACTGTGATGGGTAATCCAAAGTTACTCCCTATGTAGCTGTGATAACTACAATGTAAGTACGATATGGATGACATAAGTTACCTTTATGATTTATGATTTCTATGTGTTATTCATAAATATTTTGTTTTCATGAGGTAAGTAAAAGAGTTTAGGTTTTGTATTTATCAATGAAAATATGTTTTCTGTCATTTTTTTATAACCCTTACTGAGCTTTTTATGCTCATCCCATTTTTTTATAATGTTTTCACAGTACATAAAGATTAATAAGGTCAAGGATGGGATCAAGGAAAAGTCATGATGTCTAATACCAGGAACTATACTTGACATTTTTTTCAAGAGTTTTTATGTTATTAAAAAATTGGAAACTATGTAGAAGTGTCCACATTGTAATTTTTTGATATGTAATAGTTATGTACTAATTCTCTAAAACACTAAACTTGAAAAGATCCTCAATTTAAATTATTCATCTAATTCAATATTATGTAATGTTTAAGGTTGATTCCTTATAGAATGGTTATCAATTAACATTATTTAATCATTAATCAAATAATTTTTATGAGGTTTAGGTTGTTTATTTTTTTCAATCTCAAAAAACATTCTAAAAATAATAATCATCGTCATAAAAGATTAATGACCATATTAAAATTTTTATTTTTCTAAATCCACATTTCGTCAACATATATGATCAAAAAAATGCCTTTGAATCTAATTTTTATTATAGTTATTATATTTATTTTTGTTAATTTTGTATTTACCCTAGTTGATAAAGAATGATAATCCCAAACATACACCTAAAAAAGAGAAGTAATGATAATTTTACCTTAGCACGAGCATAAAAAAATCCCCAAGATATAATGGAATATAAAACCCAATTCTAAGATTACCTCTCCAGTGGAACCCAATGATTCCAAATAAGATCCCCATAAAAGGAACCATCATCGATCCAATATGGAAAACCTTAAAAATAGGATATGGACATTAATGTTATGTATAGGGAGAATATGACAGGGATGAACCACAAGAGAATAGAAAATATCTCACTTTAAGTAACCAATAGATATGTAACACCCCTAATTTTATTCAATTAACCATTTACATAAGTATTTTATATATATCGGTTAATTTAGTTAAGTTTTGGATGTTAAGGATGCATTTTGGAATGTTTTTGGTATCTTATGGTGGTGCACAGTTTGAGCACAATTTTTTGAAACTGTGCAATACTTCTAGGAAACCATGAAATGGGAAATAGTGGGCACTCTGTAGGTGCACGGTTAGAGTACGGTCTTAGCCAAACTGTATGACCTCTTAGGTGAAAATGTAAATATTATAATTGAGGTACTGGCCATGGTTGACAATCCATTTTTATAAACATCTGAGAAAACTGTGAAATGGGTGTTTAGAGTTAGTTTTTATGGAACAATTTGTTCATGGATACTCTTGCTATGCACCTAAATCATGATGCATTAAAAATTAAATCAAAATTTTTAATATATAATTCAGTTTATCCCACAACCCCTCATTTTCTCCTAAATAGAAAATAACATTAGATGCACTTCCCCCTAAGGTTATAGAGACCCATCCCTATTATATAGGAGAAATCTGTTGGGGAATCGTGGTGTGTTGGTGGATAGAGTCCATAGTGCATGCATATTCATTGGGATTTTCAATAGTTTTATTCTTCTTACCTCTTAGAGACTCATGGATCTAATCCTTTGAAAAGATATATATATATATATCTGTGTGTGTGTGTGTTTTTATTCCAATCATGATTATATATGATTGTGTCCATGGTATCGAATAAGAACAAAGGTGGGTTTTGCATGATCTAAGCTATGACTTTTAATTTTATTCAGTCATTCGTTGTTATCGACTATATTGTGAGGCAGGTGTATTGACTCCTATTATTATAAAATGAATTATTTATTTAAAATTGATTAAATATATTGAATATAATTGTGAATTTATGAGTAAATATTCATATAAGTCCCCATTAGATATGGTTCGTAGATTGGTGGGAATTAGTTGTTGTGCAAGATCTTTGTTTGATGATTTAACATTAATTATTTATGGTTGTATTTTTATTCATGGATGTGTTTTGATAGAAATATTCAAAAAAATAAATATTTTTTAATGGATTTAATTGGCCATGTTTTCATTGAATTTGGCATAAATAGATAGTATGGGATTATTTTAATTGTTATGACCCCATGGAAGTGGTATGTTATTTTAGTTAAATTAATTTATTGTTACCAGGTGATGAAAAGTTAGATCTATAATGAACCACCCGTGTGTAAAGACCCATCACCTTGGAATGCTTGTGTAGTTTTTTATATTTGGTATAATCAATGGATTATTCCAAATTTTCTTTGACAATTGTTGGATTTTCATGTTTCATTTCCCTGTAAAAATGTTTTGGATTGGGGAATGATTTTTCTTTGAAATGGTTTAGATTTTTTATAAACCGTAATAAATGATTTTATAAAAATTGTTTTATTTAAATGTTATTACCTATTCTATCTTAGTATTGTGAGTAGGGATGTGATTTTTCTAAATCATAATGAGTTTTATACTTAGCCTTTATGGGGATGTTTTTTGAGTTCAAAAAATTGGTATATTTAGATATAGGTGACATAAGGGCATATCGGTTCTTTAGGGATGCCTCATGATACGTGGGGCATTGATTATTGAGATGGATCATGGATCTTGAAGGGTGTTTCTATGTCATTTTAATTTTTATTTTTTTAATTATGTTGGTTCTAGTTTACAATGCATACTATGAGGTTGTTCATGGAGGAAGTTCTTTTTTTATATTGGTATTACCTTGAGTTGTAGTACATAATACTTAGGCATCATATAGTGGTTGTTGCTTATGGTTATCATGGTTGGGTTGTTTTATATAAAAAATGGAAATCATAGCCTAAAATTATAAGAATCCATTAAAATTTTCTTACACAATTTTTTTATCTTAGGTATGTCACATAAGTCCATTAACAGAACCCACCTCTTCCCAATCCAATTGGAGAGGGGAAAAAAGATAGAAATGGTATCAGTCTTGGTAATTTTGTTAGGAAATATGGTATTTAATTAAAGGCTTGGGAATTTAAAAATCATTTTGTTTTAGTCCATGATTTTTGATTTTATCAAGTTGTAGGTTTTCTAGGTCTTGAAAAGTAGAGCATAAATATGAATGGTTATCCTATTTGTGTATAAAATCAATTTACCATGGATTTTGGTACATAAGTTTTTTGATACATTTTGTGGAGTTGTTACCTATTTTTCTTGGGTTTATCCAATGACGATAGAATGGAATTAATTGATTTAAATGACATCAAAATAAGTCTATAGACAAAATTTTGAGTAATGATTTATGATTTGGTGAAAAATTGTTCATTTTTTAAAAAATGATGATAATGGTTTTATTTTCCCATAGCATTGTTTAACTTTCAAAAATAGTTTTAAAGTTGAAAATAATTTAATTTTTTAAACAATTTTTGTGTTATGTGAGATGTGTAAAATATTAAATTTATAATCCTCCATTTTTTATATAGTTAGCCTAAACTGAATTTTGTTTTGGTCTAAGAAAATGGAACTAGTTAGGTGAAGAAAAAACCAACGAGAAGAGTTTGCTGTAAATTTTCTTCACATGATCCACAGGTGAACCAATATATATTTCAGAGTATTTTCCATGATTATAAAGATATTCAAAGAGGTATAAAATGGTATGAATTAAGAAAATTGTATTGTTCATTTCAGTTCCAGAAGATGAATCCACATATCATTCAGGGTGATTCCGAACTGCAAAATGTAGAGGTGTGGATGATTAGGATGAATCAAATATTTGATATCCTTGGAAAACATATAGAACTGAATGTAATGATATATCCCTATATTCTATAGGATATTCCATGCTAATGGTGGTATTTATATGATCATGTTAAAATAGACCAAGACATCATATGTGAGGATTTTGAATAATTCATCATCAAACAATTCTATCTTATCATATTCAGGATTTCTAAGAACATGGAATTTTTCATCTTTAAGTAGAACCCCATAGTCATTCAGTATGTAGAAATATTTATGAATTTAGTCTTCTTCACACCTAATGTTTCTGCAACTGCATCCTTGAAATCTTTCATTTTGAATTAGAAATGAGGCTAGAGATTTGATAAATGATTTTGATGCCTTATATAATGGATTATAAATATATGGTCAATAGATAAATGGTGTAAAAAAGATGTATCTCATGGTATATGGTAGGTGGAATCATGTCGATTCTTATAGGAAAAGTTGGGAACTCCAGTGGTAAAAATTTATGGAAGAGGGACACCTATTTCCAAGGTATTCGTGCAACACATAATTAGACGGCGAGATCGGTGAATCTTCCCTATAATCATAATAGTGATCTAAGATGCATTTATATAGGTTAATTAGATCACATGTAATTAGATTATATAGAACCACCTAGGGTATACCATAATTTCAACGAGATGGGGATAATATATAATTGTTTTCATTATGCTATTGGGGATGGTGATCGAGACACATATCATGTTTCACATACATCGTAGGCTTCAATGGGACATGGGAAGTAGAAAAATTCACATTATATGAACTTATCTATCCATGGTGATTCATGTAATTACATGACTCCTCAACCAGTGCAATATCAATGGGGTAATAAATGGAAAAGTGCATTGAGAAAGAAATTGTATAGATCAGAGAAAGTGATTTTAGATATTCAATCGGGAACATCAATTTTGAGTGGTTTAATTATTTTCAATTATAAAATTTTGAATGATTTTTTTATGTGGGTTCATCCCAATGATTTATTTCTTCTCATGTTATTGATCTTCTGGGTATTCATATTGATACCATGTCTACAATTTTGAAACTTAAAACCCCTCTTGATCAAAGAGATTTTCGAACATTTTTTTGAAATGTTTTTTTAACAAAAATCGATGAGGTTTAATTTATATGGGATATATTTGTGCATGAGATTATTATTTTTATGAAATATTCATGTGTATATATTAATTGATAATTTGTAGAGATGACATAGATTGTTATACCCAAAGGGTTAGTTTTTTGACTGATGAAGGCATTGAACATCTCATTAAATGATTTATGAATAGAAACTTTGGGGAAACACGATTTTTGGATCCATTAGTCAGAATTACCACATAACAGTTTGCAACATATACCTTGGAATCAGTTGATGATACAATGGATAGTGGTTTTCAACCAATTTTTGATCTGTTTTAAGATTTTTTCCCCCAATAATTTCTCGTAGTTTTCTTCCACATGAGATGTAGAGTTATTTATTGACATCTTACATGGATTGTACCCTATCTAACATCCATATTATTGGATATAACCAAAAAAAATAATGGAATTGATTGAACTGTCGGAATATTTGCAATGAAATGGTTTCATTCAGCCTTATACATATCTATTGGATGCTTGGGTTTTGTATTTTCAAAAGTTGGATGTAATTCTTCATCTCTTTTTAGATTTTAGTAAACCTAAACATGTTATGATAATGAATATATATCATCTTACACACATTGATGATATGTTCCATCAATTACGGGGATCCCAATAGTTCTCTAAAATTTTCATGTGATTAGGATATTACATATAATAGGTATGGTAGGAGGTTATTCGAATGATCTCTTTTATAATTATATATGGTCATTGATATAATGGGTTTATACATTTTGGTATTATTAATGAATCTATAGTATTTATGAAATTGATGAAATATATATTTCATAGTTATCTAGATTCTTTTACTATGATTATTTTGGATGACATATTGGTGTATTAAATGAATAAGTCTAAGAATGAGCAACACTTGTCTTTAGTGATGGGTATTTTTGTGTCATTATTTTTAATATACCAAACATTTGAAGTGTTATTTTTTTGATACATGTGGTACATTTTCATTTCCAGGTTATCTCTAAAAGAAGCCTTTATATGGATCCAGAAAAGGTAGTTGTTACAATCTATTAGAAACCCCAAAAGAAGGTATTTGATATACTTAGTTTCCATGAATTAGTTGGCTAGTATCAGTGTCTTGTTCATGACATTTCATGACTAGCCTCACCAAATAAAACTTTGACAAGGAAAGGTGTTACATTTTAATGGAATGGTAAATTTTATAATTCATTTATAGGGATTAATTAAATCCATACCTTAGCACCAATATTGATATTTTCATAATCAGAGCATGTCTATGTGGTGTGTTATGATGCTTCAGGATCTAGGATGGGGTATATTATTTTTCTGTGACACCATGTTGCTGATAAAGTCTCAAAAAATTTCAGTTTCTTGCGAAGAACCTCTAAAAAACAATTCGATATTAGATGATATAGTATATGAAATGAAGACATGGTGGCATTACCTATTTATTGAGTAATTTATAACATTTATGGGTAATAATATATTTAAAAAATTACCTCATAAAGATATTTGAATCAAGGAAAATGAGGATGGATGAAGTATCTCCAAATAATAAACTTTGAATTAATGTTTACATCGCGTAATGGAAATTCTGTTGAAATGGATTATAGAAAAAGTCATATAGTCTATTGGATAAAGAGGCTTAAAACTAGTGGAAGTTGATGTTAGGCACATGATCCTCAACCCAGTTGGCGATGACTCTTAAGTTCATCCAGGTGACCCAGGATCAAATCCAGGTGGAGGCACAATTTCTGGGAACTGTAGCAGTACTGTAGAGGGAACTGTGCTGTACTATAGCAGGTACTATACCGGGAACTATAGTCGGCACTGTTTGGCACTGTGGTATCCGGGAGGTTTCCCCCATTTGGGCCTTCAGGCCACCGATTTGGTCCTTATTTACTTTAAGTCCTTCAGGACACCGAAGACTTTAGGCCAGTTAGGCCTTCGGGCCACATCAAGGCCTTCAGGCCACCTTTAGTGCAGATTCAAACCAGTCAACCTACAAGAAACAAACTCTATAGGAGGATGCGCAAGGAGCATTCACTACATCGGAAGCTACACAAATTGAAAAAATGATAGGTTATGGCCCCTGCCATTTGGACAAGTCTGTGCGTGCATGATATAGCCTATCCGAACATCCATGCGAACTTGGAGTGTTGATTCCACAATGAAGATTCTGGGAGGAGCAGTTCCAAGTAGTTAGTCTGGGTCGTATGTAATGATTGATGCCTATGAGAAATGATTTCCTCTATGGCCTACATATCCATGTAATAATTATGCCTACTAGAATTTTAAGGGTTCAACCTCACCCCTTGAATGGTGGATTATCAAAAATAAATAAAAACTGAAGTCTTTCGGGCCATTGGATGGATGGATGTAGTGGATGTCAGTGTAGCCCACAAGCACATGGATTGTGATGATAGAGAGTGTATTGCAATTTTATTTCCTATTAATTTTGTCTTTGATTTGGTAATTATGGTTAAAGAGGCACATAAATCTATTTCATAATGTGTTGTGATAAAGTCAAAACATAATGAAGTGGACACTATAGATGGATGCATCTTTCATCAGAGTTTATTGTTGTGTTTTTCAGATTTAGTGGTAAATAATTTGGCATTTTAGGAAGAATGTTTTCATGCATATTAACACTAAAAATAGTTTATTCATGTTGAAATAAAAGTTATGTATATGCCAATGATAGAACATTATTCTTTCTATATCATGAAAAGAAAGGTTGATGAGTTTGTCATGGGATTCATCCCCTACTATCAGGTTAAGGAGGGGAACCAATAGTCAACGATATATTACATTCTTTACTAATCCCATTGAAAATGATATAAGATAGCAATATATTTTGTGACACTTATCCCAATAGAAGTTTCGAAACATGATTCTATATGGGTGATAGTGGATCAGCTCACAATGTCATCCCATTTTATCTCTATTAATTCATCTCATACGACAGAGGGATTATATAAAATCTATATTTGAGAAGTGAAGATGAGGTATTGTGTACCATTTTGAATAGTATTAGACCAATATCCAAGGATTCTAACTCATTTCTATAAATCCTTATTAAAAACCCTTCATACTCAGGTGGCTATGAATATGGATTAGCATCCTCATTCGGATTAACATTTTGAAAGGATGATACAAACATTATAGGACATTCTTAATGACTGTGTAGTGGAATTTGGTGGCTATTGGGAGTGGAACGTACTGTTAGGGGAGTTCTCATAAAATAAATGTTATCAAGACTCAATAGATTTTGGTTCTTTTTAATCATTGTATGGGATTAATTTTCATTCTCCACTTTGTTAGGTGGAAATAGGTTTGAGTTAACTATTGATACAAAGCTTTGTGAATGTGGAAATAAGAAATATTTATTTGATCATGTGGAGAATAGAGACAGATCAGAACCATCATAAACCATATGTGGATAGTCATTCATGGTTATTATATTTCTAGGTGAGTAATAATGTGATCTTGATAATCATTCTAAGGCTTGGGCATCATGGGTTTTAGAGGAGGGTCATGTTATCTCTTATATACATTATCCCTTTTGAGATAATTGAATGGGTTGGTGAGATTTCATATTAGTTGGATTTTCCACAAAGGATCATATAAGTACATAATATATTTCACGATCTCACATGATGATGTATAAACATGATATGGAAAGTGTAGTTCAATTGTATCACATTAACCTATTGTTTGATTCTATGTTGTGTCTTGTTCTATTGTGCATTGAGGATATGTAATAGAATTTCATCAATTTGATAACCATCAATCATGTATGGGATTTATGGAAACAAGGTCTTATTTATGAAGAAATATGGGAACATGATAAGGAAATGGTCGAGTAATTACCCAGACTCTTTTTTGTCCAATGGTGGTTTTATACTCAATTATGAAGGAAATTCTAGTTGTGGGGAGAATGTAACACCACCGTTTTTAGGTAATTAGTGCTTTATTTTTGTATTTTTTTTGTACATAATGTAATAGAGATATGTTTGGGAAGGTTTATTTGATTATGAGAATATTTTTGGGTTTTTTATGGGGGTTCATGGCATGAGAACGGTAAGTAGATTCTATGAACCACCTCTTGGAATCAATGAAAAGTGAAATAGTGGGCATTGGGTAGGAGCACTATTGGTTGAGTATTTTTCCAAGAAATATGGCCACACAAGTGAATCCATTAAATCCTAAATAATGTAGATATACATTTATGGTGCATTTTTTTATATAATTTTATGAGACAACTATGTGAGGTGTGTTTGGAGGTAGTCAATCAAACACAGTTTGCACATGGTTATTCTAACTATGTACAAAATTTTTGCATCAATACTAATCAGATCTAGATTTTTTTGGATATAATATGGTTTAATCTATAAACCCCCCCAATACCCCCAAAAACAGACCATAAATTGATATCATATTCCTCTTAATTCTATATTTTCCCTTCCCTTTTTTCTAGGAGAAATTTGTTGGTGAATCCTTTTCTATAAGAAGCCAGATTCCATGGAAAGTTCTCATTCTTGGTTGTTTCCCATAATTTTCTTATTATTTCATATTTGAGTATATTTTATTTAATATATCTGGTATATATCCATGGTTTTTTACCAATAATAGGGAGATGTGATTTTTTTTATTGTAGGTAACAAGATCTATGGTGGGTTATGGGAGATCTAAGCCCTGTTTTTGGAGTTTTTGTGTTAGTATTCATTCACTTCTATGTTGTAACCGAGATGAATGCAATCTTGACTTATATATATATAACTAGATTTATTTATTTTAAATTAATTAAATTTCTTGAATTAAATTGATAAATTGATTTGATATTCTTGGTAGAACCTTACTTTAAAGATGAATTGTGAAATGGTGGAAATTGGTTTTGGTGAATTTTATTTGTATCATAATTTTAAAATGATAATTTTAAAATATTTCTTTTTTTATAGAAGATGTTTTATATAAATTTTTTTGATAAAAATAAATGTATTGTTAAAATATATTGAAATGGTTTGATAGGCACAAGATTTGGTATTAATATTTGAAATGTGTTCATTCTCATTGACATGACTTTGTGGAAGAAGAATGATCCATCGGGGAACTTAGTAAATTATTACCCTTTGGAAAATTGATAGATTGATAATAGACCACTCATTTGTATGTAAATATCACATGGGAATTCATGTGGGTTTTTTTATAAGTGATTAATTGAATGGGTTCTTCCAAATAAGATTTTAGAAATGGTTTTGAAGGATTTTTTGGATTCATTCCATGTAAAATGGTTTTAGTTTGTAAACTATTTTATTTATAAAATGATTATCATTGTTGTAATCTTTAAAAAAAATTTATATAAGATTTTTTTATATATGTGTTCTATCATGTTCTATAATTGTGTCATGAGTGGGGAATTATTTGGTAGATATCCTAGTGAGTATTATGCTCACCCATTCTTGACATCATTATAGTGTTTGTAGATGATGTATACGGATATATAGGTATTGAAAATGTGTCCCATTTATTTAGTGATATATCAAAATATCATCGTCATTGATTTTATATTTGTATCATGGATCCTGATGGGTGTTACTGAGTGTTTTTCTTCCGATTCTTTTATTTTTTCGGTTTTAGTCACCATTTTGTACTCTAAGGTTTTTCATTGCGGTGGTTTGGTTTTATTATTAGTTTGTATTACCTTGAGTTGTATTTTATTTTATTCATGAATCATATAGTTGTTTTTTATGGTTATATTGGCCTAGTAGTTTTTTTTCTTAGGTAAAATCATCCCAAAATGGTTTATGAAGTCCATGGCATTTATTTCCAGCCTCTGGTGTCATGGGGATCTCACTTAAGTCTCATAACTCCATCTACTTATTCTCAGTCTAATGGGTGCTGGCTGGGACATTAAAAGATCAATCTATTGGATATGGGGGCTAACAAATAGAAAGGAGGTCTGAAAATATCTAAATTAGGCCTTCTTGTAACCTTTTGATTGATGAAGAATGTAAGAGGATAAGTGAATTTGAGAGGATTCGTGTATTTATACAGGTTCTATTTTAATTTAACCAAAACTGAACCCCCTAGAATATTCTACAACCTCTTGTATTTTCACAAAAAATATACTAAGAAAATTGATATCCATTTTGTAATGGGTCGAATTCAAATCCCCTATGGTTTCCACAATGTAATCTTGACTATATATTCCCAATATTGTATAAACTAAATAAGAACCATGTAAATTCCTATATGCCATTCCATACTGACACATCAGAAGGAATAGAGAAAAAAATTTAACAATAAGGCATCATGGAAAAACGATAGATTCATACAACAACTATCCATCAGGGGATAAGATAAGAAATCTCAACCCCAATGAACTACATATCAACCTACTTCTACACCACAGCTACGCCTAAAATAAAATAAATACCAAAATCTATTGTATCACTCCACTACACTATAAGGTCCAATCTAACCTACAGGGTACCCCTCAGGTCAAACAACATCACAAGATAAATTACCAGGTTTCATGAATCCATCTCCATTATACACCACGTACAACCAAAAACGTACACTGAAAGCATAATTTATAGATAGAAATTCAACTAAAATCCACTTCCAACCACCCTGCCTCCTCTCTAACAACTCCAACCACCATGGACACAATTGAACTATCTGTTAAAAATCATGCCCTTATATATTCACCTTTAATAATTTTTTTATATAATAGAGTGGGTAGAACCGGGATATATTAAGAAATACACTGATCTTGGTGGTTAAATATGTGTTTCTTGTTTATTATAATTCACTTTAGTGTTATTAATTCCATTTTTTATTCAATATTCAATTGTTCTTTGAGGATTTTAATGTATACCTATATATTATCCCACAACTTATGAATTCAATTTTCACAATTCCCAGTATCATTACGTATATAAAATAAAATTTTATTGGGGTGACATAGGATTAAATTTTTATCTCTCCATCATGTTAACAGAACTATTAATTTTTTTATCATAGTTTATTTTATAATGTCCTCCTTTACCAATAATAATACATATTCCAATAACATTGAGACATTTCAATTTGTGATTATTCCCATATTATTGATATATATGATATTTAATCTTATTTACTACATAGTATTTATCCCTGAACATTAATAAATCTCAATTTTTATTTTATTTGTCATGTTTGAAAATTAAAATATGTTTTAGTTGTTAATCATAAATTAGAAAGCTGGTTACATGTAACTAGTATATTTTTACACTATATCCTATCTTATTTGGTCAGGGGTTAGGAAACTCACCACACTTTTTAGGGAACCCATTATTAACTTTTTTTATCTATGATTCATCCATTAAATTACATAATATAAATTTAAGGTATGATGATATTTAAATTGGTAAATAAATAAATGAAAAACTATAAAATTAGAGAATTTAACACAAAAATTATGTTCATAACCTAACTTGTGAGTATCAAGTATTCAATAACTGATATATATGTTTATATTAATATTATTTTTTCTACCATAAAATATATATTAAAACATCAAAATAATATTTTTTCAATCATAATGTTTTGTAAAGTGATTCTAAATTAACCATAGTAAGTCCCAATTTAGTGAAAACCCATGTGGGATATGAATCCCATTAGTTTTACATAGAGTAAACAACGAGTTGACACTCAACCAATCATTATTATTTTTATTACCCCTATTTTCATATGAGCAACATCATGAATCCAATTATTTGTTTCTAAAAATTGATTTAATTACTAAGAACTCACACCATAAAAACATTAAATAAAATTTAAAAATATTTTCCAATATTAATAATTACCCTTAAGGTTTTCCCTATTTTCTTAAGATTTAAATCCAAAAAATAACTACACTAAACACTAAAAATTACTCAAACGTGATTTGATACCTACTAATACCCCATAGGTCTAAACACACGAGTTTGGTTCTAAAAACAGATACATTACATACACGAGTTGATACCAGGAGTTATAATCCAATATAAACAAGCATATATTTTATATATTTTTCAAATTTAAACATTAAATGTCATAAAAAATCTTAAAAATCCATGAAACAAATGGTTGTTTTGCATTTGGAGATTAGAAACATAAAATTAACACATAAAAATGTTTCTTAAATATCTCCTACAATGTCTCCAATTATGACTTCCTTCTATATATGACAATTCAAGTAATTACCTAGTGAAATGGGAAAAAATAAGAACTGAGCTCAAATGATCAACTTGTAAAAATATTATCATGTATTTATTAAGATTGCATATAATAAAAATATTAGTGAATATGGTGGAAATATTTAACAACAATACTGGTCATTCAAAAATGAAAAAATAAAATATAACCTCAAATGATCAAGAATATACCATGGAATAAGGAGGAAACTTGAGATAATAAACATGATCCATAGATGATAATATAAACATAATTTCATTGTATAAAATTTGGATACATGTTTAAGAATATCAAATCATAACATATTTCATGAAAATAAACCCAAGATATTATATCATATATGATCATTCATCACTACATTTTTTCCATCACATAGTGGATTATGAATCATTACCTATTTCCAACTATGGATCGTTTATCACTACGCATTTCTCATTTTTATATCATGAGATAAAAATCATTACCCATTGTGCTGTAGGGTTATATATGATATATCCAACAAAAAATGATAATACATGGACATGTTTTCAACATGAAAACATTTATACATTATACCACCAAAAATCCTAGGAAATAAAATAGGTTTCATATCACTTTTCAAATTATATTGCATAAAATGAAAAAACGAGTAAGATAGACTGATACAAAAATTCAATCACCCAAAAGGATTAATATAATATTTGAATTTGGAGGATGAATCAAGAAAAATATCTACGTATATCTATATATTTTAGAGTTAAATATGAAAATTGAGCGAAAGAAATGATTTTTTTATAAAATATTTCTTCACGTTATTTTAAAGACATGAGGTAATAATTCACCTTCAAAAGATTTCTTTCCAGCATTTGATGTGAAGTAATTGTGAAAAATTATTTAAAAAAATTAATATAACCCTAACATATTAAATAATCAATTATTATGAATAATACTATCATGTGGAAGAAAAAAGATATAATCTTTAAAACAAAACAAAATATTTCATAAAATATTGTAAAATACCATTATTTAAAAAGAAATTGTGTGATAAAACATTATAAAGAAAAATGGGTAATGAAAAATATAACGATGAAATGACATAATAAATTTTTTCATATTATAATAATAGTGGAAAACAATTGTGCAATGAATGGAAAAGAAAATTAGAGAGAAAGTACTTATTATAGAGTATAATAATTTTTCTTACCAACAAATTTTTTTATCAAAGGCAAAAATAAATAAATGAATAATATTTTCATGGAAAAATAATAATTCAATAAATTGGAAAAGAAGTTTAAATATTAAATAAATAACTGGAGTAATATATGTGTCATATTAGAATATGATAAAAAAATTGTGACTCCATGAAAAGAGGATTAATCAGTAAAATGGTTTAAGAATTTATTATTAATTAAAAAATCATATCTATTTAATTTTTTTAATTTTATATTATTAATAAATTCTATTAGATTTTATAAACAAATTATATTCATTATTCTCCCATATGATGGTTAGTAATAATTTAATTTCATCAATAGATGGTAATAACTTGGTTCGTATTGTATAAGATCCATAATATTGATATTGATCTATGTTATTTAATAAAAAATCATCATTTATAGATTATTTACGGTTATTTAATATATTTTAGATTATAAATAATAATTTAATAAATTCATTCCAACATATTTTTAACAACTATTCATGGAGATAAAATCAATGATGACCCTATTTCATTAATTTTTTCACAAAAAAAAGGTGGTATATTAAAATTGAACTTAAATATTGTCATATAATTTTAATCCAAAAAAATAATTTTAATATTAATATCATTTTATATTATTATTTATTTTTCCATAAACATCAATGATTAAAATTTTTAGCATCATTATTGTAGGTTGTTAAACAGACCCAAACAAGAACATGATAAAACATATAAATGAGTTTGAATGTGATTTTTTTTTTCAAATTTGAGAATTAATTAATAAAAAATACAATATATATATTTTATGAAAATGATAAATCATAAATTTTAAAAATTTATTGAAGAATTTATGAAAATAATATATTAATTAGAAAGAAAAAATTTGTTTCCTCATGGTATGTTCATTTTAAGAGGATAAATTTATAATGATCACTTTTGATAATTGTATTAATTTAATTATAATTTTAATTCCCAAGATATTAATCATAAAAAATTATTTGTATTCATTATATATATCTTTATAACAATTCATGAAATGCGGTGATGAAAAACAAAATACATCATTCATGGACGCGATATTACACACTTAACATAATCAACATTTTCATTTTTCAAATGGGTGGGATGAATGTACAAAAGTATTAAATCCATTAATATAATGTACTTTTATAATAATAATTATAATTATTTTTTTAATTTATTATTTTTGTAAAATTTTTGAGGATAAATATAGTGATTAAATGTTTTTGAATGGATTGTACTTATGTTGAGGACATGAATCCTCTCTTGAAAGACTTCATGGAAATGGAGGATTTTTTAAGAAATATTATAAATAATGGAATAAAAATATATAATTGGGATATATGGGAGTATATAATATCGCATATTAAATATAATTTTTATGGGGATGTGTGTCTCCAATTAGGTGGAAGTGAGCTCATTTTATAAGAGAAAGGAGATATTTTTCACTTGAAAAAATGATTCATGAGGGGTAAAGATGAAATCACATGGGTACTATGTGAGATAGGTGATGAAAATTTGGTTATTTTTATTATTATAAAATTGAAACCTATTAATATATTTTAGATCAATAATTCATCAAGGGAATTTAGAAAAATTCATTTAAATTTATGTTTTCCATTTTTATCTTTATTAAAATTCATTAATTATTTAACATTAAAATTATAATTTTACTCAAACTAAATGATGAACCCTCTTACAAAATTTAAAATCATTCAATACAAATTATTATCTATTTGTTGTAATTATAATTTTAATTATGATAAAGTTAAACTTTTTATAAAAAAAAAAGACATATACTTGGAAAACTATTATCAGAGAAAAAGGAATTTTTAAATATTAATTGTTCAGAATATCATTTATAATCAATTGATAATTAAATTCGTTTTAATAGTTTTTTAACTAAATTATTTGAGTAAATTAATTATATAAATTGTTTTAATTTCATTTATAATGATAATAATACAAAATACTATTTAAAATTCATTTCATTGAGAAATAATCATTTTACTGTGGAAACTAATAATTATCATGGGAACATATTTTTATGTTAGTAAAATGAAATGGCCTTATAACCAAAATTGTATATTCTAATTAATGTTTTTATTAAAAAAATTATTAGAATAAAATTATATTAGTGATAGATTATTTTTAATATTAGAACATAAAACATATAAAAAAATTTATAAAAAAATTACTTTAATACATAAAACAACTATGTTATCATTAATTAAATAGTAATGAAAAATATATGAATGTTAATTTTTTTTATCATATATATTATTAAAATATTTCATTTAAAATATCTCTTTAGTAATGATTAATTTCATTTTGATAATGACATTCAACACATAAAAATAGTTAATTGTAAAATATTGATTTTAAATTTTCTTCACTATATTCCACTAAAATTACAAATTTATATCCTAAAAAGTAAATTTTATCTATCCAATGATATTAAAATATTTCTTTCAATTTTATAAATATATCATATCATAATTTGATAATAATAATAGTTACCAAATAAAAATATTTTTATAATAAATTTTTTTAATAAAATATTATGTTTTTATTTTATTTATTATTGGAATACAGTATATTATTTTAAATTTTTTTCTAGAAAAATAACAAAAATTTACAGATCAGATTAATATATATCAAATAACCATATATCCCTATATAATAGCTATGTTTATCATATTACATCCTACAAATTCAATCCATTGTTTCCTCTTTATTCGTAATTCTTATTCCATAATATCCAATTGAGGACTTTTAATACTGCATTCACTATTGATGTTTTTCATTTTCATTCAAAGATTTGTTGAAATAATGATTATTCACAAGAGTGAATATTATTGTGGTATATACTAGTATTAAGAATGATATTATTTTCTATTATTTTTCAAATTTATATATTTTATCTTTTAATGGATGCAATCAGCCATTTTATTTAATATTATATTGAGTGATATATATAGTTTCATGTACCATTGTTTTAATGTTCCATTATTTATAAATGATGTATTTTTATTTTTATCTATATCATTAATAGCTTATTTTATAAATTTTTTTAATTCTTTCAAAATAATTGAAAACAATTATTTAGAATTATAGGCATTTCATTTAAGGAATGATAAAGAGTCCCAAATAATGTGGTGTTACATTATCAACCCTTAAATAAATTGTTTACTCATATTTTATATTTTTTTACAAATGAAAATAGATGTGTATATTATATATATATATATATTCATGACTTCATAAATATTTTCTAAAGTTATATTTACCTTAAAATGTATGGTAATAATTGGAAACACGTCTTTCCCATTATAATAGGGATTTCTTTAATATTTTGTCTATATCTGATTATTTGAGATAAACATGCATCTTGATTGATTATTAGAACCTCTATAATGGAATTAATTATCCCAGAGATCTCATTATCAAACATTTCAGTAATACATGATCACAAGTTGATTTAGAATAAGAAGTGTGATTTACCAATTTCAGTAATTAATATAGTGACTATATAAAGATATCGAATATATTTCCAAAATACCATTAAATTCATCTAATTTAATAATTATTATTATTTCATTAACAACATTTCAACAACCATCAAATTCAGATTTGATAATCATTTAACTAGTGTTATTACCGATAAATAAAATATCAAATCATTTTAGATGTTATTTTTTTATAATCACCCCACACACACCATCGGTACACCTCCCGAGTCAGCATTGAAGAGAGTTAGATGACCTTAGAACCCTACCTATATTATGGAATAGGTTAAAAATGAGTACTAAGTGTATATGATCCATTCAAATGGGTGGCATATCCCTGTTTACATAAATTTATGGAATAAGAGATATAACAAAAAAACACCCATAATATTCATGTTTAAATAATTATGAAATTCCAATAATTATGAGTATTTCTGGAAAATAATGAAACCCACATGAATGATACCAAAATCAATTGTTGGTAGAGGCCATGAAACGTCCATAGTCAAGAATAACACTATGAAGTAGTAACACCCATATCGATCACAAATTGTCTCATGCTATCTAGATATATATATATATATATATATATTGTGATAAAATAGATATCCTTAGGTGGATCCTTCCCAGAACCTATCATAGAAAATGTTAAATAAGCATAACATATTTGAGAAAATTAGTCATTAAACAAATTAGACACATATGATTGAAAAGATATATCCCATCCTCAAAAAATATTTCTCTCAAAGTAGTGCATATTAGTAATTATAAAAATATAAATACATATATGAAACACATGAACACCACTTCCACTTCCCCACTAGTTTTTCACTCATAGACCACAATTATAAATATAATTTGGCATAATGTCTCCCATAACTAATCGTTCACTTAATAAAAATATATCAAATCTCATCTGCTATATAATACTGCTTATCAAATCTTAATATGATCCATATAGTATATCAGGAATCTATCAAATCCTATTTTTCAAGAATTATACCAAAAGCCACAACATGTCTTGAAAGTACACCCATGGGAATTCATATCTAACATAAGTGGATATAAGTTGGTGTCGAAAATGTAAGTATATAAACCCACACATTCATGTATAAAAAATAGAGATATATCACATCTCATGTGTATAAATACCCAATTACATATGTCATTCTATGAAGATTCAACTACACATTATTCCATGTTGAAAGGATACCATAGGAAAAGGATAATACAAACCATTATTCCATCACTATTCTAGATGATGAGGAAAACCCCCAACAAAATTGGGTATCGACCACCACACCAAATTTGGTGGTAAAGCATCTGAAATAAAAAAATATAATAAAAATATCATACATGAAAACACTAATGGAAAATACCAAACCATATAATCAACTACAGTTATCATCCCACATGTCGTCAACTTTCACTACTAATGAAAATGAAACAATACTATTCACAATAAAAATATTTCAACTAATTAACCGTCACTACATGATAATTAGAAAATTTTAATTCATTTTTTAAACAAAAATTAAATTTTTTTAATCAATTAATTTCATCAGATGCCAATATTATTTATAAACCCCAGTTCAATTTCATTTTTTCCCTCCCATTATCAAAGAAAAGTTCATCTCCACCATCCCATGGTTTACATTATTCAAAATATACTCTGGATATCATATGAAATGATCATCCCATGAGTTATTTGTTATTTTATTTCAATTTTCCAATATAGGTACTCTATAAATCCTCAAATTCTAACATATGGTGATTCCCTCATTATATGTAACCCCAACTATAGTAGGCAATTTGAAATAAAAAAAACCATCAGATAAACTACACATCAAACAATAAATCATACTAGATCCACAATCCCATCTCTCTACTAATTAACCTAAACCACCCAACATTACTCAAAGATACACATTGAAGAATGTAATCCTCCCTCTCAACATGTTCCATATATCCCATTATATACCTCATCTCAGATAAAGGGTTTAAAAAAATATAGACTCTCAATTTATACCTCCTATATTGATCATAACAAACCATACACATCAAACACATCATGAATCTATCATCTGAGACCACTAATAAATGGAAACAAATGTATTTTTTCATTATAATGGATCAAGGGAAAACTAAGACAATGATTTCATGGAAAATATACCTTTAATCAAACAATTATGGACTCACTCAACCCCAAACATTTACCTCCAGAAAAAAAGTATCATTAATATCATTAAATTAATAGATTCACTATACATAGGATTCCAAAACAATAAAACTAACAAAATATTTTATCACTAGCTAATAATAAAATGTGAATAACTTTCTTGAAATAAATTTATATTTATCAATTTAAGGGAATGAAGGAAATTAGATTATATTATAATTTTAATAATAACATAATTTTTACTACTTTAATATTTTTTATATGTATAAATGTATAACATCAATGATAATAAAACAACTATAATCTTAGTAATATTAAAATTAAAACATTCTATAAAATATCAAGAGGCATTAGCAATATGGATTCAAACAATGTGATCAATACTTCTCTTCCAATCCATTCTTTATTTTTTGTCATTGTCTTTATTTATTTCAATTTAGTTATTACCCAAGTTGAAAAATTAAAATATTCCCACCCATTCACATAACAAAATTTATATATTAAATACCCTTAATTAACATATTCTTTCACTATGATACATGAAAAAACAGGAATAACAAGAAATAATCACTACCCACATATTCCATGGGAACTCGATGATTTATAAGAACACCATTCCATGAGAATATATACATGGAACACCAGAGAAACCCTAATGAAATTAAAATAGACTAATATACATTGTAATTTTTGAGAGAATTATAAAGATAAAACCCATTAGTGAATTGAGAATGCTCAGCTCATATTATCGATGGTTAGAATTCTTGGTGTCATGGGTCAATTCCTAGAAATGGGGAATTAATGTCTCTAAAAGAGGCCTTGAGGATGCTGATGGTTTTATGGTGGAGTGATTAAAATAATATATTATTATTTTTGTCTCATATTTATAATTTAATTAATTTAATATAAATGTATTTAACCCCACAATATTACCCCATAACATATTTGATTTTTCAAAAATAAGAGGCACATAAAGTATAAAAAAACCCAAAAAACAACTATGAACCCCAATCAATATTCATGGTGGAATCAATATTGTGTCTTCTCCAATCTAATATGAATCAGATAAATACCATATATTAACCATGAAATAAAGTTGTATTGAAAATTTTAAAGGAATAGTAATGAAACTCTATCCTTTATAGATCAACATAACCTAAACTCCCCACCATTGCTACCCCTTTAGAGGTAGAGGCAAGGAAACTCATCCTAAAAGCCATACAACCTAACATACCACCATTCCTTGATAGAAAAAATAAAAAAACTATAAAATCAACCATATTTATCCTCCAAATTATTATAACTACGCTATTTAATAAGGAATACCTCCAAAACACATTGTACTATAAGATAAATGACCATAACACAAGATGCCATCCTCATGCAGCACTACGATGCAACCTCAAGGTTCAAACCATAAATTACTTCTCTTATTTATAAATTTATCTTGAAAAAACATCCATCATATCTTCTTTATAAATGAAATATCTAATAAATTCAATCCCAAAATTAATGGATCCTGAATAATGATGAACATACATTAGAAACCGATCAACCAATTTCTATCCAAATGAATTCAAAACTATATTTAAGAAGGAAAGGAAGGGGATAAAACTATCTCATGAGATAACTTTTATGGTTATATTTATATCAATAACTAAACCCCAAAAATAGATAACAAAGCTACATCGGCCTACAACACCATCAATCTAGTATCTCATAAACCAATAAAGGTAAAAAAATTAGTCTTAGTACAAAAGAATCAATCATTAAAAAACATAGGATATAGAGTGTGAACCTACGAATCCATCTCCCAAGTAAACTCCTACAAGAATACATTCATACATAAGAAATGGAGAAAAGGAATACCAAATCAATGTAATACATTATTCTAATGGTCTTGGTTCACATCAAGCCACTCCAAGATGTTCACATCATCGCAAACTCTCAACTCTCTACATTCAAAAATATTGGAATCATCATGATGATAATAATAAATCATTGACACATAGATAAACTATTAATTTGGATCATATATTAGTTAGTGTTAACAGATACATAATAGGTCCAATAAATGAAAAAACCTCTAATGGATAAAAATTAGAGTAGAAAGATTACTCAAACAAAGTAATAATCACTATAAATGATAATGAGATACCATCATGAATAGAATATATATCACGTATAACTAAAGGGTACTCATCATATAACTAGCATATGGATTATAATAATACAATTATACCTTCATTTACTCACATATCAGTGGAACCTACTCTATCATGGCCTACACAAAATCTGATCCCAAAATCACCAACTCCTAGACCTTAATATAAAAAAATTATGATAAGAATTTTTTTGATTTACAGTGCATCAAAATGATCCCCTCAAAAAATTTAGTAATTAATATTGTTTTAATAAAACACTATCAATGATAATTACCTCTTCTATTAACCACTTAAATATTGAATAAATGTGAAAAATTATTATTCATGATTATGGATAGTCTGCTCTGTCGGGCTATACATCTGTGGATGAAAAGAAGTTCCTTCATATAATTATGAGAGAAAGCCATGATATATATCTCTCCAAACCATTTATGTGAAATGACAAGCACCTAATTCCATCAGTTGTATATCCCTCACAGCATTACCATCTGGAAACTAATAGTGAAGATACTACATAACTATTAATTTATATCAATATAATAATAATATAAATTTTAATATAATAAAATTTCTTACCCATATCATTATGCATATAACACACTTTATTTCCTTCTAATGGTCTCTCCATTAAATTGGTTTCCTAATAATGAAGTCATAGTATTTGTAATGTGTTCCCTTAATACTCTAAATTTCACTCATTGTTTTTCTATTAATTTTGTTTTCTTCATTATATTCAACCACCACCTGGGTCTGTTTTTTCCACTCTTCATATATGTGAGTATTTTCAAACTCTCTAACAGTGGTAGATGTAACTATAAAGGAAAATAATATTATGTTATCATATTGTTTAATACATAATTATGGGTATATAAATTAGTTGGGTTATATACATATACCTTAGAAATTGTTATTAGTGGTCTCAATTGGATCACTAGACTCTAATGGACTGTTAACATGTGTAGTTACAAGGGGGTTAGATATATCATTATGATGATCATAATGTGATAAATAAGATGTTTAAGGATAAAATAAATAAAATCCTTCTGATAATGGAGAAGTAATATAGGTTCTGGCATCAAAGTCCACATAAAATGAAAATACGAATGGTTAGTGTGAGCTGTCAAAAGATATGGAACTAATAGATGAGGAGGACTATCATATGAAAATAAAGTTGAAAAAATATTTTGTCTAAAAATACAATATGCCTCTATGGTTACTATGGTAACATAACATTTGTTTTATGGAATATCGGTAGAAGTGTATGATTTTAATGTGTATGAAGGGTTCTTTGAGAATATTTCATACCTTACCCCTTTAATTGGTATACCGATCACAATTGTTACTTATCAAGTTAGGGAATAGTTTTCCACAGTATGGTAGAACATCATTAAAATTTAAATATGATTTATTATGTTACATTATATGCATTCTAATTGATTTATATATTAAAAATACCATACTCAAAAGTCTAACAAGTATAAGAATTATCATAACTCTCACGTGGGGAATGATTTATGAATTTGTCTTCTGAAATGTCTCCTAAATATTTTACATTACCTAGTTAACTATTTCAATATAAAATTAAATATAAATCTAATAGGAATATAAAAACATAATTAATTTATACTAATCATCATGTTATACATTGGTATTATATGTTTTTCTAATTGTATTTTCAATTTTTTCATAATCTGTTTAGTGGTAATTTATGATGTATTATTGTCATTTGTTATTTTTAATTAATTGGTTTTGTTATTTTGTAAAGCTTTAATAAGTTCATTTATTTAGATAATATGCTTTATTTTTTGTTATGTTCTTAGAATCACTTTTCCTTATAGAATTTATTTCATTAATAAGTTTCGTTATTTGAAACATTTTTTGTTTGGATGATTTTAATTATATATAATTCATTAATTATGTAATATCATTTTCTTTATTCTATCTTAGGTTATTTTTATTGAATTGGCTATGAAAATTTGCTTCAATTTTGGGTTAATCATTTTTTAGATTCTAAATTTATCTCATTCTGGCCTTGGTAATTTAGATCTTTTTGGATTAAGATTTTTTGTGTCGGGTAATTTGGTTCATTTTTGGGTTATGTCATTTTTTTGTTAGGTATTTTGGATTAGATTAGGTTGTTTGATTTAGTTTATTTTTGGGGTAATGTTGTTTTTTCTCATTTGATCATTTTTTTCATTTTTCTTGTTAATTCAATTGCTTCACATGGTGTTAGGTTATTGGATCTATTTTTTGTTTTATCATTTTTTATTTCAGGCTAGTCTATTATTATATTAAGTCATTTTGATTGTTTTTTTTATTTGTTCATTTTCGGTCAATTAATTTTTTTAATAGTTTATCATTTCTTGATGTAAAATGGTTCATTTTTTGTTATATAATATTTTTTTGTTTAGGATATGTCAATTATGTAGATTTGGGTTAGGCCATTTTATTCATTTTAGAGTTATTTTTTTAATTTACATAATTTGGTCCATTATATATAGATTATTAGATTCATTATTTTATGGTATTATTTTTGTTCAGTTTGGGTTATTTCATCCTGTACATTTTTACGTTATTATAATTTTCATTTTGGACTTTGCGATTAACCTGTGTTAATTAATTTCATTCATTTTTTTGGGTAATGAAATTTTTATTTGGTCATTTGATCATTTCATAATTTTATTTTGATTTTAATCAGTTAAATTTGGGTTAGGTTATTTGATTTGTTTTGGGGTTATGTCAATTGTTAATTTTTTTGGGATAATTCATTTAGTCAATTTTTTGGTTATTCCATTTTTGGTTTTGTTATTTGGTCATCTGTTCATTTTGGGTTGGGTCATCATATCAATTTATCAATGTTTTGTTAGGTGAATTCCTTTATTTTGGGTTATGTTATTTCATTTATTTTTGGCTTAGGTTATTTAGTACAAATTTTAATGGTATTTTGATCATTTTGTGTTAATTAATTTAATTCAATTTTGTGATTGGTGATTTTGTGTCAAATCTATGGAAATGATCACATCATGTTAGTTTGATTCCATTCAATTTAGGCTGGGTTTTTTGGAATGGACTATTTGAAATTACATGTTTTCATATTTTATAAAATAAAAATAAACTATTTATTAAAAATAATTTATTGTTTAAAATTTGAAATAAAGATATATAAAATTCAATAGAATGAACCTAAAAGACTCATGTTGAGATAAACCAGATAAACTAATAGTACATAAGGTTTGTCTTATATATTCACATTCACTAATTTAGTTGCACAACCAAAATTGACTATTAGACTATAGAAGCCATCATACACAACATATTTATCATGAATTATATGGGAATTAACATTTTCAACTTCATCTCCACTATAATAAAAAAATTATTTAAATCAAATCACAATTGACAGTGAATTTCATTCATTGATGAAAGTTCACATTGAATAAATGTTTCAAAATTGATGCAAAAATGTGTGGCTCACTGGTAGTCATGAAGTGAGTCTTGTCAATAATGAGTACTATGTAGTGATAAATATTTTTTCAATTTCACTTCATTGAATCAAATGAAATTATTATCATCACAGAGATTCAAACATTGGAGTAATAATCTAATGATAATATTTCAACAACTCAATATAAAAAAAATTATACTGAGGCCTACCATTTGAGGAGCTAGAAAAACAAGTACATCAGTTTAGTTAAAATAATGGCCTCATATTATTTAAAATTGATATAAAAAAATTTTAATCATTGATGACCATACTATTGAATTCACAAACCAAAAAAAATCAATGAATTATAACTTTCTTGATTCATCTGAGACAGTGTCGGTTGGAAAAAAATATTCCTCAAATAAAAATAAAAATAAAAATAATATGTATATTTTTTATATGTTATAAAATTAAATATGATACATTCAATTTCAAATAAAGAGGAATCTTAAATAAACCCTTCTCATTATTTAACATTAATTAATAATGTACTACAATGACTACACATAATAAAACATGTATGAACATGAAGTATAATGTAACTATGAATGATGTACATTACATAAAAACATAAAATTGGGAATACATCATTATTATTTAAGACCTCCATTACTAGATTATAATATTCTTTCAAACTTAAAACTGCATGGGATAACCTAGGGTCCAATATTATAAGGGTTTGATTTATAAATCCTATTATGGGAGTAAATAAGGAATGACATGAAGAAATTATTACATGTTATGATATAGGAATATCAATGGTTCATAAAAGGAGTGGGAATCATAAACATGACAAATGATACATGATATAGAAATGTAACAAAAATGAAATATTGAAAATTTTGAATCAAATTAAAACACCTCACCACAGTCAAAGTTCATGGATAACACCCATGAAAACATGATGGAAGAAGTTTTATAATTTATTATTTTCACTTCCAATTTGAAGGACCCTAGACCACCCTGATGGGGGTGATTCATGTGTTAAATTTTTCACTTCTTTACTAAATCATGTTCCCATATGGGTATGAACATTTTTTAATACATGTATTATGGATATGTGAAGTAATTATAACATTCACATGACGAAGGACAATGCATTGCCTTTTTACAAGGTTCACAACTAAGGGCTACATCCAAGGAGCATACACCAACCGGTTTTTGGTCATACCAAATTCCACTAATCATTAAAGTTTTTGGATTATAAGGGTTTAGCATAGCCACTCTATGCCAGGAATACTTCCTTTACAAGGTTTTAGGGATAGGACATTGTTTCCCTCAGATCACATCCTCTGAATCCCCCCTGCTCACTACGTTGGAAGAATCTTCACTCAGTTTAATGACTTGAAGGTCGTATCAAAGGTTTTCCATTAATTCATGCATCCTCAACTATAAATGGATTCTCTATTGATGTCTCGTAATAACCAACATATATTTTTTTATCTTCTCTCACAATGATATGTTGTGGAAATTAAATTTTAAAACTGATTTGGCTAATTTTCAAGCGTATGTGGGTGTTCTGCGTACTATTGTTTTTTCCACGTAATGTTTCTGTTTCTACTTGTTGTTCAGCTGTATCTGTGTACCGCTATTATTTTTATGTAATGAAGTTGTTTCATTATACCATCTAGCTATTTCTTCACAGCTCTACTATTTTTGTGTACCCATCCAGTTGTTTCCCAATACTGTTGTTGTTTCCATGTATTGTCCTGCTATTTCTGCATACCATTATTGTTTTCACATAACGTCCAATGGTTTCTACATACTGATATTTTCTCTGCATAATGTCCTACTATTTTTACATACCGCTAATGCTTTAGTGTATCAACCATTTGTTTCCGTGTACCGCATCTATTTTGGAGTACCGTCTCGCTATTTCTGCATACTACTCCACTCCTCCGCATACCATTCTACTCTGTGTACTTCCTTTCACACCCATGTACCATGAGGGATATCTACACGAACAGAGCTCTATGAGACAAACTATTTTTCTTACAAGGGTTATTCCCTCCACGTACCATCTTCTCCTCATTGTACAACTTCAGAAATTACTGAATTTCTTCCTAATTTTTTTTTCATCAATATCCCCAATTAATAAAGGGGATTACTTCTCCTTAAATAGCCACATATATCCAATAATTTGAATAATGTGATTTACCCAAATTTTCCATGTGGGAGAATTTGTAAAATGAACTCGATCTGCATACTATTATCCTCCACCGCGTACTATAGTCTGCTAAACTGTGAACGATTAAACATCTACACACAGTATGGTTTTCGGTATACTTACTACAACTCATCACCGCATACCGTTGTTGCGAACCATTTTTAGCAAAATTTTGTGTAACGCACACCTTCACCGCATACCTTGACTACGAACTATTTTATGTTCTGTGCATCATTCCGCATACCTCATGCCTCACCGCGTATCATTGCTGCGAATCATTTCGACTGCATTCCACGTACCACATACCTTCACCATGTACCGCCCACCTCCACCACTTACAGCATTGTGAACTATTTTTTATACCATTACAAATACCACAAGCCATCACCCCATACCCTTAAGTGTAATTCATACCTTCACCACGTACCACTATTCATAACTGACCCCTTTTTACAAACGTCGGTATCTTGAAAAAACGCATGTCTGATTTACGAACCATTTATATCATTGAGACCCGATTGACGAGCCAGATCCTTTGGTAGGATTTGTGGTGACATTCATGAATGTTGTGATGTGATGAATATATTGACGAGCAGTGACATTAAATAATTCTTTTATTCTCAAATTTTGACCCCATTCTTTGCAAACACCCTACTCATCCATGTGCATATTATCTAGGGAATTTACTACAACTTCCCTGTCATCTAGCAACATTAGTCATTCCTATCAACAATGAATATTACCAACATTATCTTCTCAGATTGTATGATCATTCTTAAATGTTTGAATCCCTACATGACCCCTTAAGCAATAAGGCATGTATCTTCATGTACGCTCATTCATGGTATCTTTAAATAGTGAGATGTTAAATGATCACTTTATAACATGAATCACTTTATCTCCTTCTGCATTTTGATCTTCACTGAAACTTTTTTACAAAAAATATAACCTTGTACACAAAGTTATCCAAAAAATATCCCCCTTTTTATTTTGGTGTAAATACCATAAATTCCTCCTCAAATTAATGTATCAATATAAAAATGAGAATATTCTCTCTCCCATTTTCTTTTTCTTCATCTCTAATGTTTTGAACATTCATTTAAATTTATCTATCCCTTATTGACAATAGATACAAAGTTAAAGGGAAATGGGTATCAGTCCATTCTTTAGAAATGTTCCATCAATCATTTCATTTTATGTCTACATGAGCAATGCTTGGTGTAGAAAACAAGAGGATTTGAATTAGACCACAAGGCTTCCCATTATTCACAGATCATGATGCCTCATGAGATGAGAGATCATGTAATTTGTCTTCAAAGGTTTTCCACTATCATTCTAGGCTACTGAAGATGAATGTGATAAGGAGTAATCAACATGAAACTCATACACTCACTTCATCAAATAGTTCCAAAATATTCAAGTGCAATTGGAAGGATAAGTGGCCTTAGGGATCTTCCATTATTCTTATGTCAAAAATTAAATCATTTACTCCCCCTTTGTAAAATGATCATCATCATGAGAAACCTTGGATGAGAGATTTATACATGACATACCTTTTCCAATGAAATGTTCTTGAAGAAATTTCCATATTAATTTAATTTAATACCAGCAGATGTTGATTCTTATTGAAATAATAATTTTGGAATCTTCTTCATTTGTCTCCCCCTCAAGGGAAACACTCCTCATCAACTTCATCAAGGATTATACATAATCATTGTAATATTTTAATATCAATTAAAGAATATTATAAGGATGGAAACATCTTCATCATAGCTATCAAGAGTTGAAAACATTCACAACTTCTCATGTTCTCCACCTAGGAACATGCTTAACCATCAATTCCATATATTATCAGCACAAATAGAATACATCAATGATTAAGGGAATAAGGTAGTTTTGTTTGCTTCATCAATATGATCAACATGGTTGAAGCGATTTTCTCAACCAACTTCCTCCATTTACTATCATCTCCATGCTTTTATATCTAAACATCTTTTCTGTTCAGTGTGGAAGTGGCATGAAACTATTCACATTTACTTTTACATTGCGTGGAGAATTATCCTTCTACATAATATTCATAATGGGTTATACATTAATACTCTTATTAAGGATTTATTCTTGCTCTGGTATTATGGTTCAGAAACATTTTTCATTGTGACCAGATTTTATACATCTCTCACATAGAACTTCTTTAACACATGTGTTTATTTTGGTTTTCATTATCTCATGTACTTTATTTTCATTACGTGTATGTTTTCCTCTTTCTTTATCACATGACATGGCCTTTTCATCATCATGTTTCCTTGTTCTATTCAAATCTTCTGTCCAAATGAGTAACATATCATTTTAAACTATTTCAGCAGGTTTGGATCTTCCACACGGGTTCTTCTAAGTGTAATCCCTCATAGTTTTTCTTTTGGATGAATTGACATTCAATTTCATGGATATAAAATAAAGTGTATACTTAGATTCCCAATATAATATCTTCTTAGGGAAATGTGTGTTCACAATATTCTTCTAGTTTCTGTCGAAAGTAGAATATTTATTATTATCTAGTATCAGAGGACATATTTTCTTATCAATAATGAATACATGTTGATATGTGAAAGTACCTACCTTGTGACCACTTCCATTTCATACATCACTAATGTTATCAACAATTCCAAACATGTTTGTGGTAAATAGATGCTTCTGGACCTGTGGATGTTGCTTCTTCTTCTCTAGATTTCTTCCCATTAATATTGGCTTTATCTGTGATTTTTCAATTATGGGATTGTACCAACAATACAATGCATAATGCCAAAACCTATTTCATCTCTTACATTGACAAAAAAATCTGGTCTTCTTGATATCTTTTTTACATGGTTGTTGGGCCTTTTTGTTAATGTGGTGTGATCTCTCTGGGGAACCATCTTCCAGATTCTTCTTCCTATCCCCCCCAAGCCATGGTGGTAGGTTTCTTCTCTTCAATATTCATCATCCATATCTATTTTGAATTTTTCTTCCATCCTTTACATTCTGTAGAAACATATTTAGAATCAACTATACAAGCTGGTATAGACGGTACTTTCTCTTTCTCACCCTCTTATGATAGATCAATGAGTGACGTCATGATCTTATTATCCCATGTCATATGTATTTTGATATTATAATCTTCAACCGAACATTGGGTAGCAATAGAAACTTTTTCTTGATATGGATTTTCATGAGTTTTTATAATCTTATTGTCACATGTTGGAGGTATTTGAGCTTTAGAATACTCCAGTGAGCATTGATTACCTGCATCAACTGTTTCATTCTTTTTTGAAGTCTTAATATGTTTCATCTAAATATTTGTCAACTGAGGATCCAATTATTTATATTTCTTATTTTGAATGTCCTTCTTATCTTCAATCATTGTCATCTTCTCTTCACAAGTCTTCTTAATTATAACAACTTCTTCATCATGAAACATCATTTTATTCTCAATCAAAGAGTCATTTTCCTTGAACTACTTGGATATCTCTTCTAATTGTAGAAGCTAGACATCATTGAAAATTTTCAATTTCCATTCATGAATATGGATCTATTCTTCAAGATCCTTTCTAACTCTTGGTTCCTCTTAAATTTCATTGAACCATTTTGATATATTTATTTCATGTTTCTTATTTGTTTATTTAAAGTATTTAATCTATCTAGAGAGATTATAGAATTGTGATGTTATTTACCTATCATTCCTCTATAGAGCATGCTTCTTTTCTAAGCTGGGTGACTTCCTTAGGGATACTTTGAAATATTTTACAAATACCAATGACTATATCATCGAAGATATCATAAAGGTATTTTTGTAGTATATCAATTTCATCTGAGGATAAATATTGATCAAGGGTGCAAAAACATAAATCAAAATTTCCTTTCTCTTTTATTTATAGGCCTGAAACATAATCACATTTTAAATTTCATGGAGAAAAAGATACTACATCTTAATTAGATAATATGGAATTCTTAAAGTGTCTCTTTTCATTCTTTTTCTTGTTTATCATGGTCTTGCTGGGAATAGACTTCTTCTCAGATATAAGAGAACATTCATCCAGAAATCTCTTCATTGATGAAATGGTAAAGAAAAATCAATTCATCTTTTAAATAGAATTACTAAAAAGTATCCAACATACGCAAATCTTTGCGCTCTGATACCAGTTGAAAGACCCTAGACCACCATGAGAGGGGTGAATCATGGTTTTAAATTATTCTCTTCTTCAGTAGATCATGTACCCATGTTGGTAGGAACCTTTTTAATGCATGTATGATTGATATGTGAAGTAATTAAAACATTCACATGACGAAGTAAAAATAATCACTTATTACTTGGTTCATCACAAAGGGCAACGTCCAAAGAGCATACACTTCCAGGTTGGTGATTGTACCAAATTCCACTAATATTCACTAGTTGTGGATTACAAGGGTTTCACATAGCCACTCTGTTCCAGGCACACTGCCTTTACAATGTTTTAGGGATAGAACACTGAGTCCCTCATATCACTTCTGATGAATCCCCCTGGCTCAATGCATTGGAAGAATCTTCACTTAGTTTTATGACATGAATGTCACATCAATGATTTTTCATTAATTAATGCATCATAATCTTTAAATGGATGCTATTTTGAAGTCCTATAATCACCCACATATGTAGATTATCTTCTCCTACATAGATATGTTATGGAAATTAAATTTTCAAACTGATTTGGTTAATTATCATGCTTCTTTGGGTGTTTGGCATACTACTACTATTTCTGTGTACTTTTTAGTTGTTTTTCCATACCTCTATTGTTTATACAAACCACTATTTTTTATGAAAAACATCAATCTATTTCTATGTACAAATACTATTTATGCATACCGTCTAGTTGTTTTCACATACTGATATTGTTTTCGCATACCATCCAGCTGTTTTTGTATACCATCCACCTGTTTCCACATACTGATGTTGTTTCCATGTACCATCTAGCTAATTACACATAGCGCTTCTATTATCATGTATCCTCCAACTGTTTCCACATACTTATACTATTTTCACGTACCCTCTAGCAGTTTTCGCATACTGCTCCACTCCTCATTGTATCGTCCTACTCTGTGTACTTCCTTTCTCATCCACATTCCATGATATCTTCCTACTTGAACCACACTCTCATTCATGAATTGATTTCCTTACGCAGATGATTCTATCTACGCACTATATTCTCCTCCATGTACCACATCATACTTCACTGAATTTATTCTAGAAAATTTAATCATAAATCTCTCCAATTAACTAAGGGGATTACTGCTCCTTAAATAGGCATATATCTTAGCAAATTTCCGTAATTTGATTTACCCAAATTTTTTAGGTTGGAAAATCTATAAAATGAACTACATATGTGTATGGTTTTCTTCCACCACGTACTACAATCCTCTTAATTATGAATCGTTATCGCATACTGGTAACCATCCATGTACCATATGGCTGTCAGTTTGCAAAATGAAACTCTTCACCGCGTACTGTCACTATAAACCATTTTCATCATCATTTCACGTAATACATTCTTTAACCACATATCATCATTGAAAATAGTTTTTAGTTCTATACACTGTTCCATGTACCACATGCCTCATCACATACCATTGTTTCGATCCGTTTCGACAGCATTCTGAGTACCCCTTGCCTTTACTGTGCACTGTGCACCTTCAACGCTTACTACACTGTGAACTGTTTTCGATACCATTCTGCATACCTTAGGCCTTAACCACATACTGTTCCATGTACCTCATTCCTTGAATGCATATCATTCTATGTAACAGGCTCCCTATTTATAAAAACACCATTTTCTTGAAAATCTCACGTCTGATTGACGATCTGTTTATGGAATTGAGACCTTATTGATGAGACAGATCATTTGGTATGATTTATGGTGACTTTCATGAATGTTGTGATGTGTATAATAGCTTGAGGAGTGGTGAACATCAACACTTATTTAATATAAAACATATGAACCCATTCTTTTAAATCTCCATAGTCATCCATGTTCATATTATCTAGAGAAAGTACTACAACTTCTCTGTCATCCAACAACATCATTATTTCCAATCAACAATGAGTATTAGTAGAATCATGTTCTCATATTTGTATAATGATTATTAATTATTCAAAAATCCACATTATCCCACATGCAATAAGGCTTTTCACATTAAGTGGGTTATTTCATGGTATCTTTGTAGAGTGAGATACTTCATGATCCCTTTATCAAATAAATCCCTTCATATCCAACTTCATTTTGATCTTCACTGATAAATGTTGATAGAAAATACAACATTACACACAAATTGGTCCTAACACTAATCCCCATGATGATGTATCATGAGACTAAAAAATTACACCGTGCATTTGAGCTATATATAATTCTGGGTACAACCATCACTTTCATTTAATTATCATCCTTATATGTTCCACATAGATCATACAACATGGATTCATTAATCATATTATTTTATTAAATTATTAATTAGTGTGTAATAAATACATTTATGAACCAAATAAATAATTATTAGTGAACAATGGTTATCACATGAGATATAATGTTGGTAAAAGTATTCAATACATAATTGTTTGGAATAGAAAATCATGATGAAATTTTAGCAGAATAACGAAGGTGTATGAATGTTCATGGGAGGTCATGATGAGAGTAAAAGGGGTAACTCATCATTTAGACCTAAAATATAAAGTGTGGGGATATGTAATAACATATCTCAAAATTAGTAAATGAAGATAATTGACAGAAAATAATGAAGATACTTGAATAAACAAGAGAATGATAGGATCTCTTACTAAATTTTACCATAGTAATGAATCTACATAATGGTTCATCAGAGGTATTAATAAGAGTTTAAGGTGTGTATATTCATACCTAAATCACATGGTAAATAAGGGGATATGGAAGAAGATATCCCAAAACAATAAATTGGAATCAAAAGGCATAAAATAAATAATATGACTGAATTGAAAAGAAAAGGGAGAGGTCTCTTACATTGAGAGGGTGATTCCAAATTCCCGGGAGGAGATTCATGAGATATAGTGGGAACCCTTGAAAAACATAAGATATGGGATAAGAACGTAATTATATGCTCCATGGTTTTTTAGTGAAGAGAAATCGAGGCTTGGGTGGGTTAATATATGAAATTAGTTTGGAATTCATTATTATTTCCCAATCATAGGTTTTGGAATCTATATAATAAAATAGGAAAAAACGAAATCCTATACATTTTTTATTCACATATTTCATTCTAATGGGGTTTGTTATAATTATATAATTTAGAAAAGGGATAAATTTATTAAAAACTACCCTTTCTGATGTTGAAGTTAGACATTCCCATAATGAAATGGTTTTAAAACAATAAAATATTTTATATGTTTTTGGAGGATTTATAAAAGATTAATAAAATAAGAAAAATAAATTTAATATTATTTTATATTAAAGGGGAAACATATATTTGTTGTTAGATAATCATTACAGTATTTACTACATCATTTTCTATCCTGAACCAGCCTAGGTACCTAGGTATCTTGATAACTAAGACATCTCTATCATATCCTGAAGGGAATTTCTGATCCCCACTGGTTAGCGAATAGCCCATGGAATCACCAAAAATGAAAGTGAGAATGGTTTTTCTAGTACAAATGTAGAATAAAAGAAACAAGGCATTATGATTAAAAGAAGAAACCTATGTGGAGTAATTTCCAGGACAAAAATATGGCATAATTAAACCCAATGTACTATAACCCAAGTAATAAAATAGATGGAAAACATTTGAAGTCCTTATGGACCCAACTCATGAAGTAAAAATTTCAACAACTATACTAACATCTATGTGATCCTTTCCCCTTGCTCAAAACTGGAAGAAGAAAATCTACAAACACCGGAAGGCATAAGTAGGGTGAGAGCTAAAAGGCCTGGTAGGGTCTTCACATGGATTCCATAATAGATTCCAATAATTAATTAACCAAATTAATGATTAGAATTTTTAATGATAAAGAAGTTTTAAATTTGAAATAAATATTTGAACAAATCATGATAAATAGGTCAAATGGTGGAAATTACATTAAGAACATGCTTCAATTTACATGTGATGAAATATTTCTACAATAATGGCTTAATTAAAAAATTTTATAAAAAAATAGTTTATATAAATTTTGAATGTCAGGTAAAGTGGTTTATTAACATTGGAATACATTTAAATCTCATATATAAATAAATAAGTGAATGACATGGTCATCTACCAAATAGGTATGATATTATTTCTTCCTATTAGACTCCATCCTCTTTATTTGACCACGACAATATGTGTACATTTACTTCCTGTAGAAAATTGTTAGAGGGGACTCGTCATCATCGCCTAAAGGATATGACTTACTGCACGTATGTTTAAAAAATTATGTACCATTCTTCCATTTCAATTCGATTTATATTTTTAAAACCAAATATTTTTAATAAAAAACATGCATCTTTGAAAAGATAAAACCATTGAGTTTATATAAAAACATTTTAGCCCATTTTTAAATTTTTTAAATTCATTAAAAACCAATTAAATCTATTTCACAATCCATTTCCATAATTTAATTAAACAATTATATTGATATAGCATCTATGACATTTACAATTTAAATCACCCAATTTCCACAACACTCCCCAATTCATGGAAATTATGGGTTTTCCAAATTCTCATGGCCATACCATTTCAAATATCTCAATTCATTATAATTGGTTGTCATTAAATCAATATGAACCATTTTTAAGAAATTTAATGTCAATCAACTAGTGAAATAAATCAAGAAACACAAGGATAATAAACATGGCTAATCAGGATGGAACAACCTACCTCAAGGTCATCAATGTATGCAATAATGATAAACAACCCAGTGTGGTTCTATACACCTATACACGACCTTATTATCATATATATCAACACACCAATGTCAGAAGTTTTTAAATGTTTCCTAGAACCAATACAAGGTATTTTATTTCAAAAGGAAATAAAATATCACATACAATGATAGTTCCTCCCTTTTTATAATTTCACATTAAATTATCCATTTATTATTATATTTCAATAATTAATTATCCACTCAATATATCTTGTAATAATATATTATAAATTATTACATGAAAATTTTACATTATTTCTTTTTAATTATCCATTTAATAAAAAAAAAAAATTATATAATAATAATTTTTTCTTACATGTTATTATTTTGTAAATTTTCGTTAGAAATTTTATATTAATTATCACATGAAAAATATTTAAAATTATAATATTACACATTGATAATTTTATTTAATAAAATTATCCTTTTCTGTGATTATCGATAAATATATATATCCATATATATACATATGCATATATCCATATCAATATATTTATATATTTCACTTCTGATATTTATTTAATATTTAAATGATTAACCATATTAATACAAGTGATTATATATATATATACATATATATTGATATTCGATTCAAATTTATTGCATAGTGATTATATATATATAGATATTCATATATATAAAACAATTGATAACTAATATAAAATTTATCATTTGATAAATCAATATTATTATTATTATTATTATTAATATAATAAATGAATAAAAAAAGAGGGAAATCCTAGAAATGGAAGGGTGTTGTACATGGCAAAGAGAGTGAGATGAAGATTGTTTATCCTTCTAGTAACAACTTCATTTTTGAGAATTCAATTTTCCAATTAATTAATTCTTTGGATATTTTTCACTTCACGCAACACTATAAATCGCTTTTCACTAAGTCAAAAATTCCATTCACATGGAACCAGGTTGGTGTATGTTACCTTGAACAGTAACATGGAATATATTACATGGAACAACAATGTTATCATACATTATAAGAAAAATTGACCTTCCTAAATGGCTTCCATAAAATGAAAGACTGAGTGTTACCTAAATATAATATATTTTTAAAATATTATTATAATATGATATAACCAATAAACTAAGTTTATGGATATGAAGAGTATTAAAGAATTTTTGAAAATATGTGTTTCACACAAATACTATAAAAACTCAAAGGTTACTAATTAATTAGAAATGAATGTGAAAACCGAATGAATATAAATGAAAATATTGTTATCGTAAAAAATATATTTTAACCAAATAAATTAAATTAATTACAACTGGTAAGAGATATTAATTTAATATATAATTTTTATATTCATTAAAATATTTTTATACTCTTCCCATAACATATATAGATATCAAAAAAAATATACCCACTTTCATTTAACAAAAACCTATTTTTTAAAAAGTTAGTTTTATCTTATATTAATGGAGAACCATTTCTAAATCCAATTTTTAGAAATTTTATAGATTTAATATTTCAAAATAATCTTCCACTTTTGAAGTGAATAATAAAATTTTGTTTAAGGTAATTTATCTATATTTTTATTTAGGGTATTATCTTATAGTGAAGAAATAAAAATACTAGATTTTAATTCAGAACTACATTTTCATATAATTTATTTATAATCATAAATTATAATTTTAATATGTTTAATAGTTTAGTAATATAATAATTCTACCAATTATCCCAATTTTTATCATTGTATCGAATTTCACATTGAAATTGGATATAAAAACATAAATAAATTTTGATGATTTTTACATTAAAACCATGCAATGTCATCCCATCACCGGGAATAATATTTAATTAATTTCTGGCACTTCGATGATTAGAATTTTGAAAAATTAATTCCATATATAGAATAATAATAATTTATAATTTATCATAACTAAAAAATTGATTTTGACCAAAATTTTTTGTGATATTGATTAAAATTAATTACATTGTTTAATATAAAATTATGTAATAAAGTAAAAAAACATTAAATTCAAGTCCCTAAATAACCTAGAAACTTGTAAAAAACCATTAGTTCTTCATAGTTCTACCCTAGAATGAATATTATAAATCATGGTACATTATTGGGTCCACATTCAACATGAATAACGTTCGTGTAATTATCTCTTAAAATATTTACAAGAGTGCCACCCCTCCTCCACTATAAAAGGCCACCACCTCTACCCCTTCCTCACACCTCTCAAAATTCTTAGTTTTGGCCACCTCTAGACCAAAAAACTTCCAAAAAAAAATCCTAAAATAGCACCTGAAACCTCCATTTGGGAATTAATCCTCTCAAGGAAGCATTTTGGTTCAAACTAAAAGGAGATGCTAGATTATGAGGAAATTTATTCCCTAACACTCATTTCCTTTATTTTCCTTTTTTATTTCCTCTGCTATCTAAATTAAATTACTTTTTTTCAACAACAATATAATAAATATACTAGGATTATATAATTATATTATTTTTACCTACACTTATGCACACCACCATCTAATTGATATCAAACACACAGTTTCTCTGAAGGGAAAATTATTGTCTCAGGAAAAGATCATTGTTCATTTTTCATTTACCATCAATCATGAATGCCATTATGATGGAAATAATGTTAATATATTTCTTATATTTTACTTTTAATTCATTTATTCTTGTTTATTACTTTTTAGACACACATATCTTTACATTCTATTTGGTGTTAATATGATAATCTCATTTGAAGAAGTGTGGACTATCACCCCCTCAAAGTGCTGTGATTTTTTCACACACGACATAACTTGTATTAAAAATAGGTTTAATGTAACTATAATATATATAAAATTAATAATGGTACTTTAATAATGATACATATATATATATATTAACACTTCACTTACATTCTATCTTTCAATACGAAAATAAAAACAGAAACAATGTTTATGATTACATATAGCTTACCGTCTCCATGAACTATGTATTCCATTTTTTACTTATTTATGATATAAATTACTATAATAAACAAATAATAGATATAACTGATAATTATTCCATTATCTAAATTCTTTAATCAATATATATGTGTAAGGATCAATGATATAACAAATTAAGACACATGCGATGATCAAAGAAAATATTACCATAAGTGAAACCTTAACCTACGATAGTTAACAACATGGTATTATTAGGTCACAATAAAATGACATATGGTATTAGATATAATAATATGGACCTCTAAAATATTTATAATAAATTATTATTCATTATATAGGTTATTTTAAGGAGTATGATGAGAGTGTAGACACATGGTAAGGGGATTTCATCGAATATTTAATTTTTGTGAGATACAAGTTATGTCCGCAACTCTTTTATTTTTGAATGGTGTATGTTCTACACATGATTGTATTATATTTATCGGTATTTACATTTCAATTTTATGATCCTGAATTCATGGGGATTACGTTTCAAAAGTCTCAAAATTGTAAAAATAATTTTGTCTCAAATTGCATTCTTTAAGACTCATGTTCTTTTACACACCTAAACTCTTTATTCGAAGTGTATATGAATCCATTTATCATTTTATATAGTGAATATCAGTCATTTAATTATATTTTATGCTTCATGTAATTTCTTTTTTTAATAGTGTGTATGATCCGATGATATATGAGTTCATTGAGATAATCTCATCATTTTTTGATATTGTTTATTTCTATGCTTCATTTGATAAAATCATGTGATCCATATCCCAAGGACATTAATGAAATTTATTATCCTATGTTTATCCATAATATTATCATGTATTGGTACCATTTTTCTACTCTTCATTAGAGGATATTGTTTATAAATTGTTTTTAAGAAATCCCAACATTACCCACTCATCATTCGGAAATAAATTTTCTCTAAAAAGGGTTTCCAAGAATATTATAACATTATCCTATATTCTATAAAATACCTTTTTACCATTTTTTCATTTAAAAATATATTCAAGCGAATCATATTTTCACTTTTTATAAAATGAATTCATTCAAACATTTTTAACATGAAAAATTATGGTTCTTTTTAACTTGTACGACATGTAAGGATTTACCCACCACCATTCTGTGGAAGATTCTTTTGCACTCTTAATTGTATAATCATTAATAAATTTTTTTAAAATTAATATTCAATTAAAAGGGTCTTCAAATTGATTTCAATTCTTCTTTATAATATTTAAAAGTATTTTTAAGACAATTATTTTAAATAATTTTATGTATTAAAATTATTTTTTCAATGAAATTAGCTTATTTTCCTCCAAAAGTATTTTGGAAAGATATTTCAATACTATTTTCCATATATTATTAAATAAATTGATTTAACTCATTACAAATTAGGAAATTTTTTAAAGGTTCCATTCATATCATTTCAATTAATGGGTTATGATTAATTTCATAGTCTTTATGAAACCTGTTACACTTTCACATGTTATATATTAATGAATGAATTTTCACATAAACAGGTTCTACTTCGATGAAATGATTATGAAACCTATTCCTTTTACAAAGGTTATTATGTGATAAAATATTAATAATACCCATTTCATTTTATGGTTTATCATTTTATGTTTACAAGACCTATGTATTTTAATGGGTTGTGATACGATGAATTCTTTATTATCTTACGACACATATGAGAATGATTTTACTATTAGATGTCTGGGACCTATATCTCCCTATAATTCATTGGTTAATGATATGTTTTATATGAGCTCAAAGGGTTTACAGGTTGTATCCCTAACCTGAAAATAATGACGGTGTATGGGTTATAGCCCATGCAATAATGTAATGTGGGTCTATGGGTTATATCCCGAAACAAAATAATAAAGGGTATATGGGTTGTAAACTAATGACAAAAAGAAATAGGGTATATGGGTAGTAGCACCTCTTTATAAATAAAGTGGGTATAATGGTTATATCCCAAGTCAAAAAAAAATGATGGTATACAGATTGTATCCTAAGCTCAAAAAAATGGTTCATGGGTTTTAGACAAAGCCTAAAATGAAAGAGGGTACATAGGGTGTTTCAGATTCCCAAAAACAAGAAGGTACATGGTTTGTAGCCAAACAATAAATGAATGTTGGGGAACGAGTTACTATCCCCTGCCTCAAATTAGTACATTGGTTATTTCCAAATTCTATCATGTTATATGGGTCACGGTAGATATACATGACAGAAATGTTAATAATCTTATATGTATTCTAAAAATATATTGTCTTGTTCCTTAGTTATGATTTCATGGATCACGAAATATATTTTCTTATTATTCACGTCTTATTGAAAACCATGCTTTATCCTATAACTCATGTTTATGATTTTTGATATGAAGGGTATGATCTTGTAATGTTTGATCGCGTTATCACACCCATATTTTCATTTTAATGATTATATGTCTCTCTTGTTTACCCTTATTGAGCATCAGATCTCACCCTGTTATTATGTTTCCTTTATCTAGGCTAATAATAATGATTTTTATGTAGATTTACTAAAGTTTTAATTCATTATGGGATGTGTTTAATATCTCTCGTAGAGAAAGAATATTTTGTTTCCATGTTTCCAAATACACTAAACTATTATGATCATCAGGAATCTAGTTTTAAAATGTACTAAATACTCATAAAAATGATGTAATATCCATTATGTCAAGACTGGGTTTCTATAGTTTGTATTAAAAGAAAGGATTAGTCAACCATTGGAAACTATAATGAGAAAACCTTAGTGAGATGTCAAGGTATATTTCTATATATATGAATTGGGATGCCCCTATGGATATGTTTTACGATGAGTAAAAATTTAAGAAAATGCCATGGAATTTTGTTAAAGGATAAGGTGAGTGTTGTCTATTAAATACATCCCTGCCCAAATACTATATGTTTATGTGGATCTAGCCTATATATAACAATGGGTAACAACTTTTAAAAGATGATACAGACTTCATTCTGGGTAATCTGGTACCCAAAAACGGGCCTTACTGCACACCTGGTTTGACACACACTAGGGATATTCTTTAAGAATTCATATACTCTTCGATTTAGATATAAGTTGTCTATGAATCACCAAGTTTAATCCTAAGGTGTCATATAAGAAAGGTGTCATGATTTAGATACCCAATAAGTAATTATTTTTATGAAAATATGGTTTTATTCTATGTTGTGTAATTATTTCAATATGTTTATCATTTTAGTCAATGGAAGGAACCAGATGGTACTGGCTTAATTTTTAATGTGATGGACGATTTTTTTATGGGAATTAAAATGGGATGATCAGTGGTGAAAAGATATTTTAATTATTTTGAATCATCTATCATGGTATATGATTACCAATGTCAGCTACGATGGTATTCCTAATCAGTCAAATAAGATATTGACTTAATTTTATGGTAAGGATCATAGGGGAAAGGACACTCATCTTACTACATGTGAAGAATAATGGATGAAGAACCTTGTGGAATACCTCAAATGGAGGGAATGTTTAATTTTTGTGGGAAAAATGGCCATAGGGTAATGAATTATCATAGAGTTCAGTGAAATTACCATGGAGAACATGGACATTTCCCAAATCAATGCCCCAAGGTAAGAATTTACTTTAAAACCAAGTAAGGACCCATTCCATTCCAAATGATAAAAATGGAAGGATTGAATTATTTATGTGTTTTGATTCTAGAATTTGGAATGGTGGATTGTGTATGGATTGTTCAGTTTCTATTTTTTATGTATTTACAAGAATATGATGAATGGTCTTGATGGACTATGAAGGTGATATCATAAAACGTGATATTTTGGCTAAGAGAAGGTAACCCTTAATTTTTTATTTTAGTTAAGATAATGAGGTACGTTTTAAGATACATGGTAAATGAATAAGTAAATTGTAAAACACTAATTACCTTCGAACTAAGTGAGGTCATGTTGATAGTTTCATTACACTATCATTTATAATTTTTACAATGTTATTATATTTATAGAATAGATATATTACAATTTTTAAAAAGGAATCATTCATGTTTTCCAAAACTAATTTTTTTAATTCAATGTTGTTACCATGTTTTAAGACAATATATGATTATGTTATTCACATGTTTAGATTTTTACAACCATGAGCTTCATTGTGATATATAGGGGATCAATGTTAAGCTGATTTCATGAAATTTTTTCCAAAGCATTGAATTTTGATCATTCGAAATGATTGTATGGTTAACCATTTATATAATGTTAAATTTAAACATTATATGAAGTTAGTAATATTAATGTCTTACCTCCACATATATGGATTTATATCAGATATCCTAATCAAAATACCTTGTGTTGATGTTAACTAATGTAAAATGGGATAGAATATTAGGGGTCTCATGATCTATTAGAACATTATTAATGAAATAGTCAACCTAATTTTTTTTAGAAAGAGGTGAAGTTGATCAAAAAAATAAAGGGTGACATTTTCAATAAATCATGCAAGTATATCATTTAATGAAAATTATTTAACTTTAGGACAAAGGATCTTGAATCCAAAAAAAATTTCCTATGCCTTTGTATGTGATGAATAATAAGCTCTATTAGGTAATTTTAGATTTATGTCATTGTGGTTGTTAAAATTTTACTATCACTGTTCTCTATAAACTCCCATCATAACATGATGGTATGATAATTCTTCCATGTCTATGTTTTCACTTTCCACATATGTTCTCTCATGTCGAAATATATTTTATGTTACTTTGTGTAACCGTCACAGTTCCAAATTTCCCTTTTATTTGAATTTTTAGTTACCAATTTTATGATGTGGGTTTTAATAAATGAAACTTTCATGTATTAAACCATTGATTAACCAGATGAATTTCAGGGGAATAATTCATTTGAAGGGATGTATAATGTAACACCCCATAATTTTTTGATTTTTTTTTCAAATTGATTTAATATTTTGATATTTTGTGCTTTACCAAAACTAAAATTAGATTTTAACTAATTAAAACATTTCTTTCACATGGAACCATCTTGGTGTATGATGAAAAAAACAAACTTCATGTAAGTGAGATGGAAAAAATACGTTTAGCAAAATTACTTGCAAAATGGACCTTAATCGAAGTATTGTGTTTCATAGAAGACTGAGTGTTACATAACTGTAATATATTATTAAAAAATTTATAATAAGATTTGACATAGCTATTAAGTTGAAAGATATGAATAGTATTAACTAAATTATTTAAATTTATCATTTACACAAATACACGATGAATTCATAGGATAATAATAAATTATAAATTAATATAAATACCAATTGAAAATACAATAAAAATATTGTTATAGCCACAGAGATATTGTAACCGGCTAAATTAATCTAGTTTAAATTTGTAAGATATATTAATTTAATTAATAAGTAATATATTAAATAAAATATATTTTAAATTCATCCGATAGATTCTATAGTCATTAGATAAAAACAAACCCAGTTTTATGTAGAAAAAACATTATTTATATGGATATTTTACCGCATTTTATTGTGGAATAATTATTAAATACAGTTTTTTGAATTTTATATATATAATATTTCAAAATTAAATTTTAATATGTAATCGAATTGTGAAAATTAGTTTAGGATAAATATTTGATATTTTATGTATTGTAAACTCTTATAATGTATAATTAAAAATACTTGATTTTAATTCAAAACTGGTTTCTCAGTTAATTTCATTATAATCATAAATTATATATTTTTTTATTTTCATAATAGATTACTTATATGATATTTTTATCAATTAATCCAATTTATTTCATTCTAACCAACTTCTCATTGAAATTGGATATAAAAATTAGTGAACCATGGATCATTTTTTCTTTAAAAACCTGTTGTGTCACCCCGTTAGCGTGATTAATGTAAAACTAGTTTCTTCATCTTCTGTAGTTATAATTTAGAATAATGGATTCTATATTTTGGATCCGAATAATTTATAATGTATAATATGGTCAAATTTTTTTACCAAAAATATTAGTGAACGTGAATAAATTTAATTACATCAGTTAAAAGAAAATTTATGTTAATAATGTACTAAACCTTATATTTAAAACCCAAAAACACCTATAAACATTTACAAAACCTATTTTATGTATATATTTCAAATATATAATCAATTTTACATAACATTTTCCATTATTTGTTCCAATTTCAACATGGAAAACACTAGTTGAATCCTCTAATCCAATATTTATAAGAGCATCGATCATCCTCCTCTATAAAAGGACCCCACCTCTACCCATTCCTAAGACCTCTCAAACCGCTTATGTATGAAAAAACCCAACACAATAAACATTCCAAAAATGCTCCATCCTAAATTGAAGCCTCTATTTTGGTATACATACTATTAAGGAATCCTTTTGGCACAAACCAAAAGGAGTTACCAATTAAGAGGTAATATCTTCTCTCAATATCCTTTCATTTATTTTTCTTCATCAACCCCACCAATAACTTTGTTCCATTCATGTTTGAAAAAAAAGTTTCATAAATAAAATAGGATATAGTTATGATAAGGTTTTGATCTAAAAATACATACACCTCCAACTAATCTATATCGAACATATTGTTTCTGTGCATGGAACATTACTAACTCATGAAACTATGATTGTTCATTTTTCATTTACCACCAATCATGGTGGATTTTATAATGGAAAAACTATTTGTAAATTTAATATATTTTATTTATAGGGTATATTATACTCTATATTCCTTTTACAACAAACATCTCTATACATTTCATTTGGTGTTAATACGATAATATCATTGAGGATGTGTGGACTATCGTCCCCTCAATGTGATTTGATTCATTCACACACCACATGGATTGTATTAAGAATCAGTTTAATGAACTTATATGATATAAAAGATATAATAATTCTAAATTAATAATGATATAAATATAAATATTTTTATAGTCACATTTCATTTACAAACATTCTTTTAATACGATAATAAAAACAGAGACAACGTTAATGCGTGTGTACAACATACCGTCTCAGTTAATGATGCATTCCAATTTGTACATCATTATATTATAAATTATTATAATTAAAATATATAGGATATGATATTTATTTATGCCATTATTTACATTCTTTAATTGTGATATAAGTATAAGGACCAATGAAATAACCAATTAAGACACATGTAAAGAATAAAGAAAAAACTAACTGAAGCAAAACATTAACCTAGGATCGTTAACGAGCGAGTAATACATGGTAATAATAAAACCATATATGGTATTAGATATAAAAATATTGTCCTTTAAACCATGTATAATAAATTTATATTTATTAAATAGGTGTTTCGAATGATTACGAGAAGAGTGAAGATAAAAGGTAAGGGAATTTCATCTCACTTTTAATATCGGTGAGATATATGTTTGTTCTCCATATTTTCATTTTTTGTGGTCTACGTACTGAAAATGATTGTATTCTATGTATATTATAAATATATTTATGGTTATTATGATTACCATTTTATTATTCTTCTCTCTTGGGGTTTAGGTTTCAAAAGATACAAAATCGATAAAATAGTTTTGTCTCAATTTTCATTCTTTGAGACGCATGTTCTATTATGCACCTAAAAATTTTATTTGAGATGTATATAATTCAATTTTACTTGTTATATCATGAATTTAAATATTTTCAAGTTATTTTAAGATTCATTTCATTTCATTTCTTATGGTCATTATGATACATAGTTTCCATGTTATAAGAGTTTATTGAGTCAATCTTATCTCTTTTATAGATTAATTATGTTAATGCATAATTTGATGAAATATTATGATACATATAACATTTAAATTAGTGAAATTTCTTATCTTATGGGTTTCCATAATATTATCATGTATTAGTACCAATTTTATATTATTTGATCCTAAAGAGAGTTAAGAATGTGTTTTTTATAAATCATCCCTTTATCATCCCCTAATTCGAAAATATTTGTTTTCTAAAAAGGGTTTCCAAAAATATTATACAATTATCCTATTTTCCTTAAATGAAATTTTTACAATTTTTTCTTTTACCACAATCTTTAGTGGAATATTCTTGTCACTTTACAAATAAGTAATTCCTTATACCCTTTTTATTGTGAAAAAGGAATGTTCATTTTACCTCATATTACTTGTATGAATTTACTCTTCATCATTCCTTTGAATATTCCATTTCACATTTAAAAGGTTAATCATTTAGAAATTTTCTTTAAAATTAATTTTCAAGGAAAATGTCTGTAAAATGTTTTCACGCCTTATGAATAAGTTTTTAGGGTATTTTCTATTTTTATTATTTTTAAATTGTTTTCTATATTAAAAACCCATTTTCGAAGAATAAATGATATTTTCCCAAAGAAAACTTCTTTAAGGATATTTAATAACTATTTTCAATCTAAGATGATATCTTTTTATGTCATTCAGGCCCTTTTGGGAAATTATTAGATGGTTCCATTCATATTTTTTCTCTGAATGGGTTTTTCCTAATGTCATGGTCTTTATGAAACCCGTTTTTCTTTCACATATTATATGTTTAGGAAATCCATTTCTCATTTATGGGTTATTATTCAATTAAATTATATTAAAACATATATTTGTTAAATATTTTATGATTTGTGAAAATTTTAATGATTCCCAATTCATTATTTGGGTTGTGATTTGTTTTTTATAAGACCAGTTCCTTTTTATGATTAATATAGTGATGGATGTTTTGTTTTGTTGTCTAGCATGTGTGGATGATTTTAAAATGAGATGGGTGTGACCTATATCTACTTTTTATTCATTGGATAATGATACATTTTATAGGAAATCAAAGGGTACATGGGTTATTTCCCTTGCCCAAAAATAATGTGGTTGTTGCATTATAGCCTAAGCCTGAAAAGAATGAGTGTGTATAGTTTACATCCAAATCCCAAAAAGAAATAGGGTGTATGGTTTGTAGCCAAAGGATGAAAAAAGAAATGTTATATGGGATGTAGCCCAAGCTTGAAAAGAAATAGGGTATATAGGATGTAAAAAAATCTTGAAAACAACTCTAGTATACTTGTTGTAGCCTAATCCCAAAAACAAAAATGTTCAAGGGTTGTAGATGAAGCCTAAATGAATGGGGGTTCATGGGTAGTAGCCCATGCCCCAAAAAAAGAAGTTATATGGATTGTAGTCAAAGCCTAAAAGTGATTGGGTACATGGGTATCTATCCCAAGCCAAATGTAGGTACATGGGTTGTATCTGAATTCTATCAGGTTATGAAGTTCTCAGTTGGTATCCTTGACTAAAATATTTCTATTATTATATGTATGAAACAAATCCTAGGACTTATTCATTATCTATGAATTCATGTATCATGGTGATTATTTCCTTATGATTCATGTCTTATGATCTTACAAGATTTACCCCATAACTCTTGTTTATGATCATTGATATATTGTTTATGATTATTTAATGTTACGATGTATTTATTAAACCCATATGTTCATGTTTATGATTACACGTATATATTTTTTAGCATTACGGAGCATTAGATATAACCCCTTGCTTAAGTTTCCTTTCTCCATGTTATGATGAATGGTTTTTATGTACCAGTAATAAAGGTGTAGATCATTATGGGAGATATTGAATATCATTCATGATGATAGAATATTGGGTTTCCAAGATTCCAAGGACACTAAACAATTACGGTCCTCGAGCATGTATTTTTGTAATGTAAAAAATATTTAAAAAATGATATAATATCTATATATGTTAATCCTATATTTTTTTACCACCAGAATCAGGAATCAGCTCAAAGATCACTGAAAGGGAATCCTCTATCTCAATGATGTGATTTCAAATAAGGGAACCACTACATTTACCCCAAATAGACATGTTTCGTGTTTACCATTTCACAAAAAAAAACACCATATTTAACTCTTAATTAATCAATCATATAAATATTTAGTTCTTATATTCATTCTAGGAGTTTATTTCTATCAATTTCCACTCAAAATAGTTAACAAAAAGTAGCTTTCCAAAACCACTTGAAGTATTAATGGAGGACACAAACAAGGTTGAGGAAGACTTGCATTATTATCATTTTTAAATAATATATTAAATTATATTACTATAAAAAGAATTAAATTAATTATCTATGTTAAAAAACTCCCTTTTCATGATAATGTTACACCCTATGTAGGGTAAACACCCCTTTCCAGACCCAATAGTGGTTTCTTATTTCTCATATGAAGAACCATTTGAGAGATATTAAATATTTAATATTAAAAGAAGTATCAAAAAATTATTTTAAATAAAAAGGGATATTTTTGAGATTGAGGAATCCAAACAACTGACACATACAAATGGTATACCATATATACGGTAAACACCACATCTCAAACCAAACGGTGGACCCCGATTTCCCGTAGGAAGCACCATTTTAGAGTTATTCAGTTATTTTAAATAAAAGTGAAGACCTAGTATATTATATTTAATATTTTTATTCAATATTCATTGAGACCACATGGGCCTCAAAATCATAAACCGACTCACTGTCGAACTCTAAAAATATTCAATTAAATATTCCAATATGTTAAATGGAATTTAAGGCCTCTAACACATTTATCAAATTATTTCACTGATAAAATAGTTTTTCCCACATACGATAATAATAATTTCACAGAAGAGGGTTTATGAATACCAAAAAACAGTAACAGGATATTACATTCAAGTCATTATGATTTCATAATGCACCCCGTATATTTATAACGTGCTTAATTTTTTACATAAAAATTCAATTATCTCAAAAAAATTTAAAATATTAACTATTAGATAATTTTGATGTGATGATTCCAAAAATAATATATTTTTTTTCAAAATAATTTTCTAAATATATGAACTTTCACTTTTATATTCTCAATGACATTTAGTGACAAATAAAGTAATTTTGTTTAAAAAATAAATTTTTTTGAACCATTATAGAAATCACATTTTAAATCATGAGAAATATAATAGTATCAAAATTTAAAAAAATTCACAAATAATATTATTTTAATAAAATATTATTTATTTCAAAAATATTTTAATTGATTATAACGAATTCCATAGATTAAATTTCATATTACATAAAAATGAAATTCGTGTTTTATTAAATAAAAATATAATTTTTATCAAACTGATTACACAATCATTTTTAAATTAAAAAAATAATTAATAAATATTTATACTATTAGGGTTACCTTGATTCTAGTATTAGATAGATTATTTTACCCTTAATTTGCCAATTTTTCGCATATCATGGTGTTTAATATTTAATATAGTTTTTACTCATATTGACCAAATATTAATTTTTCCTTATTAAATAATATAAATAGTTATGATTCCAAATATGGAATATAATTTTTCAAAATCAAGTCACAGTGGTGGAATATTTTAATTTAAAATAAAACCAGCAAGTAAGATGGAAATCCATTTTCTAAGAAATACTTTTTAATGGAAAAGATGCTTTTATATTAACTATACGACTAGTAATATTCATTATATTGATATAAATTCATATTTATGGATATATAATATAAGTATTTGATATAGATAACTTTTTAATAGGGTTAATTTTGAATATTTAAAATGAAGAAACATTATACATTTTAAAAAAAATAGAAAAAATATCTATTTAATCATAAAAATTAACACGCATTATAATTCGGTATAAAGATGATTTAAATATAATGAATTGAATTAAATATAACTAAAAATAATTATGTTAAAATAATATCTTATTAAAATATTATTTATTCTATTAAATTACTTTATTTATCAAATTAAATAACAATTTTACATAACAACCGTATTTTCACTATTGACTGAAAAATATTTATTTTATAAAAAAACCATAAATTTTAAAATTTGTTAATTTTTATTTAAAGATATAAAATTTAGATATTTTTTATCAAATACATTTTCTAATTTTTTTAGAAAATAAATATAATATTCATAAAAAGCTATAATAAAATTATATTTTTAAGAAAACCTATTTTGAATAAAGAAAATACATTACCAAAAATTGATTGATTATTTACTATAAATATATAAAAATATATATGAGTTACACATATATATATATATATAATATATTTTTCCCTCAAAATAATACTCCCAAATATAATGGAATGGTTAAAATGGGTATATGGAAATAATCAATGTTATTTTGGGTTCAGTTAGGTGTATCACATTCACTATTGAACATAGTTTTATCTATTAAAAACATCGAACATTCATTTATTTGCCATTTAATAATTTGAATCCACAAAATTTTAACCTGAAAATGTTAAAAACTATTTTGAAACGAAAAAATATCTTTATTTAAATACCACAATGAAAAAACATCTAATAAAAAATCCGTTGGAAAAGAGATAAAGGGAAGTATGAAGATCATCAAATAACAAGGCTTATAACTAGGAGAACATTAGTGGAAATTGAAAAAATATACATGGATGGGATAACTAACACCAATTAATAAAAAGAGTGTGATAGAGAATGTGATCAAGAGAAACTCAATGTTTATAAAACAGTAAATCTATTATTGTTGAAAAGACCATCAATTCATCCAAAATGATCATAATATAAATATTTTTAAAAATATTCTTTTTATAGAGTTAATGAATTCCTTTATCATATATAATTTGTACATAAAGAAAAAATATTTCTTGGAATTAATGATTTCATCATTTAATCAATTCACAATATAATCACATATTTTCTCCAAGCTGTGAGTGATTCTAAAATATGTGACACAAAAAATGGAATACAATTAACATTAATGGGGTAAAATATAATTTAAATTTATTCTATAACCTATATATTTCTAGAAATAAATCTTTTTTTATCCTTTTTCCAAAAATATATTCTAATTGGCATTTTTTTCCCGTTAATAATGGTTTGTAAATAGATTATGAATAACTATAACATATCCCCAGGGAGTGTTCGGTCATGTGTGTATAACGGCCCATTTTCATTCACCATTACTCGATTAAGTTTAGAACAATGTGGTGTTTTTGGGTTTTACCCCTAGGTACATCTGTGCTAGAGCTGCCTCACCATGAATTAGGTAGATAGGGATTTATTTTTTAGAAAATAACACACTATATCAATTATCAAAAATAATGGATATCTTCTTATGTTTATTCTAATCCCTTAATTATTCACTAGTGTTTTCGAATAATACCCCAAAAAATTAAAAAACATTATTTTTATACCAACTTTTAAAACCCTACTATTTATTACTGCATTATTTATGATTTATTACCTAAGAATATATATAATACAAAATGAAATATCTATAAGTATATTGTATTTGGGAATTTGGTACATTACATAATACCTTAAAAAGGAATACATTAACATTATTGGAAACTTACTTAATAGAATAAAAATATTTCTTTTGTACATATAAATTCATATGATAACCTGGGGACATACAAAAGAAATGGGTATGTTAGAAATACCAATAAGGGAGTAAAAATTGAATAACATTTGGAAATTAATATGTTATAGAAAATATTCATATCAATGGGTCATAAAAATGTGTGGGAATAATAAACATGAACAATGGGGAATGATATAGGAATATAACATAAAGGTTATATGTAAAATATATCTACAACATAAAACACTACATAAAAAACTTATGTTCATAATAACTGAAAATACGTCATGGTGGAAGAATTATGATTATGGATTAGGTTCACACAATAATCCCTTGCACGACATCTCATTCGACAACAACATTACCCAATTCATTAATATATTATATAATTCTGGGTGCACCAGTCACTTTCATTTCATTCTCTTGATTATGTGGGCCACATAGGTCATAGTAAATAGATTTATTAATAATAATATTCTATTCCATGATCAAGGATTGAGGAATACATCCATTTATGTCACAAATAAATTTGTATAGTTTCAAAAACTGTAACACAATAGATATGAAATAGGTATTAGTATTCAATTCACAATTGTTTGGAATAGAAAATCATAATGGAATTTGAGCATCACAACGGGGGAATATGATTAGTCAGGGTAGGGCTTGATGAGAGTGAAAGGGGTATCTCATCATTTAGAAAAAAAATTATTTTAAGGGTTTTATGTAAAAAAATGGAATAAACATTATTCAATGAATATAAAATACATAAAATAAAAAAGATACTTGAATAAATAGAAGAAGGATAATATCTCTTACTGAATTTCGGAATTTTAACGAGTTTACATAAAGGATAATTGGAGTGAATAATGAGAGTGAAATGGTTATATTTTAAACTAGAAATCACATAATAATTAAAGAGGATATTTATAAACATTTAAAAACATTAGGAATTAAGAAATTCATAAAATTAAGATGATGCTTGAATTGATAAAAAGAAAGAGAGGTCCCTTACATTGATATGGTGATTCAAAATGATTGGGAGGAGCTTCATGAGAGATTTGGGGAACCGTGGATTGACTCAAGATAGGGGAGGTCATATTAGGGATGTGTTCCGAGGATTTTATGTGATGATAAACAGGATCTTGTATGGGTTTATATATGAAATGAGAGATGAATTCATTATTATTTCTCAAACAGTGATTATTGATTTCATATAATAAAATATCCTAAACTATAAACCTCCCAACTAGTTTTCACATGTGTTCTACAAAAGAATGGGTTTTTTCATTATTTCATTAATAAAAGGGATTATATTATCAATATTTTACCTTTTGTGATGTCGAAGTGGGCCATGTCCTTAAAGTAATGATTTTAAAACATAAAAAATATATTATTGATTTTGGGAGATTCATAATTGTTTTATAAAAATATAAAAATAAACATAATATTATATTATTTTAAAGGGGATAAATATATTTTTTCATGGATACTCATTATAATATATATTACATCATTCACGGGTCATTATAATGTCATAAAACACAGCGTGTATTTATTCCGTATTTAATTTTTACTAGAAAATTCATCTATCTCAAAATATTATGAAAAATAAACCATTTAATTTTTTTTGAAATGATTATTATGAAACTATGTTCTATTTATTCAATAATATTATATAAATATTAAAAATTTCAATTTTAAAATATAATATAAATTAATTGATAAATGCTTAGTTTGTTTGAAAAAACAATTTTTATGAAGTATTATATAAATTTCATTTGACATCATTAAAATAATATTAACTTATAAATTTTAAAAACATAATTAAAAAATAATATGTTATTAAAATTTAATTTATTTAAAAATAAATTTATTTATCATAAGTAATGTCTTAATATAAATTACATATTACTTAAAAATATATTCATTATAGTTTCAAAATATAATTTTTATCCTACTAATTACATAATGTTTTATACTGTAATAAATAAATAAATATGATCGTAATTTCAATGAAAATGTGGTATAAATATTCATACAATTAAAGTTTTATTATAGTCGTTTTTAAATTATTTTACCCTTAATTAACAGTTTTTATTTATAATTTGAAAACTAACATTTAATACAATTAAAATTCGTATTGTCAAAACATTATGTTGTCCTTATTGACAAATATTAATTGCTTTTATTACAAATATATAATTTATTTAATCAAAATAAATTTTTTGAGGTGGAAGAATTTAATTTAGTCTAATATTCACAAGCAAGATAGAAATCCATTTTCTAAAAAAATACATCAAAGTAAAAGATATTTTTACATTAACTCTTAATAAAATATTCATTATTATATGAATTTTGAATTCATAATGATAGTTATATAATATAAAATTTTCATTTATATAATCTAAAATTATGGTTTACTTTATTTAATTAAAATTTATAGAATTTATGCATTTTATAATAGTTTTATTATAAAATGTGATTTTAACCATAAAAATACACTTACATTAAAATACGGTATAAAGTTGATTAAATGTAATTAATTGAATAATTTATAACTATGTTACACTTATGTTACATCTAAAGCAAATTAGAAATTATTTTTACTTTTTAATTATTTCATTTATAAAATTAAATTACAATTATACGTAAAACAGTATTTTTCAAAATTCACCGAAAACACTATATATTCTAAAAAATACCAAAATTTAATAATATGTTAATTATTATTTGATTCAATAAAATTTTTTTAAAACATTATCTAAATGATATATAAAATAATTATAATATTTATAAAAAGAAAAAATAAAATTCATTTTTGACAAAAATATATTTTTAAGAACAAAAAGAGATTACCAAAAATTGATTGACTAACTACTATGAATTAATAATTAGATATAGTATATATGTAAATAATAAATTAGTTAATCCTAATAATTCCATCATATTTAATGGAACGATTAAAGTGGTCAAATTTAAATAATCATTGTTTTTGGGACTGATGCCATGTATCACATACTCTATTGAACATAGTTTTCTCTTTCAAATACTCTTAGAATATAAAATCTCTTAGATATTAAATGTCACTCTCATTATAATATTCAATGAAAAATGAGTCCTAAATAAAATTTATTGATGTTACCTTTATAAAAATATATTAAAATATTATGATATATGTGAAACTACATTGAATTAGATACCATTATCATGTTCAAATCACTTATATAATATAGTTACCGAAAAAATCATGATTACATAAGACTGTGTGATATGCCACATATCACTCTTAAATTTCCAGTTTAGTCAATTAATTATATCATGTTGTTCCCATTTTGTGGGTAATTTATGTAAAAGGGGGTTTACTTTTCCATAATTGTCTTCTTCATCTTTCATTTCTTGTTTAGGTATTGTTCACTCATCACATAAATAAATTGAATTTAACTCGATATAATCATGATCAACGTAAACATTCAAAAATGATCCATAATTGTTGTTATTATTATGAACAAAATACTTCATTGTGAACATATTTATTTTTGTTTGATACATTTGATGAAAATCAATAGTTCCCACAAGGTATATTTGAGTTATAATATGCACAGTTAAATACAACATACACATAGAAAAATATAGAATGAAAAAACATCTTGAACTGAAACTAAATTAACAGTGCCTCCGTTGAGATTTATTTTAAGAAAGACATAGTCATTAATTTAGATGATAGATCCACATATAAATGTTACAATTGAATCACCATCACCCGAACATTATTAGATAGCAATTTCCATAATTATATAATAATGAATTCATGAAAAATGAAGTGGTGGTCATGAGTTTTCAGAGATTTCAATTTCGAATATATTATATTGAACCATTTTGATATATTTATTGAATACCAATCTGCAACCATGAGAGTCTCTATTACATAAAAAAATTATTTATCTCTAAAAGTTTCATAACATAAGAATAACATGGTGTACTCCTTTTTTTATAGAAACAAGATGTAGTTCTTGTGAGACACCCCAATTCACTATGTTATGTCAAGGTATTATATCATATATTTTTTATCCCTATGAAATTTAGAATAACTAAAAATACATTTCACATTTTTTTATCAATGTAAATTTAATTTAAAAAATGATGTAACAAAATCATTGAATAATAATTAATGAGAAATATGATACTTTTATTCTTCCAATTGTTGTTGGATTCAATCAAATAATTATTCCTATTTTTATATTTTTTTGACCTTCCCGAAGTGAAAAATAAACGCCATTCAATTAATTAATAACATTAGTTCCTTACAAAATGTATATTGGCCCCATGGTCTCACCGATAATATCAAACCATCTATAATTATACATTTATAGATAGTACATTATAATGAATCATAAATGTCCCAGGAAACTAAAACTAAAATGGAATTTATTCCTTATAAATCAGGTATCTTTTATAGAAATTGGACATTATATTATTCCCTTTGTGCTCGTTCAAAACAAAAATTAATAAGAGATAAAATCATTTACCATCCACATAATTGAAATAATCATATGAAATATTTCTTCAAAAATAGATTCATATATGAACAATCAAACATTCTAATGCTGATTCAAATCATTTATTAGAGGATTAATGAACACATATATGTCATTTCTAGACCAGAATGTCCATAAATGTGCATTCATAAAAAATTAAATAAATTTTTCATTAACATACATTGAGGAAGGATTTCAATATGAATGAAAATTTTCTACATTTTGTTTAAAATAATCATATTGCCTAATGGATCAAAACCTCCACATGATATACCTAAACTGACATTACATGCCTCAACTAATAAATAGCATACCATGGATTAATTTTCATCAATGAAAATACATCTTTATGAGGAACTAACTCTTTATTATCTACAATTCTATTGGCATCATTTCATCTCTTAATTTGTTGGATTTCATGAGACAAAAGATACTTTGGAGAATAAAAAATAATAGAAGGTTATATATTAAATTATGAAAAATGTGATATCATTTTCTATCTATATTTCGATTCTATCTAGATGTAACTTATTAATTACAATTATTTATTCAAATTTTTTACACATACAATAATTTAAAATATTTCATGAAATCATAAATTTTATTTATAGAAAATATATATTTTTCTATCAACATTGATTTAATATAACGATTTTAGGAAATATCAGAATCATTAAAAAGTATGTTTGCTATAAAGTAAAAATAGAATCTATAGATTTATTATAAACTTCATATATATTTTTCCATGAAACATACACGTTAAAAATTAAACATTATTCCATTTTATAAAATTGTTAATATATAAGGGTCCTTAGATCATGCATCATTCATTCACCCCCTCAAAATTATTATTTCCATTAGTTGCATCATCTATACTAAACTTTTTATATATTGTGGATAAATTCATATGGACAAATCATAGGTCATACAACATAATTATAAGATGGTCAGTGTATAATACCTCTATGAAAATCATTTATAAATGTAAAATCTAAAGAACTAACTTATTTTGAAACTCATTTGAGATATGATCATTATAATATATCCATGTTCTATTCATTATCTTATTAAAAGAAATATTATATTAGAATAAACATTGTATAATTTAACTATAAAATTATTTATCTTCTAGTGGAAGTTAAATGTAATAATTTTATAGGGGAAATAAATTTGGGAATGGTAATGGGATCATGTGAGCTAGTATAAGTGAAAACCTATTAAAAAAATGATATAGAATGTAAATTATTGGTACAATTTTTTCCTACTAAATATAATGGTGTATTCCATGTACAACCAAAGTGGTAAATGTGATGGAGAAAATATTTTATATTATTTTAATTATAATTTCATTATTTTTATCGTACTTATGTGTGATTTTATATGAAATAGTAATATTTTAGGGTTCTAGATGTATTTTGTTATTAATTTTTCAAATAGAAATTTTTTTTATTTTGAAAAATTTTAATTAACATATTATTTCAGAAATAACTATTTATATAATAATTTATACAAAAAATTATTTGTTTGGTTTCCTTATAAGTTTTTCTTAGTTTCATTCAAATGGACCCACATTTGAATCCAAATATTTGATTCCCAAAAGAAGCTCAATATTCAGTGCTTGAAATCGATGACAAGATCTAACTAATTTTGATAAGGGGTTTATATATAAAAAATTTGATGCCCTTTGGATTTGAAATTATATGTGGAGATATATATAATATGATGTAATGACATTCAAAACTATGGCTCTACTTGATTATGACAAAATCAAGGTAATAAATGCATAGGAAACTAAATATATTGATTAGAAATTTTAAACTAAGATATATTAATTTCATTTATTAAATTACATATACCACTTTCTAATGTTTTAAAATTATACTAAAATTTGTTTTGATCATTATTAGGACAATCGCGATGAAATTTCAAGAATAAAAAATTTACCAATTTGTCCATTTAATATTTTTACAACACAAAATCTTTCAGAGGGTTATTTTTAATCAAACATTTCATCATATTGGCCTATAATAATGTACTCCAAATCGATTTTAAATGGATGGAAACTTTTATTCCATTTTGGTTACTTTTTATTTTATTCTTAAATTTTATTATTAATTTTTTATACATTAGTGTTCTTCTTCCTCTCATTATATTGTTTTTATTATTATTTTTGTTTCTACCTTGTTCTTCTCCACTATGATCTGTAATAATTATGATGAAGAATATCTAACCTAATGTAGTTCGTTGGGGAGAAATTCAATGTTTAAACCCAGTATTTGTCACATTAATTCTAAATTGTTCATATTTTATTTGTGTTATTCCAAATAAGAACATATTGGGAGATCCACCTATGTGTCTACACATACTACCAGGGGCATAACGTTCACATCATGTAATATTTTACCTTTATTGAGGAGTTGGTGTGCGGTATTATAAGTAATTATTTAGTGAAAATTCTATACAAAAAAAGGTAATAATTGGATGATCATACATAAAATGGAGTGTGTTCATTATGTAAATTTGAAACTAATAATGAGACGATAAAGGTTCCCTCGAGGTGTTATCTTGGGAGAACCCTTCTCCATCTAACATCATACTATGTCCATTAGTTATATTATAATTTCATTATATATATATATATATATATATTTAGATATTAAGATTACATGAATATTTTAAACCCACAATCTTATATTATTATGTTTAATACTTGTTAGAATATATATTGTGTACATATAATTTCATTGTTGTGTGACAATCCTCCTTCAGTCTGACCCTAGTTGTGCACTTCATTTCAGGTTTATATAAATAAAATATTGATTGTGAATCTCATAAAATTTCTCATGCATAATTGTTGAAAAAATTCTAGGTATGCTCAACAATTTCAGACATCATTTTAAAAAAAAAGTTGAAAATGTTCAAAAGCTAGAAAAAGCTCAATATATGTGATGTATTCAACATAAAATTATTATCCATGGAATAAGCACACTAAATTGAAATAATATTTTAAGAAGAATCTTGAATCTTATTTGGAATGTATTTGTTAAAAAATGCAAAACATAGAGAGATAAATAGAGTGGATATAAGAATAGGTAAGTGAATCCCTAGAGCAGGAGTTGGAGCCAGATCCTAAACATGCATCTAAACAGGCTAGGGAATTTATTTTAAAAATAATTTTTGTTTTAAATAACATGATACATTTGAAATGGATATACTAGTGGAATTAATACCTTCATTTCACACTTAACCATTTACTTAGGTGTTCACTAAAGAAGACATTACATTTGATATACTTATGGAAGATAAACAATTTCTTGAAAAATCATGTAAACGCGTTAATGAAGATAACATGAAACATGATCTCCTCATCATTTATAATGGAAAACCATCACCTTTTTAACTCTATATTTCTTTAAAATATGTTAATGATGATTCAATTACTAATATTGAGTTTCCAATGGTCTTACAAAAAGTGGTAAATTTAAAAGATTATTTCAGAAAAGAAAATCCCTCATGATGGTTCTTTTGGGATGGTTGTTTCTATAAAAAATATTTTTGGTTATTTATGAAGGTTGGTTGTCAATGAATTCACGTCTCATCTCAAGGAATGAATGAATTTATAATATCAAGGAAACAAATAATGCTAAACAAAACTGAAAAATTGTCAATGCTGAAATGATCTTAGAGAGAACAAATGCTAAACAAAACTCACATGGTTCAAGTGAAGAATTAAACTCATAGAGCACGAATTCAGAAATGAACTCACAGAACGAAAATATAGAAGTAAAGTCACTGATAATAAATGAATAACTAATATCATAGAGTTTAAATATTCGATTGAACTCGCGGGGAGTGAATGTATGAACTGATCTAAGGTTGATATCTCACACAGTGTTCATGAATTTCAGTAGATCTCAAAAATGGGATCTTGTGTTTCTCTCATGATTGTCATTTGAACTAATGCATGTATCATTCACCAAAACAAATAGGTCTATCTCCCAAATCTCATTCTAATAGGATAATGAAAGAACCTGAAGACAAAAGAAAAATATGTAAATGACAGATGCATCTTTGGGTCATTATAGATATTTCACTGTGCAAGATAAAAAAGTATGATTGTGAAAAGGATCTCACTATTGGATCATGTGCAGATATAATGATTGTCTATGGAACTTTTAATAAGATCTTTCACTAAACTAATAGTTTTCGGTTGAACTCATGATAGGTTATGAAAATAACTATAATACAACATCACTTACCATTGAAAGACTAACATTTGAGGTCATGATGGGGAATCACATAACATGAGTCCAATGGTGGTGTACAAGAATATTTCTTCATTTCTTAGAGTTTTGGCAATGGATTTATGCCTATAAATACCCTTAACCTATCCTTAAAAACAAATAATTTTTTATAACAATATTTATATCACTAATCTTCAAGGAAGGAGCTCCCTGGAGATAAATCATAGAATATATTTATATTGTAGTCTCGTGAAGGAGAATATATGATTTACATCACCTGACTATTGTTCTATATCTTAACAGGGTCTCATGAAATGTGTGAAAATGGACTCACACCAAGTTATCGTGAAAAGCATGAAAGAGGTATCACACATGGAACTCATGATAAAATGAAAGAGGACTCACATGAGAGGTTCATGATAGGGGACTCATACAATGAGTGAATAGGGATCACGTGATGGGTTTGTGTTAGGGAATCAAACTGTTGTCTCATGTATAAAGCTTGTATTATGGGTTTTCCACCAGGGTAACATGCATGGGTATCACACTAGAATCTTTATTAGTGATATATTCACCTATATTACCATGTGGTTAGTATCTTTATCATATCATAATTATTGATGAGAAGAATAATATAGAGGAAATTTACAATTCAATAATACTTGCAGAAAGAACTAATCCACAATTGAATTCAAATATGTGCCTGGAAGACTTGAAATATCTACAATATCTTTCGAAATTTGAATTAATTTCTAGATTTACTAAAACATGATGTCTTTTCCAGTTGTCTGGAATGTGAATGTGTTTCTTCTAGATATTTTCATAAAATTGAAGGAGTGACCTAGAAATATCTTAAATAGAGAATCTAAAATATGTTGAGGATGCATTAATTATTGATAAATATAGGACCTACATGTCATTAAATTTTTTGTCGATACATTAAAAAATATTGATAATATGAAGTGGAATAAGTTGTTCCTTTGCACCTGTTGTGAACTATCGAAAGAGATTTAGGGGGTGACCCATGTAAAATTAGTGAGCTGGACCTACACATTGTGAAAGTAGTTATCATGCGCATAGCAGTGTGCTAGCACAAACATTGTATTTTATCAGTATGACTATGGGAATTTGGTACACTGGAACATTATTGTTGTAAATTCCTTAGAACTATCCCAATGATGGTGAACCATGTAAAATTTTTATATCTCATGAATGTTTTCATTTATATTCTTAAATTTTTATGGGAAAGGGAGATAATAATGTTTTGTTTGTTGGTGAAACAAGATATAAAGGGTCAACTATCTTAATCAATCATACCCTGATTCAATTCCCACCCCAAGAGTATTTAATATAGGTGACCTTTAGTATAAGGTCTAAAGGATCAAAGTCAATGGTTCTATCCTAGTATAAGGAATGGAGGTATTCAATCACAAAGGGATTCTAATCTTCAAAGGAAAAAAAATCAATTATGGAAGGATCGGAAGTATAAAAACATTCTATATTTATGAATGGATGTCTTTACAGTAGATATGTATGAAATTTTGGATAGTATTGATAGTGATGCTTTATTAAAAGTTGACCAAATAGAGTTCGATAGTGGTGCTAATGAAATCAATGATTTAGGGGATCCTTATATAATTATATCTATATAAAGGTGATGTCATTTAATTTATCACATGATACATGGGAAATGATTCTAACTACCTATGAGGGTAACTGAAACGTATGGGATGAAAAGTTACAGATTCTCTAGAACGATTATGGGGATCCTAGAATGCATTATAATGAGTCTTAATGTATTATTTAACTAGGTGAATGTTATTGGGTACGAAATTCATAGTATTAGAGAAATTAAATAAGTTTTAATGATTCTGAGAAGCATCATAATATGACATACACCTTCATTCAATCTGAATGTTTTTGTATTAGAAGATAAGTATCCAAAGTAGATAACAATGGATATCTTTCATAGTAATATTATTTCATATGAGATGAGAAGTGATGGTAATTAGTCTATTGAAAAGGGTATGTCTAATGAAGTGGCATTCAAGGCCATGAAGAATCTCGTTATTGTTGTTGGGTTAGAAGAATAAGATACAGATGAAGTCATGTCATTTCATTCATCAAATTTACAGATAGGAAAATGACTGTTCAAAGAGAAACTACCACTTTCTTGATTTCTATGTGGAAGGGTTTTATATCTTGAAAGAAGGTTCCCTAAGATGTTTTAGGATGATTATAAAAATGAAGTAGAAATTCTTAGGATGATGTATTTAGACAATGTAAAAGGTAAGATTTATTCCCAAATTTTTCTATAAAAACATGAATCTTATTTCAATATAAGATTTACATTCCGAAGAATCTAAGGCAGAAGAGTGGGAGGACTATAAGGGTCATGAATTAGAAGTTATGGTTCCAATTATTGGTAGCTCCCAAAAAAGGGAATAAAGTGATAGTGATGAATAATTAGTCAAATTAATATTCGATATTCAGGCTAAATTAGAATCCAAACATAAAGAAATACATGTCGGGAGAGGAAAAATAATGAAATCCAACAACGTGGTTCATGGTGCCATACATTAAATGTAGAAGAATAAAGAAAATAATTTTAAAATGAATTAATAAATAGAAAAATAAATGTCCAAAATTCCAGAGTCCTCAGAAAATGTTGTTTAGTAAAAGGTCAACATCAAGGAACAAAATAGAGAAATATATATTTTGACTAGCACAAGGAATGATCTGATCAAATGTGTGTATGAACAAGAAGAGGATGTTTTATGATAATAAATAAGTGTTAGTGGATAGAAAAAACTCATCAATATTTATATGAAATCATGATATTTTATCATTTATAAAGTATATAATATTAAAGTGGAGCTTAGATGTTTAGTAAAATATAATTAACAATAAAATCCAAATGATAAGTCTAGTATGTGTCTTTATCAAAAATAGATTGAATTTATGATTGAAATCAAACCATAAGCACAGAATCGAAGATTGATGTTTGATTTTAGTATGAATCAAAATAAGAATATTTAATGAATCTAAGGTAAATTGTATAGTCCATTGGTGAAAAACATGAATGCACCCCACATTAGGTAATATTGTTTTTGACAAATGGGTCACTCCCAAAATGTTTGTTTCATATACAAGTGTTACCAAAGAAGAAATGTTAAATAAAGAAAGCCATATAGAGCTCATTATTATTTGTAACCATGTTATTTTCACTATTTCAATTGTATGGGATTTAAACACATTGAAATATATTACACCTAAAAAATAAAAAGGAATATTCTGAATAAGACTAAATGTGGTCATAAGTAGTAGCTTAATGTATCATAAAATGAGATGAAAATGGAAATTAAACATTCATATTTACCAAATGAACTCGTTCCATAATATTCCAAGGAATATATAGATTATTAATCCATATATGCTATAAATTCAATAACATGGATAAAAAATATAGGATATGAACATTAAATGCTAGGAGGAAATAATATTAAAGCATTAGGTCACACTGGAATATGAATCATTGATAGTGGATAAACCTCCAATATTATAATAACCAAATAATTAGTGATATGAATTCGATACTAGAAGGATTGTTTTAGGAGATTTGGTAATGGTGAACCCTTGAAAATTAAGTACTTAAGAAATGAAAAGTGAGGGGGAAAAGAAATGATATGTGGAGATGAATTTCTTGTTAAAGGACTTAGTCAAAACATATTGATTGTTAGTCAATTAAGTGAGACATTAAATTCCATACTATTTTCCAAGTAATTTTTTTTAATCAAGGATAATTATTTTATATTTTTTTATAGGGAATGTGTGTGAAATTGAATATGTACCTCATTAGTATAGAAGAAGACATATAAAATTTTAGTGAAATGAAGAAGAAAACTATTCATATCCTAAAATACATGTTCACTTATGTCATACTCCCTTGGATGACTTAGTAAAATGTTATTCAACTCATTACCATCCTAGTTAATCACATGATAGTACTCATATGTGCGATGCTTGTCAACAAGGGAATATCACTCCAAATACATATAAGAAAAAATAGAAAATCTGAACACAAGTTCTTGAGTTGGTTCGTATCTATGTATGGGGACCTATTTCATGAAGATCTATTAATGATATGCGATTTTAAATTCTCTTCATTATTGGTTTTAGTATAATGGAATGGGTTTTAATATTTACTAACAGCTCTAAGGTGCTTAGTTTCATAAAAACTTGTTGAAGAGAAGCTGAAAAGATATTGGGTGAAAAAAGTCATGGGGGTTAAAATGTATAATGGAATAGTGTTCAAAAATATCCAAGTGGATGATTATCTCAGGAGACATCACATAAAGATAAAAGTTTCACCAGTAATGACTCCACAATAGAGTGTAGTAGTTGAGATATGAAATCAAATTATCAACAACGTGGCTATAAAAATTCATATTACGAAATATCTTCCAAAGATGTATTGTAATGAATCCATGATGACATTAGCCTATGCATCAAATAGAGCATTATTATATTCATGATAATAGAGGACACCATATGAGATTTGGGGTGGAAATAAACCAATGTTTATGTACGTTCGAGTCTTCATAAGTAAGTGTTTCATTCTCAATTAGGAGAAACTCATGAGGTTTGGATCTCATGGAGATGAAAGGATATTTCTTGGATACTCTTAGAATAGAAAATAATAAATATTATTTAATAAGTTTCTAGTAATAGTAGTTGAATATAAGGATTTACCAATAGATGAGAATTCGTATAATCTTCTAAAAATGCATCCTCAGTATCAGGAAAATAGTGATGAAGAGAAATGTATATTAGAAGATTTTATAATTCTATAGGTTATGTTAAAATAAAATTTAGATATTTAAAAGTACGATAATTGGCCAGTATGTTCAAAAAATCAAAAATAAGTGAGAAAATTAAAAGATAGAATATAATTGTTGATCAAACAGTGTTAGTATATACAATGTGTAAGAAAACTCTATAACAAACATATTTCTGATCACAAGTAAAGCACAAATGTTTTGACGAAGAAGCTTGAGATGAAAACTGGATTCATTCTATGAATTAAGAGCATGACAAAATTGTGAAGAATCAAACATGGGGGATTGTTTTGAGAACAACAAGTAAAAATATCATGAGAAAAAATTAGTCTTTTAGAGAATGTTAAATAAATACGGTGTAGTGATTCAAAACAAAAAAAATAATGGCTTTTGAAAGGGTACTACAAAATAAAGGGTATTCATGTTTATAAAATATTATTCACCAGTTTTGAGTATGTAGAAAATCAGATTAATCATGGAAATAGCAGGGAAAATAAGGTTAAATGAATTCCCAATTGATGTCAAGTAAGAATTATTGAATTGTTTTAAAGAAGAATAATTTTATACTGAGAAGCATGATGGTTTTTTATTCATGAATACGAGAACATATTTTTTTCATTTATAGAATGTGTTATATGGTTTCATGAAAGAACCAAGAGAATTTAATTCAAGACATGAAATTTTTTGTAAGAATCGAGGATTTTAGTGGGGTACAGTTTATTGAAATCTATTTTTCAACAATGGAAGTAATGAATGGATGGTGGAACTAATATATGATAATGAAATATTATTTACAGGATCAGATGAATTGTTGTGTAATTAATATGTGGAATTCATGAACAGTGATTTTGAAATGTCAATGATTGGTGAAAATTCATTTTTTCATGATATACATGTCCCACATGGAAATAATATCACATTAATTTCTTAATATAAATATTCCAAAGAGTATTCTATAAGATTTGGAATATATAATTCGAAGGATATGATGAATCTGGTGGCTATGAGGATGAAACTGTCATGGGATGATGAATGCAATGTTGTTAATGTCATAGAATATAGAAAAATAATTGACAGTCTCTAATACATGACATCGAGAAGACTTGATATTATTTTTCTAGAATCTTGGATGCCTGGTATCAATGAAAACTGAAATAAATCAAATTACCTTCAATAAAAAATATACTTTTTTATATCATGGGGATAATGGAATTAAGATTTTTTATAATTAAAAATCTTTGCAATAGTTATTTGGATACTCAGATGCATATTTTTCTACTTTCATAGATTATTTAAAATTAACATCAGGTAGTGTATACTATCATGGAGTATTGTGAATTTCATGGATAATAAGGAAAAAAATTTCATTAATGGAGCACCAAAGAAGCTGAATATATTACTGCTACTCGAGCTATAAAATAGTTATTATTGATAAAGAAACAACTTTATGATATGCGAGTTGAAGTGAACTCCTTGATCTAAATCCAATGTGATAATTCAACTGCTATAAATCATTGAAAAAATATATTTTATCACTCTAGGATAAATCACATTGAAATCTTGTATCATTTTATGATGGATAAGGTGGTGCAAGGACTTGTGATGTTTTAGTATGTTCCTGTAGACATACTAGTTGCTGAAATTCTAGGAACTGCCTTACCCAAATAAGCATTTGAATTTTATCGATTGGCTCTTGGAGTTCAGTAAACTTCCCACACATGAAAATGTTATAATTTCGGGCCCACTCTCCCTGAGGTATGATGTGTTTTCTCTGATATGAAATTTTATGTTACTTACCCTGTAATAGAAAATAATGAAGTTACCATTAGGATTATTGACAAATAGAATGAAATTATGGATATAAAAGGGGAAAATGTATTAATGATGAAGTGGGATTGGTCGATAGGTGGATCATGGATGTAAGTGTTACTTAACACTGACTATAATAATGATGATTAATCGAAGGATATATATAAAAATAAATTTGAAATGTGATGAAGGTAGTTGAGTTGTTTAGGAATGAATTATCCATTGAGGAAAATTCTATTACACATTTTTTTGTCATGCTATGTGTAGATCGTGTTGAATTAGAGTGACTATTGAGTAAATTTTGTATCACTATTGTAATAACAAGAATACTATTTTTTGATATGATGAATGAATGCATAATATGGTATCAAAATGAAATGTGTTTTGAAAAACCCCATGGGGGGAGATTGTTATCCCAAAATCCCTCTTGATGGTTCTATATGGTTGATTGTTTTTCATTAATATTTGAGGTTGTTGATGAATTAAGTTGTTATATAAGTCTTACCTCAACTCACAGAAATGGTAAATGTTTGATCTTATGAAAAAAACAAATGATGAACTGAACTCTCAGAGAATGAATACTATACAGACCTCCTGGAGTGAAAATTTTAATATAATAATGGGGAGCATAGACGTTGAACATAACACATGGAGGGAGAATGGTGAATTGAACTCACATAACACAAATTGTAAACCGAACTCATGGAGAGAAAATGATAAAATGATATCGTGGAGTGTGAATAATGGACTAATCTCTTGGGGAATGAATGTATGAACTAATCAGGCATTCAGATCACAGGATGTTCTCATATTATATTTGAATCTCATGATTGGATCTTGTACAACACTGATTATTTTTTTGGTTACTCCTATTTGGATATCTCAAAAAGAACAAACAAGATTCTTGGTCGGATTACATGCTAGAAGGCTCACAAAATCACATCAAAAAAAGAATAATATGGGATGATGTTAGTATACCTTGGTAATTAGAGATATTCACTATTCATGATGACAAAGTATTCTTTTCAAAAAGATCACGTGAGGGGATCTTACACAGCACTCATGATTTTATTTGGATCTTGTGATGGGATCTCGTGTACCACTCATAGTTGTATTTGGAACCCACGATGGGTCACCCGAAGAACTAGAAGAAATAATCACTAATGATTTCTACACTATTTTTTATCTCATGATAGAGAATCACAATGTATAAGTGTTGTGGTAGAGGAATGGATATTTGTGTATGATTTTTGGATTTAGGGTGCTTGTTTTCTGCCTATAAATATCCCTAACCTGTCCGTAAACATTAATAAATTTATTATTAAAATACTTATGTGATGAAATATATAAGGAGTTATGAGGAAATAAGTGGAAAAAGAAAATTTCAGAGTGGTTTTCTGAAGGATTATACAGGATTAATGTCATCTAAATTTTGGGTTTATCTAAAGAATACTTGATGCAATGTGCCAATGTTGACTTACAGTAGTGACTCACACAATGTGTGAAAGTTTTTTCTCAATATGAAGTCATGAAAATCGTGAATGTGGACTCATGAATGGGGTTCACACTACCAGTTTTTGGACGGAGACATGCCCAAAGAGTTTATAGGGTTGGCACGAGGGGTTCACACCAGGTGTTCACACCAGGGACTTGCACCTGTGTCTCATGCAATGGTCTCTTGGAAGGGGTTATACGCAAGGGTATCACACAGGGGTATCAAACATGAATCTTGTGTAATGAGATACACTCCCACATTACCCTCTGAGTAGTATCATTGTCATATCCAAATTCTATAGGAGAATAAGAGGATATTGGAACTAAACCTTTCGGAAATACCATTAGAAAGAGGTTATTCATTTCTGGATTCAAAATAGTTAAATAATGACTTAGATTCACTTGATGATATTTCTGGAGAAAAGGTAATTGATGTGCATACAGAAAAGAGAAATCTATTTCAATTTTATGGATAATTTAATTGCTACATCAATGTGTTTTAATAGAAATGAATGATCATCATAGAAATAACATCAATAGGAAATCTACAAAACATTGTGGATGCATATATTATTGATAATGAAGAGAACTATATGTCCATAAACTATGTGGGGATCCATTATAGAGAAATAATAAACAGAATAAGAAGAATGTGATCCTTCCAACAAATAGTGATCCATAGAAACTGAGTTAGGGTGTGATGCTTCAGAAGGTACTTAGATAATCCTAAACATTTTCACGGAAAGGTTCCTTGGAATAGAAGTGATATATCTTCAAAATTGTATTTTGGTATTGAGCCTTATTGGGGTTTGGTACATAAACACATTGTCATTGTATGCTCCTTGGTTGTTTTCAATTGAGTGTAGACCATGTACAATATCATTGCCTTGGGATTTCTTTCATTTCTAGTGAAACATAACTATGGGAAATATTGGGAATGTGGTTTTCATTAATGATGAAATAATATCCGAAGGGGAATTTATTTGAATATATCATACCTTGATTCAGCCCCCCCCCCCCCCCCCCCGCCCTCTGAGGGTACAAAACCTAGTTGTTTTAACCTGTTATATACATAAAAGGGAATATTTTTTTGTTCATTAATCATCTTTTAATATTTTTGAAGATGAATTATTTTCAAAATTCCCTTTTTAAGAAATTTAGACATATAAAATATGGTGAAATCCTTGGATGTTAAATAACAGACCACCCAAATATTGTTGATGAAATAATATGAAAATAATGAAAATAATTTTCTGATGAATGTACCTCCTCTATATAAACATTCATGTCATATGGAGGAGGTAACACAAATAGTCAATGGGGATCACCGCTATATTCTTTCCCACCTACTATGGTCCTTATATTCTATCGTTCTTCTTTCCTGCGGTTTGGACATTCCTTATATTATTTGAGGGACTCCAAACATGGGGTTCACTCATATACATTTGAAAGAGTTATGTGTAGTGGTGCATCTCAAAGAAACAACACCCAACTTCTAATTGGGGAAAATTCACTGCAATTTACTGACTATGGGATCTATAAACACAACACATCATTCGGGGTTCTATACCATGAACTATAACTTTTATTTCTATTTTATTGTTTATTTTAGTTTTTTTAATTATTTTTTTCCATTATTGTTTATAGATTTAATGTTTTTGAAACTGGTATAATAACGTAATGATGAAACATAAAAATATGCCATGTTTTTCTCTCCTTTTTCTTTATTTTATTTCCTTCCCCATTAAAATTGTCTAATCACATAATTAAGGATCTAGTTTGAAATAAAATTATTCCTATAAATCAAATAAGTGTGTCGCTGTAATCTTATTCTATGAAATTTTCTTTGTTATTCATTTTTCCCTATTATTATATTTCTATATTTCTCATGTTTTCTATTTTTTGAGGGTTTTTAGGAATCTTGATGGGAATCAAACACATTGGACTATCCAACCCATCATGGTATTTTTTGCACATTTCTTTATTTAAAGTTTTGAGTATTGAAATTATTACTATATGGTGTTTTTTTCTTGATTTGTAAAATTTTTATTTGAATATGTTTGATTTATTTTGAATCTCATGTGCACTAATACTATCCAAATTATAAATATTAACAACAATGAGATGTTTATAATCTTTTTTCAAATAATATTGGTATTTATATTTTTCATGAGAGTCTTGATCCATTTTCAATGACCAATTACTTAGTGGTTTTCTCTTTTGAAAATCTATTACAGTTGATGAAATCCCTCGAGAATGATTGAGGCAGCACTCTAAAATTCGATTTTACATTGAAATATAATTTTGGCCAACCATTAACAAAATTTTTATAATACCCTATATCAAAGAAAAAATTTTATAGGAAGGCACATTACAATAAGTTTATCCCTTTACAATTTTCTCTAGATGAATAATGCATGGTTATTGTTTAAGACAAGTGTACAAGGAATTTGGTGGTGTTGAGCTCATTTGAAGAATTTGATTTAGAAGAATTAAAATTAATTTCATATTTATTGCTTAAATGGTTGAAGAAATTTCATGACATAAATATTGATGGGTGAACTAAATATCACCACAAATAAGGTCTAGTTATTCACAAATATTTGATGATCAAAAGGTTACTCATTTTATAAAAAATATTATTTTGAAAAGAGTTTCAATATTTGAATTCAAACCGAAACAATGCTAAAAATGGGATGAATGTGGGAGTAATTGTATCAATTATTCTAAAAATTCAATGTGGGATCTTCCCAAACAATGAAATATATGTGTGGAGGTGGTTAATTTTTAATCTTATTTAGGAGAACGCTATTACTTTGAAAAACTTGTGTCATGCATTTACTTGAATTTAGATCTTATTCCTCCTCATTCTACCAATGTTGGTATTATAATATAAACCATTTAACCCTCAAACTCAGATAAACTGATGTAAAATCCCTCCTTATTGACACATTTTTTACTCTTTGAAGTGAAGATACTAGGAGGATAGAATGCCTATAGAGATCATAAAATCCATTTAAAATGAGAAATAATCCAATCTAATAATCCTTGAGTGATGAGACGTATATTGTTTTATGGAGGTAGGTGTGATATTCACATGAGGATTTACATGATATTGAAAGGATTTTTATTATTTTTTATGAGTTATGGAATATTTATGAGTAATGATATTTTTCGTTAATGTGATAATTTAGTAGTTTATGAATTTATGCATTGGGGAGTTTTTTTAGACTTTGGAATTATATGATTTCTGGAAGTGTATTTTTTATGCATGGGGAGATTATAAATCCACAAATTTAAATAATATTACATCTAATGTCGTTGTTTTTATCCGAAAAAAATTATATTTTATAGGAAATTATTAACTTTATTCTTTTAGATGTATTTTGAGCTTAATTGGAAAAATAAAAAAAATTGGGATTTTAAGATATTTTATTTTATATATAATTTCGGAAAAAACATTTTCTATAATAATTAAAATTATTAAAATTGTTTTTTTATTCATACCTAAATGTGGTTATTAATTTAATTAAACTAAAGCAATATCTGAATCAAATAATTTGAGGCCCCAAAGAAACTCCCAATCAAGGCCTTGAAATTTGTTCCCATATTTGATAATATATGATGATGGAATTATATAAGACAATGTATAGGCTTAGTGGATATGAAATCCTAGATGGAGAAATAGAACATGTGTTGGATCAAATTTCATAACAACAAACCCACTTATTTCCATTAATATCAAGTCCATAAATACATGGTAAACTAGATACGTGGAATAGAAAAACTCATCGAGAGAAAATTACTTTTATGGATTAAATTCACTATCAATCTCTTCACACATTGACAATTAAGAATAGAATTGGAGTGTTCATGCGTATTAGTGTAGTAAACATCTTTCAAGAAGACAAATTTTCCTTGTTTGTCCATTTATTATGTCTACTGTGTGCTATAGTTAAGAGGAATATTTTTCATACAAATTTTTCAACCTATTTTTGTATAAAAATTTATTCCACACCATTTTCAAAGGGGTGGATACTTTTTTTTGCAATTTTTTTATAGTTTTTTAGATTCTTTGGTTCTTAAATAGTATTATGTATTTTTCGTATGTATTATTTTTTTATTCTGCCCACTCTTTCATTTTATATCTGCTACTAAAGAACATAATATATACACAATGTGCCATTATTAGCACTAGAAGAAACTACTAATAAAGGTGTACATTATGACCAATAATAAATATTTATAAGGTTGACTTTATGAGTGCTAAAAAACATTGATAGACGGTACCCTTTATCAGCTATTTTTAAGCATAGATAAATTGTACTGTTTATATGATATTTATTTTTAGCACTGATAAAGATCTCAATCACTTGGTGTGTATCATATAAAAACAAAGAATGGGTGGGTGCTTCTCAATATATCATTCCATCACTTCTATTTCTCAGAACTCTTCTACTAGAAGATACTCTCTCAATCATTTCTAACACACAAATTTTCCCCCATGGGCCCATGCAATCCTTTTCCCACCATTTGATTAACCTTAGCCTTTACCCACCTTCATAACCAAGTCTTATAATTTCTGGACAAGTCCATTAGAATTTTTTTATAAAAACAAATAAAAAATAAATTTATTAAAAATAAAAAAAATTTATATTAAAAAATAATAAAAAACAATATAATAATAAAATTTAATTAAATAACAATTAATATATTACATATATAAAAATATTATAAATATTAAAAATGGAATATCCTAAATATTGATATTATAATGAATAAAATGAAATAATAATCCAAATAAAAATTAAGATTGTGAAAATTAAGAAAAAATAAGAAAAATTTTGTATTAAAAAATAATCGATAAAAATGAATTAATTTAATATACACACACACACACACACACACATATATATAATAAATATTAATAAAATGTATACATGTAATACAGTTATAGAAATTTAATAAAAATAATTAATTAAAAAAATAAAAATAAAAAATGACTACATTTAGAAAAATATTTTAAAAAACTAATTAAATAATTATTGATAAAATTAAATATATTAAATATATATATATAAATATTGATATATTAATAAATATTATATAATATTTTTATATATATAATTGTTTTTTACTAAATAAACAAAAAATACAAAATTAATAAATTGTAATAATGCAATAAAACAATTAAAAATGACTTAGCTAAATAATTATTAATGAAAAAAACTATTTCAAAATAAATATGTTATATATATATATATATATTAATAAAAATGAGTAATTTATAATATATTCTAAATAAAAATAAATATACTAAAAAGGAATAAAATGCAATAATTAAAAACATTCTAGTGCCTTATTCATTTTAAATGGTTTTATACATAATTATTAATTCTTAAATTTAATATAAAATATATTCCTATATATATATATTTATATGTATATAAATAGATATAATATTTCCAAAAATGCTATTTATATAATACAAAATTTTTATGTTTACATTAAATAAGCCCTATATTTATTGAAGAATGGTTTATAACAATTAATTAATTTTAATTAAAAATACTAATTGTATCCAATAATGAACATTAATTGAATTTTATTTGATTTTTCAATTTAACATACATCAAATGTGTGTTACATTAATTTTTCACATACTTACACATAATTAATTAATTTTTATATACAACACACACACAATAATATTTATGTAATTAATGAAATCTTATATAGAAACACATACACCTAAAATTATGGTTAAAAATTAAAAATGTATTATTTATTTTTGAATTTTATTTAGTACCATGATACATTGAGAATATTATTTCTTTAATCAGTAAATTTAATTTTTTTGTAATATTATTACAGTTTGGTATTATTTATTAATTATTAATATTTTTTATTTTTTTCATAATCTTACCATTTTATAATTTTTCTATATTTAGTTATTTAATATTTTTACTATGTTCCATTTTTATTCATCAGTATTTCAATATAGATCCTCAATTTTGTATTATTTTAAATTTATTTTTAAAAATTATAACATTTCTATGTTTTTAAAGTCTACTCCTTTTTTATTAATCAATTTCAATCATTTTTATCCTTACTCCATTGAAGATTATGTAGTAATTAAAAATATAAAAAAAAAATTTCCAAAAATATATATAAAAATAAATATATTCAAAATTTTTTATTTACTATATTTAACAATTTATATACTTATAATTATAAATAAATTAATAATATTTTCAAAAATAATATAAATATAACTATAAATTAATAATTATATATATTTAGGTATGTAAATAGTTGTTATAATTTTTTTTAAATAATCAATATATTTCCTATATTTACATTTATATTTTTGTTTATATATATATATATATGTTAATGAATATAATAATATTATATATATATATATATAATGATATAGGTATATAAATATTATTTTTAAAAAAATTAATATATAATTATTAATAAATAATTATATATTTTAGTAATTATAAAATTATATGAAATATATTTAAATAATTATTATATTTACTATATTTATATTTATATTAATTTATTTAACATCTAAATAACTATATAAAAATATATAATGATATTAATATGTTTATATTAATAAATAATTAAATATAAATATATTAACAAATATATTTATTTATAAATAAATAATTTATTTATTTTAAACGTATTGATATAATTATAAATAAAAAACTATATTAAAATAATTATAAAATTATAGTAAATATATTTAAATAATGAATATTTTTAAAATATATTTAATTATATAAATATATATAGTTATACAAGTAAATTTATAATCATATACAAATATTTATAAATAAATTTTCAATTTATTTATTTTTATAATTATAAATATTTTTTCTTCGCTATATTTTTAGCGCAGATAATGATTCCTTTTCTCACCGCTTAAAAATAATAGATAAAATGCATATTTAACATAACTAAAAGTTTAGCACCAATATAGATGTCTTTTATCAAATCGGTTTGACCTCTAATAAACCGATATCTTTATAGTGCTCAAAGAGCACTGATAAATATATCTTCATTCAGCACATATTAATTTCCCACTCATAAAACTCTCCCTAATATATTTAATAGAACTCTAACCACACTAATTTAAGTCATGAATCTCAATATTTCATGGATGTCTGCTGCTTTTAGAGCTCCTCCTTGGCTTTCTGCCAGACCAATCAAGCCTCGATTCAACGGTATGTTATTTTTTCCTCATCCTCTCTTGTTTTTTTGAGGATTTGGGTTTTTTTATTTTGTGTTATTATAGTGTTTTTTTATTGGTGCTATCATGGGTTCTAGGTTTTGGGTATCTACCCCTTCTCATTATTCTCTAACTAATTTCACAATCTTGGATGATCAAAATCTCCCATTGTGTGTTCAACAAGCCTCTTGCAATTGGTTTGAATTCCATCCTTAGACCATCTCCAGCCCACAGTATTTTAGAGTTATCATGCTAAAGTGGAATAATATTTTTCTCCAAATAGGAACCATTCCTTGTGATATTTTAATGTGGAGGTTTAGTGAATCCCTATATTTGGTGCTATATAGTAGTAGTGCTACATGATTTTTTATTTTCCCCCTTTTTCATGCTAATCTCAGTTCAAATTTGTATTTATTTTTGTATTATAAACCTTATAGATGAAAAATTATGTATTGGTTGGAGAGAGTTTTACTGTGTCAATTCTATTTTAGGGAAGAGGTTACATCATTTTGGCTGAGTGGGATGGAGACAATTTTAGAAATTTTAGGCCTCCAATTGGTTACATACACTTATTTTTTTGCCTATGTGTAGCAAGTCATGATATCTGTAAATTTCTAATATAAATGCTTTTATATATGTTTTTGGGTGGCCTATAGTTAGACTTACTCGGACATTTATTATGAATTTTTATTACTGTACTAATCTTCATGATTTCACTTGAGTCTAGTAGGATTTCTCTCTATTGGTTGATCTAGTTTGTTGGTTGTTATTACATTCTCACATGGGATGATTCTTTGTTTTTCATGGGGCCTCTTTTTGTGCTTATATATCTGAAGGATCCAACCTATACCATTAGAATGGCTTTTCTAATACAAATACTCAGTTATTAGGTTATAATATATAAAATAATTGAGAATATAAATAAAAATCCAAATGAGGCATAATCAATATAATTCAAATAAACTTATGTAAATCAAAAAATGCATAAGTTATGTTTTATTTATAGTTTAATGATCACTAATGTCAATAAAAAAAGTTACTGAACATATAATCAAACATATCTAATGCATTATCGGGCTTCCTCTACAAGCCTTATTGTTTTCTAAAAGAAATTTAAATACCATATTCCTTTTTTAGTTTTTTTTTAAAAATGGTTTTGAAAATGGATTGACTATATCAATATTATGAAATGATGACATATGATTTTAATTTTGAAATATTATTATTCCTTTATGCTTGTTCATGTATTATGATTATGGTATGGTTCATGGGAATTGTTTATATATATGTGTGCTTCCATGATAAACCAAGGGCATGTTGTCCCATGATAGCTCTCCAATGCATTGGGTAACATGATAGGGGTAAATACTAAGGTATATCCTAATAGATTTAAGGTATATGATTTGATTGGTATTCTAAACATAACCATAGAGGTTACTCCCTATGTGGTATGAAAGAAACAATGTATGTATGGTATTTTTTCCACAAGTTACATTTATGATTTTTATGAAGTTTTAATGATTATTATGAATTCATGGGTTTATAAATTTTCGAGGAATAATTTTTAGATTCCTTATTTTATCCATTATTGTGTTTCTATGCCCATCACATGTTTTTTGAAGTGTTTTCACATTGTATATGGAAGTGTAAGATAAAGGATGAAGTCAACATGATTTATATCATGAAACGAAATCTTGTTTTTAAGGGTTTCCTTTTGTGGAAAAAATGGATACTGTTTTGATAGTATCATGTAGTATGATTATGGGATGATATGTCTTAATAATGACCAAATTCATTAAAACTAAAAACCAAAAAATATCCTCGATGTGAAATAAAGTCAAATTATGGACTAATCTCATGATTAAGTAATTTTTTAAGGATGAGGTCATATAGTTGGTATCTGAGGTCGACATAGAAAATAATATGTTTTAGGATATTGTTAATACAATATCCATTAATTATTTTCACTATATAGTCAAATTGAAATAGCATTTGAGGATTACAATATTTCTTTTCCAAATATATTTCTATTCAGAATGGTTTTGCCTATATAAAATTGGGTAGTTGTTCAAGGATGAAATCCAAAGGAAAAAACTATCCAAATTAGTAACCTGATATGGTTGGAATCATAACTGGATAGTTTGTTACAATGATCAAACAATTTACGTAGTATATAAATAGAAGTTTTATCCATGAGAGAGATCATCTAGATCACCCACATAGGAACAGGTCAATAGTGTCGAATATCATGAGGGAATGTCCTTCATCATTCAGAAGATCATATGAACTTATTCTAGTTTATGATTGGATTAAATCACTAGAAAATATTTTAAATGATAGGGGTGTTTTAAAAATTAAAAGGTAAGTCTTTTTTTAACCATTATGAAGGTAAATCTAATCATAGGTGATCTATTGTTTAAAATACCGAGGATAGTAAGTAGATTGATGCTCTTGATTTGGATGAATTCAATGGAATGATTCTTGGAAAATATTTTCCTAAGACAGTTTGACTTTTGATTGAAAACAATTATTAGAATTGAGCTAGGAGGATGACATAGTGGCTGATTATGATGAAACATTCACTCAAATGGCAAGGTATACTCTAAATTTCATACGGGATCTTTATAGTAAAATCAATCATTTTTATTTAGGATTAAAGAAAATGTGTTAAATATAATTATCCTATTGTGAGTTCAACTTTAATGAAAAAACTTGTTTGATGTGAAAAGTAGGTGGAAATTGAGTTTTTTTATCATCAAGTGTTCTTTATAAAACAATAGAACAAGTGGTTGAGCTACATATGAAAGGGAAGAAATCATCACAAAAGTATTATCATAAGAAACATAGGTTTACTGTTTGTAAAAAATGTGGTAATATCCAATTAAGGAATGACTATATAATTTTGTTAAGTGCTTCTAATGTGGTAAAATCAGACATATGACTCGAAATTGCACTGAAAAATATCAGGGTCGTGGTAAGAAAAAATCTAATTTACATTCAGTATAATGTTCTAAGTGCAATGAGATGGGTTATTAGGAAAACGAGTGTCCGATAATGAACCCAAATGATGGAAAGGAACTAGAATACTAGAAGAAATGGTTGGTGAAATACTTTTCAAATACATTATTAGATTTTTAGCCATAAAATGAAGTAGTATTAGGTATATTGTTTGTTTATTCAAATTATGCCAATGTGTTGTTTGATTCTAATTATACACATTCTTTCATTTCAGAAAAATATTCTTTTAAATTGGGAATAATCTCTCATGAAATGAATCCAAAACATGGGTTAAAAACACAAGGGGGTAATGTTGATACAAAAAGAAATTAGAATAACTTTCATGTGCTTGTCTGTGGAATTAATCTTCCATTAATTCTTATTGTTTTTCTTTTACTAGTGTTTTATGTTATTTTTTGTATGGATTTGATTTCAATTTAACATTATATGATAATCTAAAAATAAAAATAGGATTCTTTTTAGATATAAATTTAGTATGTTTACTAGAATAAACCATTAATATTGATAATATATCAGGATGCTGAGAAACTAGTAAAATATTGAAATGAATTTTACATTGAACATAATGTTGAAAAAAATAAACTATTCATATTAATGATGTGCCAATGGTAAATGATAATCTTGATGCTTTCCTTGATTATTTTCCTGGTATAATAAATGATTTGGAAGTTTAATTTACTTTTGAATTGGTTCCTACTACTAATGAAATTTTGAAACACCCTCCTTGAATGGATCAAATTGAACATTTGGTGTTAAATAATAATTTTCATGTGTTTATTGATAAATATTTATTTGACCAAGCACATTATCATGGTGTACTCCAGTCCTGTTTATGAAATAGAATGATGGTTCAATGATACTTTTTATTAATTTTGGAGCCTTGAATAGAGTCACTATTTAGAACAAGTATCCTTTCCCTAATATTGATGATTTTTTAACTACAAGGACGTAAGTATTTATTGAATATTAACATGAGGTTGGGGTACCATCAACTAAAATTAAATGATGTATAAATTAGGAAGACTATGTTTCTTAAAAGATATGTCCATTATTAATTTTTAGTTATGCCATTTGGGATAACCAATGAACATGTTGTATTCATGGATATTTTTAATAGAATTTTCCTTAAGTGCCTAGATAAGTTTGTGATTGTGTTTATTTATGATATTTTAGAATATTATATAAATAAATTGGAGCATAAAATTCATTTAAGTAGTTTCTTGCAAACCATAAAGGAAAATAAATGGTATGGGAAATTCAACATGTGTGAGTTTTGGTTACAATAAATTACATTCCACGGTCCCATTGTTTCTAAAGATGAAATAACTATTGATCCTACTAAAAAATAAGTTGTTTAAGAATGACCATTACCCACAATTTAACTTATATTCATAGTTTTATTGGATTATCAGGTTATTACTAGAGGTTTGTTGAAATATTTTAATATTTATCTAGCACACTGACTATGTTAACCTGAAAAGGTGTTATGTTCATCTATAAAAAAGAATGTGATGATGTTTTTCAGAAATTTATTTTAAGATTGGAAAATACTATTGTTTTTTGCACTACCATTAAAAAACGGTGAATTTGTTATATATAGCTTTTCATCATTGAAAATAATTGGTTGTGTCCTAATGTATAATGATCAGGTAATTTCTTATGCTTTATGTCAGCTGAAAACTGATGGGTAAAATTACCCTACACATGATTTCGAATTAGCTACTATTGTTTTTGTTTTACCAATTTTGAGGCATCATCTGTACGTAGTAAAATGTGAAATACATACAAACCATCAGATTTTAAATTATATATTTACTGTGAAATAATTAAACATGAGATAGAGAAGATTTCTGAAATTAACCTAGGATTATGATTTCAAAATTCATTACCATCTTCAAATAGTGAACAATGTGGTTGATGCTTTGATTTGGGAAAGTAATTTTATATTAACCATTTAATGTTTTGAATTTGACCCTTTGTTTATGATTTGATGAAATTTTCCATGGATATTGTTAGTGTTGGAAATTTGTTTATTTTGTTCCATGTTTTAGTTTAATCGTCTCTTTATAAAAGAATAACGAAAGCACAGAAGAAAGATAGTGAGTTGCAGAAAAATAAAGAATGGGTTCAAAAGGGTAGGTTTCTTGAATTTATCATTGATAAATATTGTATTTTGTAATTTGGGAAAATATTATGTATGCCTTGTGATTCACAATTTAAGAAATAGTAGTTATGAGTTGCTCATAGTTCTCTGTTGTAAGTTAATCCTGGTTTCAATATGTCTACAATGATTAAAGGGAGTATTACTGGTGGGATGTAATTAAAAGATATACTGCTAATTTCACTATGATGTGTTTGACAAGTTAGTTTGTGAAAGAAGAATGAAAATTGTTGAATGGGATTCTTCAGAATTTTCTAATGTCATAGTGGAAATGAAAAAATATATCCATTGACTTCATTTTGGAATTACTGAATACATATCAAGGTAATAATGTTTTCTGGTTTATTGATGATCGATTGACTAGATCTACTCCTTCTCATCATATTCAAGATACACTGTCTCTAGATCATCTTTAGCGGTTGTATTATAAATAAATAGTCAGATTACTTGGAGTTCCCATATACATTTCAACTAATCGTGATCCCAGGATCACTTATAACTTTTGGAAATGCCTTCAGAATTTGTTTAGTTCTAAATTAAATTTTAGAGCATCTTTTCATCCGTAATCAGATGGGAAGATAGAAGGAACAATATTGACTTTATAATATATGCAATGTGATTGTTCAATGGATCACTAGGGAAGTTGGTACCAACACCATTATTTGGTTTAGTTTTCTTATAATAATAGTTTTCATTCCATTATATATATAACACCAATAGATTAATTATATGGAAAGTTGTGCTGCACTCGATATTTATGGGATGATGTAGGTGAAATCATGTTTATGTGACTAGAATTGGTAGATTAGATGGTGGAAAAGGTTTTGTGGATTTAAAAGAACATGAAGACAATTCAGAGAAATCAGAAACGTTATATGGATAACCAGAGGAAGAATCTTTGTTTCTTGGTAAGTGATCTTGTATTTCTCAAATTTTCTCAATGGAAAAGTGTGATGTTTTTTTTTCGAAAGAAGGGAAAGCTGAGAACACGGTTCATTAGACCCTATTAAATATCAGAGAATATAGGATGGGTTTCCTATATTTTAGATTTTCCACTATGTTTATACTAGGTACAATTTTTTTTTCATGTTTCAATGTTGAGAAAGTATTTGTCGAATCCATATCATGTTCTAATTCCATTGGGAGTTCAGTTAGAAAAGAATCATTCTTAAGAGGAACAACCATTACAGATTCTTAACTGTAGAGAGAAAGTGTTTTATAATAAGGTTATTCATTAGGAAATGATATTTTTGAAAAACCGTATGGTCATTGAGGAAACATGGGAATCTAAAAATTCTATGAGGGATAAATACCCCCACTTATATGATAAGTGAAAAAAAATTAAAGACACAATTTCTTAAAGGGAGAAATATATAACATCCCAGGTATTTATTGAATATAACATTTTCATATCTATTAATATTTTTTAATTTAAGATTAATTTTAGTTTAAAGGGGACAATATGTATGACAGCGTAGCTGACCCACAACAACATCTTTCTCCGAAATCTTACGTTGCACACAACACTGAGTTATACCACAAAATAATTCAATAATAATATTATAATTTTACATTTTAGTTAATGACTAGTAAATATATAAGTAAGAATGAACATAATTAACTATATTATGAATTTAAATATTTTTTAAATGTTTTTACATTTATCCTATAAAATTTATATGCTTAAAATGAGAATGAATCAAATTTTACGAAAAAAATACTCTAATATTTTTATAAGGTCATTTCACCTCCTTTTAATGGATAATCCTTTTTAAAAATAATTTTTGCCATTTTTATATGTTATATTGTATAAAATAAAATTCTTCTTTAGAACAGGGACATCATAATTTACCGTGGATGAAATTTTGGTATTTGTTCTATTGAAATTCATATTTTAATGAGTAGTAAAAAATATAGAATTTTAATTCAAAACTACCATTGCATCTAATTTTTTTATATATTTGTGATATAATTTTAATTGGTTTTAAAGTGAACTTGGAATATTTTTTCTTGTATAATAAAATTTTTTCCTCTGTAATTAATTTCAAATTTAAATTAGACATTAACACATGTCAATATTTTGATGGTTTTTACTTCATAGAAACGTTTTTTCTGGTTTTGACATCATGAATTAATTTCAAATTCATTCATGCTACTTTTTTATTTTTGAACTTTGATAAATGGATTCCATATTTAGATTCATAAAGTCAAAATTATGTAAATTGTGACCTTTTATTTTGGAACATTATGAATAGTAACTTCAGAAAATATTTTTATTTAATAGTGTTAAAAGGTAAATCTGGTAAATAAGTGTAAAAAATAATATTATAATAATATTAAACAACCATAACACTTGTCCTACTACTATTGAATGAGATATGTCTGGCGATTAACATCCTTTGATCAATTTTAGGACCACATAGAGCCATTTCTGTATGATAATGACATATTATAATACTTAATTTCATGTAAAGAGAAATATAACAAAAAAATGTAATTTTTTAGTAAAAAAATTAAGGTGGGATTATATATTTAAATCTTTGACTTTAAATAATAATTATAAAGCTAAAAATATTTCTTACATCATTGTATTTTTTTATTGTTTTTATAAAATAAATAAATTAATTTATTAACGACAAAATCTTGACACAATTACTACCTTCTTAAAGACATATTCGAATAAATTATATTATAAATATTATAATAAATATCATTTGATTATTTTCATGACATGCATGATTTTTTGATGTTTTATGACATTTTATCTTCAAGGAAATGTATTTTTTTCGAATAAATAAATTTTTTATGAATTCAAAAAAAATCCATTACTAAATAGTTTCAACATTTACATAAATGGGTTTTTAAAACAAATACTACTTTATTAAATGAAATATTTGTAATAAAAATGTTGGATTCAAACAAATGACTTATATTATGTTTAAAATTTTATATATGATTTACTTGAGGTTCTCTTGGCATTTTATAGTAACCATATTAACCATTTAGTGTAAAAATAAAAGAAGACATGATATGAGTAAATTTATTTAGAAAATGGTTAAACCTAAAAGATAAGTATAACATTGTAAACTATAATTTTCTAAAACCTATTGGATAAATGAAGTTATAACCATCCTTATCTGATCCTCTAAATTTATCACATTTTAACTATTATAAATAGAATATATATTTATAATAAAATAATAATTTAATACTTTACTAATGTGCCCCTCCTCCCTCTTAAAAAATCCCCCCGCCTCTACCCACTTACTATATCCTATCAAGCCCCAATTCTCATCCAATATCTACTAAAATAACATCCTAAAACCAATAATTTTCTTCTAGAATCCTTACCGTGGGCATAAGACAATTCAAGTAATCCTTTTGGTTCAAATCAAAAGGAGTTACCGGCTTTATACGTAACATCTTCTCTCAAGCTCCATTTATTTATTTTCCTTCTCCAAACCCCCAAACTACTTTTATTACATTTTTTATAACAACCCCATGATAATAAATATACTAGGATGTTGTTATGTTATGTTTTGGACCTACACATATAGACACCTCCATCAAATTGATATATAATTTATTGTTTTTGTGTACGATGAACTATTGCCTCATGAAATGATGTTTGTTAAATTCTCTCCTACCACCTCTCATGGTGGCCATTAGGATATAACAATATTTATATATGAAATTTATTAAATTTATATTGTCTCTATTCTTTTTTCACATTTATATAAAAAATACCTTTATGCTTTCCATAATGTGTAAATTCAATAAATTTATTTGAGAAAATGTAGACTACCTCCCCCACAAAGTGATATGAATCATCCAATCCATACATGAATATATTAAAATATATTTTAAATGAAATTATATAACATATATAAAATAAATATTATATGTTACTTATAATATACCAATGTATCATTTAGTTTTCATTCTGTTAATATGAAAATTAAATAAATGTAGAGTTAATTTGTACGTACAACCTTCCGTCTCCATGACGGATGAATTTTATTTCTTATCTTTAAATGTTATAGACTACAATAAATAAATATATACTGCATATATATGATATTAAAATCATGAATAATATTATAGATATATTGGACTTATGACCACATGGATAATTTTCATGAAAACATGTACATTTTTTTCTTATATACTTATCATCGAAAAAAATTTGATAGGAACTCAAATAATCATCTAATTGTTTTTACATGGTAATATGTGATATAAAATGAATATAAAAATTTTACAAAAGTTATAATGAATGTATAAAATAGCCTATGATTATTATTAAGTAAATTAATGAATAAAAAAGGAATATTGTACTCAAGGTAAGGGACTTCCTCTACAACTATTTTCATTGAGGTATATTTTGATTTATCTATAACCATATTTTATACTATACATAATCAACCCATATGACTTTTAATTTCATTCAATTGTATTTAAAATTATTTTTTATGAAGCATTCTGCTAAAGGAAGAAAGGAATGTTTATTTTTAACATATGTGGTGATAATGACCTTTCTTCCACCGTTGGTATTATATAATATATGGCTTCCTCTACAAGCTGTAATGTTTTTAAAAAAGAAAATTAAATACCATATTAATTTTTAGTATTTTTGGTATTGAAAATGGTATTGAGAATTGATTTATTATATCATTATTCTGAAATAATGTATTAACATTTAAATGTTGAAATGTAGTTTTTCCTATTTTATTATTCATGTGTTATGAATATGTTATGGTTCATGAGCTTTATTTATATATAATGGTGGTTCCATGATAAAGTGAGGTCGGTTGAGCCCATGATACCTCTCTAATGAATTGGGTAATGTTAAGGGGATAAACATTGATGATTCTCCTAAGATAGTTATGGAATATTCTATGATTAGTATTCCAAATGTAACCACGAATGTTACACCATATATGAATGTGAATGCTAAAAAGTAATTATGATATTTATTCCCCAACTCCCCGCTATGATTTTGGATTTCTATGAAGTTTTCATGATTCTTATGATTTCATGGGTTTATAAATATTAATGGACTAATTTTTTGTATCTTTATTTTATCACTTCTTGTGGTTTAATGCTCATCCCATGTTTTTTGAAATGTTTTCACATCATATAAGGATGAGTAAGATAAAGGAATAAGTTACAAATATTATTATAATGAAAATAAATCATGTTTTTTAATGGGTTTTCTTTTTTAGAATAAAATTGTACTATTTTGATAGGTACATATTGTATGATTATTGGATGATATGTATTAATAATGTCATTATTTTTTAAAACTCTAAATCAGAAAAAATCCTGGATGTGAATTAATGTCAAATAATTGACTTATCTCAATTTTATGTAATGTTATAAGTATATTGAATTATATATGGTATTAGAGGTCGGTTTAGTTTACTTAACGGGTTAATATTTTTATAATAGAATATACATAAAATTATTTCATCTTTATAGTTAAATTGAAATTGAATTTAGGGATTACCATGTTGATTTATCTAGGATTTGTCTTTTTAGAATGTTTTTCCACAGAGGAAATAGGGAATCTATTCTAGGAGGACAAAGAGAAGAACAAAACCTTCCAAATCAACAACTTATGTTTGTTAGAATTCGAATTGAACTACATGTTTTAGTAAATATCATAGATGACTCAGGCTATAAATAGAGGTGGTATTCATGTGATAGATCAGTAAGATCATTCACAAAGAAATGTGTTTGTATTGGAGAATTTTACAAGGAAGTTTCCTTTATCCTTCTGAGAATCATCTGAATCTATACTACCTGAAAAGTGTATTAATTCCCTAGAAGAGATTTTTGATTTCATGGGGGTGTTTATATAATCAAATGGTTAGTCTTATTTTTTACTGTTTTGAAGGGGAATTGAATCAGTGGGGGTATGTGGTTAAAAATATTAGGGATAATGATGATATTTATGAATTTGATTGGGATTAAATCAAGCGTATGTTTGTTTAGAAATGTTTTCTTTAGAAAGTCTAACTTATGATAAAATACAATTCTTGTAATTTAGGTAGGAGGCGCACTTAGTGGCTGATTATGATAAAACATTCACACAATTGGAATGGTATTCTAAAAATTTCATTTTGGATATTGATAGTAAATTCAATCATTTTTATTCAGTATTAAAGAAAATGTGTTGAAGGAAATTATCTTCTTGGGAGTTAAAATGTTATGAAAAACTATTTAGATATGTGAAGAAGGTGCAAATGGAGTTCTCCAATGATCAGGTGTTCTTTGTAAAACAATAGAATAAGAGGTCAAGATGGATTTCCAAAGTGAAGAACTCTTAAAAAACAAGTGATGTTAAGAAAATTAAGTTTACTGTTTGTAAAAATTGTTTTAAAATTACAATTGGGAATGCATTTAGAATTATATGAAGTGCTTTCAAACTGCTAAAATCAGACATATGGCTCGTAATGGCACTGAAAATTATTAGGGTAGTAGTAAGGGAAAATATAATTTACTGCCAGTTAAATGTTTTAAGTTCAATTAGATTGGTCATTATGAAAGTGAGTGTCCGATGAAGAACTCAAATGATAGAAAGCAGCCAGACTACAAGCAGAAAGGGTTGGTGATATCGTTTACAACTACTTTAGTAAATTGTTGTCCATAAAATGAAGTAGTATCAGGTACATTGTTTATTTATTCATATTATTCTAATGTGTTGTTTGATTCCGTGTCTATACATTCTTTCAAATAATAAAAAATTTTCTACTAAATTATGTATTTCATATCATGAAATGAGAATCGAACATATGGTGACATCAAATTGGTCATATATAGAGACAAATTGAAACTTTACGAACATTATTTTCCTTGTATGTGGAAAGAATATACCTACAAAACATATTTTTTTCCACTAGTTTAGTTTGATGTTATTTTGGGAATGAAATGGAATTCCATTTATCGATAATTGATTGAATGTACATCTAAAAAGGTTTATTTTTAGAAATAGTTTCAGATTGTGTAAATAAATGAACCCTTACTATTGATAACAAATCATGAAGATAAGAAACTAGTAAAATATGGAAATGAATTTTACCTTGCACATAATGTTGAAAATAATAAAACTTTTTAGATTAATGATGTGCCAGTGGTAAATAATTATCTTGATGTTTTTCCTGATTAGTTTTCTGGTATAATTTCTAATAAGCATGTAGAATTTACTATCGATGTGGTTCTTGATTTTAAGCATATTTCAAGATCCAAATATCGAATGGATAAAATTAGATATTTAGAGTTAAAGAATAAATCGAAGGAGTTATTAGATAAAGGTTTCATTCATTCTATCACATCACCATGGGGTTCTCCTATCTTGATAGTTAATAATAAAGATGCTTCAACGAGGCTTTTAATTTATTATAGAGCCTTAAATAACATCATTGATATGAAAAAGTATCTTTTGCCCCATATCGATGATTTGTTTGATCAACTCTAAGGAGCCCAATATTATTCAAAGAATCACATGAGGTTATGGAGCCAATAGTTGAATATAAAGGAAGAATTAATTATCAAGACCGAATTCCATACTAGATATAGAGATTATGCATTTGTTGTAATGCCTTTTGGGTTAACCAATTCACCACTTATATTCATGATTCTTATGAATAGAATTTTCCATGAGTTCATTTATAAGTTTGTGGTTTTTTTTATTTATGATATTTTGTTATATTTTATAAGTAAAGAGGAGAATGAATGTCATTTAAATATTTTCTTGCGAACTATAATCGAAAATAAATTTAATGGAAAATTCAGAAAGTGTGAGTTAAGTTTAAAAAAAATTTCATTCGGTAGTCCAATTATTTCTAAAAAATGTGTAACTATTGATCCTGATCAGACAAATGTTGTGGAATAATGGAAAATACCCAAAAATATAACTGATATTTACAGTTTTCTTGGTCTAACAGGTTATTACCAGTGGTTTGTTGAAAATTTTTCACGGTCATATATCCCACTAACTAAGATTACTCGAAAAAGAGTTATGTTCATCCTGACAATGAAATGTGATGAATATTTTCATGAATTAAAAGATTTATTGGGGAATATTCTAGTTTTTCAATGTCTTCTAGAAATGATGAATTTTTTATATGTAGTGAAACTTCATTGGAAGGAAATGGTTATGTCCAAATGCAGAGTGATCATGTAATTACTTCTGATTCATTTCAGTTGAAAACTTATTAGTCAAATTACCCTACACATCATTTGTAATTGTCTGTTGTTGTTTTTGAATAAATATTTTTTAGGAATCATCTGTATGGAGTAAAATTTGAAGAATATACTATCAAAAAAAGTTTCAAGTATATATTAACTCATAAAAAATTGAACATGAGATAGAATAGATGGATAGAATTAATTTAGGATTTTGATTTCATGATTCATTACCATCCTAGAAAAGTGAACAATTTAGCAGATGCATTAAGTCTGAAAATTAATTCTACATTAACCATGTAATGTTTGGATCATGACCGTTTGATTAATGATTGATGAAATCTTGCATGAAAGTTGTTGGTGCTAGAAATTCTGCTATTTTGTTTCATGTTTCATTAAAATTGTCTCTAGAATAAATAATAAAGCTAGATCACAATGGATATTGTGGATTTTATACAATTTTTTAATTGGTTTAGAAGGGAATGTTTCTTGATTTAAACATTGATAAGTACTGTGTTTTTATATTTAGGAAAAATATATTTCTGAATTTTAATTCATAGTCAAATAAAGAGTTGTGTGGAGCTCATTGTTCTCTTTTTTTAGTTCATCTTGGTAGTACTACAATGTAAAAATATCATTGGGAATATTACTTATGGGATGGAATTAAAATACCTATTTCAAACCTAACTATGAAGTGTTTTACCATTCATTAAATGAAAGAACAATTAAAATTTCTAAAGGATATTCGTTATCCTTTTACAATAGAAGTGTTGAAGTTGGAAAATATATCCATGGACTTAATTGTGGGATTACTGAAGACATCTTGAGGTAACAATGAAAACTAGGTTATTGTTTATCTATTGACTAAATCTAAAAATTTTCTTCCTATTCAAGTTACAAAATCTGTAGATAAATTTTCCCGGTTGTATCTTAAAAAAATATTATGGTCATATAGAGTTCCTCTCTCCATTATATCTGATCTTGAACACATGTTTACTTTAAATTTTGGAAAATCATTCATAAGTTGTTGGGTAATCAATTACATTTTATTAAATGTTTTCAACTAACAATCAGATGGGCAGACAGAATAAACAATTTAGACATTGTAAGATATACTATGTGCTTATTAAATGGATTACCAAGGATTTTTTGACCTACATTATTCATTGGTTGAGTTTTTTGATAATATAATTATTCATTCTAGTATACATATGTAACGGTTGTGGAATTATTTCTAGATAAGTTTTCAACTAAATCTATTTGGGATAAAGTTTGTGAAAGGATGCTTATGGGACCACAATTGGTAAAAGAGATAGCATAAAATGTTCATTTGACTTAGAATGACATGGGGATAGGTGAGAGTAGGTAAAAATATTATATGGGTAACTGGAGTAAGGATTTTGTTTTTCTATGTTGGTGATCATTTTGTTCACGAAGTTTCATTGTAGAAAAGTGTGATGTGTTTTGGTAAGAATGGAAAGCTAATTACATGGCACATTGGACCCTACAAAATTCTAGAGAATTATGGATCAGTTCCCTATAGAGTTTTTTTACCTCCATTTTTATCCCAGGTACACCATGCATTTCATGTATCAATTTTGAGAATGTATTTTTTGGATACATATCATGTTTTGATTCCAGAGATAGTTTAGTTGGAAGCGAATCATTTTTATGAGGATCAGTCAATAAATATTCATGACTACAGGGTGAAAGTGTTGCAGAATAAGTGGATTCTTCTTGTAATGGTTTTTTGAGAAAACAATATGGTTTTAGAGTCTACATGGGAATATAAAAATTCTATGAGTGATAAATTCCCCCACTTATTTTATAAGTCTATAAAATTTTGAGGACACAATTTCCAAAATAGGGGAAGGATGTAACATCCTAGTTATTTATTGGATAATTAATTTTCATATCTATTAATATTTCATGATTTAATATTAATTTAATATAAATGGGACACTATGTATGATATCAAACCCAAAACAAAATAATGGGTTTCTCCAAAATCTTATGTTACACACAAAACTGTGTTATATTGAAATAGAATACATAAATAATATTATTATTTTAAATGTTAGTTAATGTGTAGCCTTAGTATTCATGGGAACCAATTTAATTAACTATATTACGAGTTTAAATATCATTTTATTGTTTTATATTTATCCAATAAATTTTAGAGGCTTAAAATGAGATTGAATTTAATTTAAAGTATAAAATACTCAAATTTTTTATAAGGTTGTTTTACAGTATTTTTGTGGAGATCCCATTTTAAAAATATGTTTTGTCCATTTTATATGTTCTATTTGAAAAAATAAACTTCTTATTTGGTATAGGTACATAAAAATTTACATTGGATTAAATTTTGGTATTTCACTAATCAAATTCATATTTTAATGAATAGTGAAAAATACTGCCTTATAATTCAAAACTGATTTTTTGTCTAATTTATTAATATAGTCATGGTAACATTTAAATTTTTTAAGTGTAATTGGAATTTTTTACCATTTCACCCAATTATGGTCATTGTATGTAATTTGTATTTATATTTGATATCAACACTTGTCAATTGTTTGATAGTTTTTATTTCGCAAAAACCCCCTTTCTAGTTTTGACAATGGGAATTAAATTTTAATTAATTAATGCCACATTTTTTTTGAATTTGGAAAATTGGCTTTGATATTTTTAATCCTAATATCCAAATTATTTAAATAGGTGCCCTTTTTTTAGATTATGAATTGTAACTTCAGTAATGATTTTTATTTTCCATGGTTAAAGCGAGAATCTGGTAAATAATGGTAAATAATAATATTATGATAATATAAAAATACCTTAACACATGTCATAATATTATTGGACGAGATATTTATGATTAATATCATCTATGGGTCTATTTTAGGACACCATGGAGCCACTTTCGTGTAATAATGACATGTTATAATTATTAATTTAATGTAAAGATATATATAACTCAAAAAAATATCTTTTTAATAAAATAATTGTATTGTGGGTTATAAAATTGATCTATTTTACTATTAATAGTAATTCTAAATATAAAATAAAATTCTATATTATGTGTCACATACATAAATTATTTTAATTTTAAGTTTCATTTAATTTTCATTCATTCTTTATTTTGGGGGTTTCCCAAGCTTTTATGGAGGAATGGGTGAGTTTTCATAAATTAGGCCAAATCATGAGCCCAATTCTAGATTTAAAAATAAATTTTTATGCCATTATAACTCCTTAATTATTCAAAATTATTCATCCATTACAATTCCTATTTGTCATCCCCTGACCAGTGAGGACCAAAAAATTAATTTGGAGTATTAAATATCAATAATCATGGTGGATTTTAGTTTTTATTTAAGGGATTGGGTTTGCCCAAAATCCCATTTCCTACATTAAAAAAAATTTAATTATTTAATATCTCATTATATTTGTAATTTTTTTCATTGATTCTAACCCCCACCCAAGCCCACTTACATATTTCGTGCCCCCATTCTCTCCTCAGCCAATTTGGAGCTCAATGGAATCGCGAAATTGGGAGAAAAGTCTTAGAATATCACAAATCTTCCAGATTTGAAGAGGTAAAATGATCCTTTCATAAAACCTTCTATTTTTACTCTTATTCCCCAATTCCAGTTACTATATGACCTCCCCATCCTTTTTCAAAACTCCATTAAATTTTTATATATTTTAAAATTTAGATTTTTGTGTATTCTGGGTCATTTTTTTAATGATTATTTTGGATAAGTTTTTATCTCTTCAATTCCTTCCTTCTCCTTAGGGTTTACTCCCTCTTTCATAAATGTATAAACTTTCTAGAAGTTAGTTTTCATACCTAGGGATTGATTTGGGGAATTTGTGGTGAAATATTTTGGATTAGGGTTAGTTTTCACTACCTTGTGGTGTGGTGGAGGTGCGGTTGAGGTTTCACACCAAGATTCAAGGGTTTTGAATCAAAAGCTAGGCGGTTCCATGGGTAAAAAATTATTGATGAGTTACCTTGATGTATTTACCCATTTTTCATATTCCTCATATATTGGGTGTGGTGGAAAGAATTTTTATGATTTATTTGGTTAAGTGTTATATTTTATAGTTCCCTTTTAACTTGAAATTTGGTGTTTTCATGTCTAACTGATGGGGCATTATTTGGGTGTATTTTATAACTTATGGAATTGGTTTAAAAAATATTTCTTAGCCATCAAATTATGGTTTGGTAATGTATTAGTGCCATGTGGGCCTAAAAATAATGTTTTCGAATAGGTTTGATGTGTAAACATTATTATACTTCTTGAGGTCATTTTATGAAAATGTGTGTTTTCATTTGTATCTTTTGTGGTATTATTCAAGGTTATTTTATAACAATTTAATGTGGTTTTATAAATGTATATAGGGATGCCAATTCATTTTTGGATAGTAATCGGTATGGTTTTGGTGTTAAATGGGGGTTTTTGAAATGGATTTTGTGTTCAAGACATAGTAATACCCGTTGAGTTTGTATTATGAAAATTGTGAATGTTTTTTTGGTTAATCAATGTGGGTAAAAGGGTGTATATATACATATTGGGTGTTGTGTTCACCTAATATGGGTTTTTTAAAGGTAATGTGGTTATTTAATAAGTCAAATAGTTTTTTTATAATGTTTTATAAAGTGCAGAAATGTTTTAGAAAATGGAAAGATAGATGCAAAACATTGTTGTGGTCTATTTTTTGTGAGTGTGTTGTTAAAAATGAATTTTTTTGATTAAAGTGGTTTTATATGATATTTTAGTGGGATGTTATGTGAGTTATAATGTCTTGGAATGGTTTATAAAAAAAATTTAATGGATTTGTGGAATTTTTAATGAAATGTGAATGTGGTGTGGGCTATTTTGGTGTGAGTCGGATTTGAAAAATCATTTTGAATAGAAAGTGGAATTTTGTGACTTTTGTGGTATACATGTGGGATTTTTGGTGAATTTGTGAAGTGGAAATGATATTTTCATGTGCAAAGAATATTTATTGACTTGTTGAATTTGTTTTAGCACAAAGGGAAAACCCGGGTATCTAGGTGGGTGGACGTGTACTAGTAAGCTAGTGAATCCTAGGGGATTAGCCTCAGTTACACATAGAAATATTGACACTAACAACTCTAACTAAACTATGATGATGATGATTGGGGACCAATAGGTTATGGGTATGTTCTCTACTAGTGGCTCATGCATGAGAATAGATATTTTTTATGGTTATTCTCATTGAGATACGAGGTACCGTGGACCCACAATGAGCTAGAGCCTATGGGATATTTCCTATTTCTTTTTCACATTAGATCCTTTATACTTACTGTCGACATATGGTATATTTGGCTGGAAAATTCAGTAGCTTTGGAATTTATTTTAAAAGTGATTATCTTCTAAATTAGACCACATGAAACTGATTTTTAGAGTTTCATCTTTTAGAAATTATAACTAAAAATTATATGTTTTCGAAAACATGCATGTTTTTCATCTTTGAATTTTTATTTCATGGAATATCATTGTGGTGGTATCCTACTAGGCATTGGATCAAACCCTACTTACACCTTTGGGTGTACGTAGACCTGGTTTTTTTTTTGTCGCAGGTTGGGTACAATGTTTTTGTTCTAGTGGTTCAGGTTTCTTGTAGGTAATTGGTGGTGAAGTCTTGTGGAGATGGCCCAAGGGCGGTTCCCCTTTCCATGAGGGTTCTTGGGCTGTTTCCTTTTGGTTTTGTATCTTTTTTATTTCCCTATAGATTTGTTTTAAAATATGTAAATTAGTTTTGAATTTTTGTAAAACATTGTTTGGTTTGAAAATCCAGATTCATTTTATTGGATTATTTTGTTGTATTAAGTTTATAAACGCGGGTAAATCATTCCCAATTATCATTTTATGTTACCCGGGAACTTTTTCCAGCCAGTGGGGATCGGGAACACCCTTCGGACCTTATCATGGTCTGGTTTTGTTGCTGGTTTTGGCGGTGAAAAAATTTGGTTCGTTACAAAATGGTATCAAAGGAGGGTCTGGTTAACTCTTTGGGTCACGTTATTTGGGGAACAATCGGATAGTCAGGATTTAGGATTGTGGGGACTTGGTAATTTTTTATGGGTAGTGTGCCTAATCACCACACCTCATGATGAGATTCGAGTCTCTAGGGGAAGTAAAGATTCATATGAGTCCTTTAGATCTCATGGATTAATGATGATTAGGGGAAATGAAAATTGAGTTGGGTTAATGGTCTCGGTTACATCGCAGGGTCTAGAAATCCAAGAGGGGATGAGAATATTCACTAAAATACTCTTTATGATTGTGAAGTTATTGGAATATATCCTCCAACCATTTGTCTAAGTCACCTACTGAAACTAGTTTCCTTTAGCATTGTCTTATGTTCTTTATTATTGAAATCTTGGAACTTTGGTTTTAAAGTTACATGGGTTTATGAAGCTTAATGTTTTTTTTTTGAAATTATTATATAATAAGGAAGTAATGCTTAGATTTTTGAAATTGGAGAACTACATTTTCAGAATTGTATTGGAATGGAAAATAGGGTGTTTACACCTCTTTTGAAAGCATGGACTATGTCAATGTTGGTTTTGAAAAAGTGTTTCCAATAGAGTTTTCTAAACTATTGAAAGGTGTTTTAATGGGATGATGGATGGTTGATGGCATGAATGGATGAGTTCCAGGATGGACATGGGGATGGTGCCCAGTGTGGCACAAGAACATGAATGTGTGTGGCCCATGGGGTACCATTGGTCGATATTCTAACCGTTGAACCATTTATTTTCAAAGGGTGATTTTAAATGAAAAAATTGATGCCTTTATGGATTTTTTGGGATGGTGTGTGATATGTTTTTTTAATGCTGATTTGTGGGATGTTTTGATTCCAAGAGCCCCTCATGTTTTTATTGTGATTTGGGTTTGTGTTTGGTCGGTAAGCTTTGTTGAAAGTCCAGTTAGTGGTCTATTCTGAGAAATGTTTTAGGATGATATTATGGTGGTTCCATTCATTAGTATGGATCCATTTTTTGGTATACATTCACCAATGGACCATCATGGTTGGGTCCTTTGGTTTAATCGTTTGATAATGAATTCCCCATTAAGGGTTAACGCACAACGGAAGTGAATCCTGGATTGTTTCTCAATTTAAAGACCCTCCAGTTGATCAATATAAAGAATATTATTATTGAGATTTTTAGAATGTGTATAAAACCTTTCCTTTCATGATTTTATGTATCCTCTTGTAGTTAGAGAGTGATAATGGAATGTTGAAAGTGACCTTTGCCTCTTATGTTTCCTGATTTTCTGAAGGTGGAAGTGGTCTGGGGTTGTTAGCATGGATGAGAATCTGGATGGTGTTTAAGAGGTCCTCTTAGTATTTCATAGTCTCTTAGAATAAGGAGTTCACAATAAATTACAAGTGTGGGAAATATGTTCATGAGAGGATATTGTGGCAAGTTTTTAAAATTGTGTTTTGTTTGGTGATGTTGTATAAGGTCCCACTCCATGCATTGTTTATATCAGTCACAATGGTAATGTTCAGTGAATTCTTCTAATTTCATTCACTCGATTGACATTAAAGGTGAAAGTCGTGTAATATTCTTATAGTCTCTTTATGTTGGGAGAATGTCTCCCTTGGAAAAACATCAAAATCTTAAATTTTATAGGAAGGTAATTATAGGTGTTATTTACTCCTACAGTTTCTCACTCGAAGAAACAAGGTGTGATGTGTGTGTATTTTCTAAGCCCTTATTTCAGTGAAATATCGAGTTAGGGTAAAGTTAGTGTGGAATGTGTTAAGTCCTGTAATTCTTATCAGGGATTTCAGTATAGTTTTTGGTGGCACTGAAAGAAGAAATCTCGTTCAGGTGGTTTCTAAAGCCTAACTGTGAGGTCGAAGATGATTCAATCATTTGAGCTCCAGCCATAGTTCTCAGAGTGAAGCTGACTCGTAGTCAGGGGAAATCAAAAGGTCATTTAAACCCTTGTAAAATGTCATATCCTCGTTATGAAAGATATGATGATTTTAAAACTCTGGTGTCCCCATCTTTTTTCTATTGCTCACAATCAGTGGAAATAGTTTGAGGGCCTTGTACCCATGTCATCACCTAATGTCATTCCCTCCCCCTTTGGATTCCATTGAGTCATTAGATAATGGATGGAAATTTATATATAAGTGATGAGGTCACTGTTTTTGCATGATTATTAGTGACCGTGTGCTTGTAATCTATGCAAAAAGAATGATCTTCACAGTTAGTGCACAATTTCCCAAACTGTGCAGACTGACCTTGTGCACTTCCCAAATCTTCAAAAAAATTGGGTCTTTCTGTGTTGCCCTAGGATGGTTATTAAAGATGTTTGGTTCATATGGTGGGGGGACCCACTATGATTTTCATGTACATTACATCATAAACTTTGAATGGAATTATAGCCTTTGTATTAGGGAGTTCACTCAGGCATCCCCCTGTTAGGGTCTGGATTCTGTCTTGGAAAAAAATATAAGTTGCCTCTTATGGTGGGGTTCCTATTTGTGTCCCCCATTCCAATAGCTTATATTTATCCATGGTCTTGTCTTGGTGGTAGGTAGTCTCATTCGGAACTATCTCGCTACCAACATATTTCGTGAGTAAACTTTGGGATTGGAGACCTCCCAATTGTTTAGTTAAAGTAAGGTCAATGTAACCTTGTTCGAAGTTGTTGGTCATTTGGATGAATTGATTGATTCTTGTTTGAATATTGTTTGAGGAGTTTTATTTTGGGATAAAGTGTGAATGTGAATGATCATTTCAGGAATGTGGTTTAATTTTGGGTTGTGAGATTAATCCTTCCGTAGTTGATCACTGGAGGTGTTTTGACACTTGGGGGTGAAGCTTGGCAAAGAAGTATATATTGGTTTATCAGTTGGGTTTGGTTTTTGTATTTGGCATTTCTGGGGATTTCTAGGGATGGAAATTTTTCATGGTGGGGAGAATTTTCACATACATGACTAATTTTCAAGTTAAATTTCATTTAATTTACATTAATGCTTTGTTTTTGGGGTTTCCCAAGCTTTTATGGAGGAATGTGTGATTTTTCATAAATTGGGCCAAACCGTGAGACCAATTCCAAATTTAAAAAAAAATATTGATGCCCATATAACTCCATACTTTTTCAACATTTTTCGTCCATTCCAATTCCTACTTGTCATCCACTGACCTATTAGCACCAAAAATTAATTTGGGTCATTCAGAAATATATAACCATGGTGTACTTTAGTTCTTATTTAAGGGAGTGGGCCATCCTGAAAGCCGATATCCTACATTTAAAAAAAATTCACTCATTAATAACTCATTCTATTTTTATGTTTTTTTGGTTTTTCGAACTCCCACCCAAGACCACATACCTAATGCACGCCCCCATTCTCTCCTCCCCCAATTTAGAGCTCAATTGAATCACGAAATTCGGAGAAACATCTCGGGATTTCACAAATCTCCTAGATTTGAAGAGGTAAATTAATCCTTACATAAATCCATATATTTTTACTCTCTTACCCCCATTATAATTCATATATGCCCTCCTAATCCTTTTTCTAAACTCCACTAGGGTTTTAGATGTTTTAAAATTCAGATTATGGTGTATTTTGGGTCATTTACTTTAAGATTGTTTTGGGTAAGTTTTTCACTCATCAATTCCTTCCTTCTCCTTAGGGTTTCCTCCCTCTTACATAAATTTATAGAGTGTCCAGATGTTAGGGTTCATACCTAGGGTTTGATGTGTGTTATTTTTGGTGAAATTTTATTTTTTAGGGTTTGTTTTCACTTCCTTGTGGTGCAGCGGAGGTGCGGTTGAGGTTTCCCACTAAGATTCAAGGGTTTTGACTCAAAAGGTAGGTGGTTACATGTGTAAACAATTCTTCATGAGTTAGCTTGCGGTATTTACTCATTTTTCATATTCCTCGTATGTTGGGTGTGGTGCGAAAACTTTTTATGACTGTTTTGGTTAAGTGTTAAATTGTATAGTTTCTTTTTAACTTGAAATTGGGAGTTTTCATGTGTAACTCAGGGGGTATTATTTGGGTGTATTTTATTACTTATGGAATTGGTTTAGTAAATATTTTTTTTCCTTCCTTTCAGTTTTAGAAATGTATTAATGTCATGTGGTCCTAAAAAGTAGGTTTTATCATAGGTTTTATGTGTAAAACATTGGTATATTTCTTGAGATCATATTATAAAAATGTGTGTTTTCATTTGTATTTGTTGTGGTACTATTCAAGGATATTTTATAACACTTGAATGTAGTTTTATAAATGTATCTAGGGCTTCCAATTCTATTTTGGATATGAATCAGTATGGTTTTAGTATTAAATGGGGGTTTTGAAATGGGTTTTGTGTGCAAGATATAGTTATACCCCTTGAGTTTGTTTTATGAAAATTGTGAATGTTTTGTTTGGTTAAACAAAGTGGGTAAAAGGGTCTATATGTACTATTTGGGGGGGGGGTGGAGTGTGTTCACGTAATATTTGTTTTTGAAAGGTAAGTTGGTTATTTAAGAAGTCATATATTTTTTTAGAATGTTTAATAATGTGCCAAAATGTTTTAGAAAATGGATAGAGAGCTGCAAAACATGGTTGTGGGCTGTTTTGAGTGATTGTGTTGTGAAAAAATTATTTTTTTATTAAATAGGTATTATAAGATATTTGAGTGTGCCATTATGTGAGTTAGATTGTAACACTCCTGGTAAATAAATAATATGAAATATTTATATTTATCCCTATTTGTGAATAAAATGTTAATATTAATTTAAAGGGAACGCTATGCTCGATGGCTTACCCAATACGCAACAACGAGTTTCTTTGAAATCTTACGTGGCACTCTAATAATAAAATAATTTTATTTTAAATGGTAGTTAACACCTAGCCATTGTAATGATGGGAATGAACAGAACTAACTACAAAATGATTATATATGTATGTCATATATTTTTACTTTTTACAATAAATGTTAGAGGATTAAAAATGTGAATGAATCCAATTTTAAGCGTAAACATTCTAGTATTATTTAAAAGGTCTATTAACCGCATTTTGATGGCGAACGTCTTTTAAATCCTCTTTTTGACAATTTTATGTGTTATATTTGATAAAATAAAATTCTTCTTTAGAATCGGGACATCAAAACTTGCTTTGTGTAAATTTTTGGTATTTTTCCGATAAAGTTCATTTTTTAATGAGTAGTGAAAAATGTTGTATTTTAATTCAAAACCTATTTTTAATCGAATTTATTTATGTGATTAGATTATATTTTTAATTGGTTTTAAAGTGAAAATAGAATATATTTATACCCTTTAATCCAATGGTGTTCATTATAATTAATATCACATTGAGATTGGACATAAACGAGTGTCAATCTTTTGATAGATATTGTTTCTTAAAAACATGCTATTTGATTTGACAGTAGGATTTAATTATAAAATTAATTAATGCAACTTCTATGTTATGAATTTGGTAAAAAATACATCATTTTTTAATTCGGAATATCAAATATAGCTCAGGGTGAATATTTGGTATTTTTCTGAAAAACCTTAATTTTGATTAATAGTGAAACCACAAAGTGGTAGTTACAAAAATGGATTTTTTGTTTAAATGGAAGTTTACCACTTCTGTGATTTGAATTTCAAAAATCCAATTTAAATGATTTTTATTATTAACTAAAATGTGGTTCAATGTGATGAAAATAATTTTTGACAAAAAATAACTTTTATGTTTTATTAATCGCGATTAAAGGTAATTAGTGTGATTTAAGGTAAAAATTATATTATAATAAAATTAAAATATCTTAACACTTCTCATAACCCTATTGGATGAGTCATTGCTGACCGAGAAAACCCATGGGTCGATTTTTGGGACCCCATGGATCCACTTCTGTACGATAATGACATTTATGCCTTTTATTTAAAGTAAAAGTAAAAAATGACACAAACATGTATTATTTTACTAAAAAAATATTTACATGGGGCTATACAAGTCAGATTTTTGACTATAAATAGTCATTGGGAAGATAAAAATATTTCCTATATCATAGTAGTTTTTTATAATTTTTAGACATTAAATAAATTAAATTATTTATGACATCATAATGATGCAGCGATTACCTCATTATTAAACGATTTACAAAAAATGAAGAGATAATGTAATATATAAGACATAAACATGTCAAAAACCTATTGTATGAGTTGATTTCGAACTCTTATCACCTTATCCTCGAAATAAATCAATGTGGGACCTTTAATATCCGAAACGCTTTTGAAAATAAAATAATATTTTATACTTTTCCAAGAGTGCCCCTCCTCTCCTCTTATAAAAGGCCCCCACCTCTACCACCTTACCCACACCTCTCAAGCCTTTGGATCGGAAAATCTTTGATCATTTTGTCTCTACACATCCCTATCATCATCCTATAAGCCTTACCTTAGTCAGGAAGCACTTCAAATAACCCTTTTGGTTGAAACCAAATGGAGTTACCCGATTTTAAGGTAACCTCTTTACTTGTGCTCTTCTGTATTATTTTGCTTATCCAACCCCCTAAAATATTTTTATTCATTTATTTTTTAACAAAAAAAGTATCTTCCATATAATATGATGTTTTTAAAAAAATTATTTTAGCTACACTTACACATACCTACATCTAATGGTTAAAGAACATATTGTTTCTGTGGATGGTGAATTTCGGCCTGACGAAACGATGATTGTTCAATATTCTTTTAACACCTTCAAAGGTTTCCATTAAGATGTCACTATATTTATATATGATATATAATATGTTTATTTTTTCCTTAATATTTTGTATTTTTACTTAATGGCATACCTTTATGGTTTCCATTATGGGTAAACACGATATCTTCATTTTAGGAATTGCGGACTACCGCCCCCTCAAAGTGATTAGATTCATTAAAACCATATGTGGTACGTATAAAGGATATATTTAATGATATTATATATCATAACATACTGGAATTATAATACTATTATGTATAATTATGTTTTAATTCCATAAATATGAAATAGAAATGGAAGTAGCGTTCATGCATACGTACGGCTTACCGCCTCCATGAACGGTGCATTTCATTTCTTACCTCTAAATGTTATGTAATATTATAAATTAATTTATAAAATGGATATATATTATATATATGATATCTACATAATGAATATAATTCTGGATATAGTGGATATTTTACCCCATGAACAAAATTGTAATTACAAAGAGTTTATTTTTGACTCAAGTAGCAATGATCGTTAAAATGACCATTATTAAATTAAATAAATAGTGTTCATGACAGGGTAATAAGTGATATAAAAGGAATAATGAACTTGAAAAAGGATAATAAGAAATTAGAAATTAAATCAAATGTATTATTCAGGAGATAATAGAATGATCGAGTCAGGTCAGATACGAGGTAAGGGATCCGACCTCTCTCTTTCTTTTTATGTACTATCTTTTATGTCATTTCTTTTAAGCTCATATTTATTATGTTGGGGGATGTGATTATATATTAATCTTGCTGTAAATTTTATGTTAATATGATGGGATACCCTATTTGATCTCATTAATCCATTTTTGAAGTTTTATGTTGCGTCGTTAGGCTGCCGAATTTTAATAAGGGGATTTTCATCTCACTTTTTATTCACATGGGATTCATGATATATTGGCCACTATTTCCTTTTCTTTGGTATATGTAATGCCCATTATTTTACTATTTGTATCATATAATCTCATTTGTGGGTAGTTACATCTTCATTTTATGACCCTTCTTTCATGTGGTGTACGTTTCAGAAGTTACCCAATTCGGTAAGGGAACCTTTCACCCTCCTCATTTTAAAAGACTTCTTTTTTAGGTCTTTTAATCTTATTATGATGGGATATGTTCTTATATATCCTTACTGCTATAAATTTTATGTCCATTTTATGAGAAAACTTTTTTTAGATCTCATAAACTCATTTTCTAAATTTTGATGTGACGCCGTTAGGCTGTCAAATTTTTGCAAGGGAACTTCTTAACCCAATTTTGATTTTTTGGGATAAACTTGTACTCCTTGAATATGTCGTTCTGTGAATATGTGTGAAGAACCTATGATTTTTTTTGAACTTAATATCCACTTATATTTGGCGTATTCGTTTGTCCCACATAATTATGTAATTCGTTTATCCTTAATCCAAAGATATCATATTTATAATGGACTTCGTCTCGATCTCCTTTCATTAAGGCATTTTTTTCTAATACAAGGCTTTATTTTATATGGAGTATAAACCCCTTTGACTTATACATTTATTTGAAAAGAATCTTTTCTATACGAAGTATTTTACTAAACGAAAAAAAGTATGTTTCTTTTTAACGTACATGGTGACAATGACCTTTCCGCTGCCATGAGTATTATTTGATCTTTGGCTTCCTCAACAAGCCATTATAGTTTTAAAAGTAAATAAATATCATATACTCTTTTTTGGTATTGAAAATGGTTGTTATAATGGATATGTTGTGTCAATATATATTAGAGATATATTGTGTATGAAATGTGGAAATTTTTTCTTTCCTTTATAATTGTTTTATGTGTTATGATTTTATAATGGTACTTGGACATATGATGGGTGGTGATGTGAATACTAGGACGGGTGGTTACGTTATAACCTCCAATGCATTGGGTATGGAAGTCAGCCGTATGGATATTCCATTAAGTATATGTGGAAGTCGACCATATGGTTAATCCATTGAAGTATGTTTATGTCCCAAGTTACATTTTTATGTTATGTGTTCCTTATATGGGTTTTATAGTAATATTTTGGTTACAAAAGGGTAAGTAATGTTCTTTTATGCAGTGAAGAGTTTTTACTACTTCATAAAGGTGAAAAGTATTACTTTGGTAAAGCATTCATGGTTTACATGTTGTTTTGAAAAAACTAACAGTTTTCCTTCTTTGTGTATCCTTTATTGAGCTCGTTATGCTCACCCCAAGTTTTTTTTGAAATGTTTTTCACAGTACATAATGTGGAGTAGGGTCAAGGATGGTATCAAGGGAAATTAATTCTATATAAAACACGGAAGTAGACATGTTTCTTTTTAAGATTTTTTATTTTATGGAAACATTGTAGAAGTGTCTTCTTTTTAATGTTTTGAGATGTAATAGTTATGTCTTAATTCTCTAAAACTCTAAACGTGAATAGATCCTCAATGTGAATTATTCATTTAATTCAATATTAAGTAAGGTTTAAGGTCGGGGCCTTATAGTTGGTATCAAAGGTCGGTTTAGACAACTTTAGGGATTAGGATTTTTTGTTAGACACATGGTTAGTCCATATATCTATTATTTCAGTTAAATCCATGTTTTATAACTTTTTTTAGGTCAAGTAAAGTCAGTTACGAATGAAATGAAGAGGATCTAAAATGACATTCCTATCTATTCCTAATGACATGCTTGTAATAATTTTTGCAAAGTCATGTTTGGATGATTGGGAAACTTTTTCTCGCATACAACTCACTTGAAAGAAATTGTTTGACATATCAAACACCTCCACTATACCTCGTGATCATAGTGGATCATGTGTTGTATTTATACAAATACTATTTTCACAATATTCTCATATTTTCAAGAATGATAAATATTATCAAGGTATTTTCAAATATTTTTACTTATCACGAGAATTTGAAGCATATTATCATTTTAAAAATGGTGCTGATGAAGGAGGCCCTTGCGCAACCTATTTATATTTGCTTTTAAAATATAGTCTCTCATCACATACTTATGGTATTTTAAAAGGACCAATATTATAATGTTTCAACTCAAATTTTGTCCGACTATTTTATAGAAATCATGTTTTATCAGATGTTTTGGAATTATATGTCATGCATGATTATTTTACAAAACTATTTTTCTGTGAAGACCCATATGACCCATGTTGTACAAGGTGTATTTGGATGGAGGAAGAAAATGATTTTGAAGGATCTCTAAATCATTGTTGTAATTCATGGGACTTCTACCTACGTGAACAAGATGATGATGAAACCGATTGGACTCCATGATCATGGTATGTTGTTATTCATTTTGGGAATCGTTTTATTTTATGGTCATGAAAAAAGACTTCAAGAATTATGATGTTAAGATCATAATGAATTTGGATGAAAATGAGAGGTATAAAGAAACTATTGAGGTTAAAACATGTTAGGGTTATTTTTGGAGTTTTATAAAAAGGACAACATGTAGACCGTGTGAGCCATGATAAACTGAGGGTGGGTGGGCCCATGATAGCACTCCAATGAATTGGGTAATGTGACAGACATAAATGTTACGGTTTATCCTACTAGATTTAGGGAATGTACATTGCTGGGTATTCCAAACGTAACCATAAAGGTTACTCCTTACGTGGTTTTGGAAGCTACAGAGTATGTATGATATGGATTACACAATTTAACATTAGGATTTATGATTTCTATGATATCTTCATGATTCTTATGAATTTATGGGTTTATAAATATTCATGAACATATGTTTTATTTCCATATTTTATCTCATACTATGTTTTTATACTCCTCAGAAATTTATTGAAATGTTTTTATAGTGTATAATTATGAGTAAGATCAAGGAAAAAGTCAAGAATATTTTTATCAATAAAAAAATAATGTTTTGTACTTTTTTTCTTTATTGGAAAAGACGGATCCTATTTTGATACTCTCATACTCATGATTATGGGATTATTTGTATTGATAATGTATTATTTAATTAAAAATATAAAACAAAAAAGATCCTCGATGTGAAATAAAGAAAAATTATTGACTTTTCTCAAGATTAAGTATTATTTTAACTGTGCAGCCTTATATTTGGTATTGGAATCATTTTAGATATATTTAATGGTTAAGATATTATTAATTGAAAATCCATAAATTATTTTCACTTTATGGTCTAGTTAAAATATCCTTTGAGGGTTACTATGTTTCTTCATTTAGGATATATCTCTTCATAATGGTTTTCTATAGAGGAAATAGGGCAGCTATGCTAGGAATAAATCTAGTGGAAAACAACCTTCCATATCAGCAACAAGTAATGGTCAGAATTGGAACAATACAGTCTTTTTGCAGTGATTGGATAGTTGACTCAGACTATAAATGGTGGTTGTATCCAATCACGAGATCATCTATATCAACCATAAAAGAACATATCAGTAGTGAAGCAATTCATGAGGAAACATCCTACATCATTCAAAAGTTGATTTAACCATGTGCTTGTGGATAAGAATATTAAATCCCTGGAAATGATATTTGATGTCTTGGGGAGATCAAAAATTCAAAAAATTAGTTGCCTTGTTTACCATATTGAAGGATATTTCCATCAGTGGTAGTTTATGGTTAAAAATATCAGGGACGATGAGGAGATATATTCTCTTGATTATGATGAATTCAACGATGTATTTCATAAGAAATATTTTCCTATGGCGGTTCGACATAGGATGGAAAACAAATTCATGGAATTGAGGCATGAGGATGACTCAGTGGCTTCTTATGAAGAAAACTTCACTCAACTGGAATGGTATACTCCAAATTTCATATAGGATCCTGATAGTAAAATATATCGTTTATACTCATTACTAAAGACAAAGTTTCAATGTTAATTTGCTTCTCGTGAGCTCAAATGTTATGAAGCACGTGTACGATGTGCAAAGAAGGTGGAAATGGAGTTTGACAATGATCAATTGTTCTTCGATAAAGAATAGAAATAGAGGTTGAGGTGGAAGATGAAATGGAAGAACTCATCCAAAAATCATAGTGTAAGAGTCTTAAGATTACCACTTTTAAATAATGTGGTAAAAAACACAATAAGAAATGCCTTTTAAATTCTGGTATGTTCTTACAATGTGGTTAAATGGGACATAATTCATGTAATATCACTAAAGATATTAGGGAAGTTGTTAGACGAAATTTGATTTAATGTCTATAAATTTTTTTAACTACAATGAGATGGGTCATTATAGAAATGAGTGTCTGGATTAGAACTCAAATAATGGAAATCAGCCAAACTACAAGCTGAAATGGTGGTGAAATCATTTGAATCTACTTCAACAGATGTTAGGCCTTTAAATGAAGTAGTATCAGACACATTTTTTGTTTATTCAGATTATAACGATGTGTTTTTTGAATCTGTGTCTACACATTCATTCATTTATGTGAATGTTTCGAGTAAATTGGGAATTCCATATCAAGAAATGAAGAAAAAACATATCGTAAAATCACATGGGGAAATTTTGAGATAAAAATACATTATATGAACCTTCCTATCATTTTCTATGGAATGAATCTACCTGCTAACCTTATTGTTTTCTTCTAGTAGAGTATGATGTTATTTTGGGTATATATTTGATTTTTGTTTATCATGTTATGATTGAATGCAAAGCTAGTGTGGATTCCTTTTAGAAAGAATATCTATTTGTGTACATGAAGGAACCATTATTATTAATAACATATTAGGAATCTATGAAACTAGTAAAAGATGGAAATGAATGTTACCATATACATATTTTTGAAAACAAAGGAACTATTCAGATTAATGATGTGCCAGTGGTAAATGAGTATCTTTATGTTTTCTCTAATGAGTATCTTATTATAATACCTAGTTTGGAAGTTTAATTTACTAATGACATCATTCATTATGCTAATCCTTCTTCAAAAACTCTTTATCGAATTGCTTAAATTGAACCTTTAGAGTTCAAGAAGAAATTGTAGGAGTTATTTGATAAAGTGTTAATTCAAACTAGCACATCACCATGGGGTTCTCCTATATTTTTTATTGAAAATAATGATGGTACAATGTGACATTGCATTTATTATAGTCCCTTTAAGAACATCACTATTAAGAATAAGTATCCTTTGCATGTTGTCGACTATTTGTTTTAGAAGATCCAGGGAGCTCTATATTTTTGGAAGATTGACATTATGTTGGGATACCATCGGTTGAATGTAAAGGAAGTATACATTCATAAGAACATGCTTCATACTTGATGTGCCCATAATGAATTTTTAGTTATGTATTTTGGGTTATCCAATACACCTACTACATTCATGGATTTAATGAATAAAATCTTCCATGAGTTTTGGGATACAATTTTGGTTGTGTTGATTGATGATATTTTGTTATACTCTAAAAGTAATGAGGACCATGAAAGTTATTTAAGTGTTTTCTATCAGTTCTTAAAATAAAAGAAACTGTATTGGAAATTCAACAAGTGTGATTTTCGTTTACAATAAATTTCATTAATTTATTAAATTATTTCTAAATATGGAATAACATTTGATCCAATTAAAACAAAAGTTTTTTAGGAATGTCCAATACCCATAAATATAACAGAGATTCATAGTTTTCTTGGTTTATAAGGTTATTACTAGAGTTTTTTTTTTAAAAAATTCCCAGTTATCTTTTCCAGAGACTATGTCAACTGGAAAAGGTGTTCTGTTCATATGGAAAAAATATTATGATGAATGTTTTCTATAATTAAAAGGATAATTTATTAATGATCCAATATTGGCACTATATTCTATAAATAGTGAATTTGTTGTCTATAGTGATTACTCGTTGAATATAAATTTTTTTTCCTAATGTTGAATGAATAGGTAATTTATTTTTCTTCACGTTAGTTAAAAACACATGAGTTAAATTAACATACACTTGATTTGGAATTAGCTGCTATATTCTTAAATAATTTTGAAGCATCATCTATATAGATTAAAATGTGAAAAATATACTGACCATAAATGTTTGAAGTATTTATATACTCAGAAAAAAATTTAACATGATACAGAGAAGATGGCTACAGTTAATCATGTATTATGGTTTCATAATTCATTACCATCTCGAAAAAGTGTACAAACTGGCTGAGGATTTGAGTTGTAAAAGTAATGAAACATTAACCATGTTATGTTTAGAACGTTACCCTTTGATTAATGATTTGATGAAATTTGTAGTGGATGTTATTGACGTAGTAAATTCATATATTCTGTTTTACGTTTCAGTGTAATTGTCTATAGTAGACAGAATAATGAAAGTGCATAATGAATTCCGTGTTTTATAGAGAGAGGTATAATTGTTTCAGAAGGGTAAGCTACCTGAATTTAATATTGATAAATATTTTGTTTTGAGATTTTGGAATAGATTTTATATGAATTCTTATTCATAGTTAAACAAAGAGTTGTTGTTTGAAGCTCATAAATCTCATTTTTCATTTCATCCTGGTAGTACTAAGATGTTACAAGATCTTCGTGAGTATTACTAGGGGATGGAATGAATATAGATATTGCTTACTTTATGGTGAAGTGTTCGACTCTCATTAGGTGAAATAAGAATGAAAATTTATGAATGGGATGCATTATCCTTTTCCAGTACTAGATTGGATATGGGAAAATATTTCTATGGACATCATTGCATGATTACTGAAGACATATCAAGGTAAAAATGCAGTTTGGGTAATTATTGATCGATTTACTAAATCTTCTCATTTTCTTATTATTAGAGATACACAATATGAAGATGAAAATTTTTTGTTTTATCATAAAGAAATAGATAAGTTACATGTAGGTCCACTCATCATTGTATCTAATTGTAATTATTAGTTAACTTCTATCTTTTACAAAGGCCTAAAGAAGTCATTAGGTATTGAAGTAAATTATAGTATAGCTTTTCATCTGCAATCATATGGGCTGATAGAGCGAACAATTCAAAATAGGATGATATGTTACATGCTCGTTTAATAGATTACCAGGGATGTTAGGACCAACATTATTCTTTGGTTGAGCTTTTTTATAATAACATCTTTCATTTCAGTATACATATGGCACCATTTGAGGCATTATATAGAAATAGGTGTCGAACTCCATTTTTTTGGAAGAAGTAGGTGAAATTAAGTTTATGAGACCATAATTGGTTGAAGAGATAGCAGAAAATGTTTTGTTAACCCAGAAGAACCTGAGGAAAACTTAGAGCCACAAGAAAAGTTATGCGGATAACCATAGAATATATATTTCTTTTGAGGTAGGTGATCCGATCTTTCAAAAAATTTCTCCATGATAAAGTTTAATTCATTTTTTCAAGAAGGGATAACCGAGTCCACGGTTCATTGGAAAATATGAAATCTTTAAAAAAGAAAGATCACTTTCCTATATAGTGGCTTTATGTCCATGTTTATCCAATTTACACAATGTTTTTTTATGTATTATTGTTGAGAATATATTTTTCGGATCCATCTAAAGTTTTCTGTCTGGAGGGACTTCAGTTGGAATATAATCTTTCTTATGTGGAGTAGACAATAAAAATTCTTGACCACATCAAACAAGTGTTTGAGAATAAGGTGATTCATCAAGAAAAGGTTTTGATAAAAAAACTAGATGGTCAAAGAGGTGACATGGGAATCTAAAAATTCTATGAGGTATAAATACCTCCACTTGTTTCATAAGGGATGATAATTGCAAGGATGCAATTTCCAAAATGGGGAAGGATGTAACATCCCCGGTATTTATAGAATAATACATTTTCATATCTATTCAAATTTTAGAAATTAATATTAGTTCTAGTTTAAATTGGACACAATATATGTTAGATTACCTGACACACAACAATTGGTTTCTCTTAAATCTTACGTTGCACACAACACTGAGTTATAGAAAAATAATAATAAAACAATAATTGTATTATTTTATATGGTATGTCATGCCTAGTCAATGGATGAGAAAGAATAAACAAAATTAACTATATTATTATTTTACATACTTTTTAAATGTTTTTACATTAATTCAATATATTTTGTTGGATTTTAATGAGAATTAATCCAATTTAAATTGTAAAATACTCTAATATTTTGAAAATATTGATTTACAACCTCTTGATGGTGAACCATTTTTATAAATTGTATTTGTAAATATTATATGATCTATTTGAAACAATTATTATTTTTTGTATGTGGTACATAAAAAATTACCTTGGTTGAAATTTTGGTATTTTTATAATGAAATTCTAATTTTGATGAATACTGAAAATACTACATTTTAATTCAAAACTCCATTTTGGTCTAATTTATTTACATAATTATTTTATCATTTTAATTGGTTTTAAATTTCAATTGGATAATTTTTTTTAATTTATTCTTAGGTTTTTTATTGTAAATAATTTCACATTTAAATTGGATATAAACAAATGCCAATATTTTAATAGTTTTTACTTCTTAAAACCTTATTTCATGTTTTGACAACATGATTTTTTTTAAATTAATTAATTCACCTTTCTGGTTGGAATTTGTGAAAATGGATTCCATATTTGTAATCATAAGTAAAAAATTATGTAATTAGGTACCACTTATTTTTAGACGTTATGAATAGAAACTTCAAAAAATATTTTTATTTACCATGGTAAAAGGGTAAAATAGCTAAATACGAGTAAAAAATAATTTTTTAATATTATAAAACTACTATAACTAGTTTCATAATCCTTTTTGATTAGATATGGTTGATCATAAACATACTTGGATATATTTTGGGGATCTAAGGAGCCACTTGGGTGTGATAATTAATTTTATAATAATTAATTTAAAGTAATGACAAATATAACACAAATATGTATATTTTTACTAAAAAAATTAAGGTGGGGTAATATAATTAATCCATATAATGGTAAATATAAATTAAAAATATTAAAAAAATCTTTATATCATGGTATTTTATTTATAAAAACTATACATTAACTAAATTTATTTATTTATGGCACAATGATGTTTTAGTGATTACCTTATCAAAGAATTATTAAAATAAATTACATTATAAATTCCAATGTAAATGTAATTTGAACATTTTGATTTCATATATGAATTTTTTGGATGAATATGAAATATTATATTTTATTTAATGTAGTTTTTTTCTAATGAATCATGTTGTTATAACCTAACCAAAATCAATTACTAAATAGCGTCATAATTGAAATAAATGAGTTTTTAAAACAAATACTATTTACTTAAATGATATAATAGTCATAAAAATATTTGATTCAGACGAATTATTTGGATAATGTTACCTATTTGATTAATGATTTACTTGATATTCCCTTGTCATTTTATAGTTACCATATTAACAATATAGTGTAAAAATACAATAAGACATGGTAATAGTTAATTTATTTTACTAAGGGTTAATGCCAGAAGATAAGGTAAAATTTGTGTCCTAAAAATGTATAAAACCTATTGGATGAGAATATTTGGACCCATAGTCATCATATCCTCTAAATGTAACACTTTTTAACCATTAGAGATCAAAAATAAATTTATAACAAAATAATATTTAAGGACATTCCTAATGTGCCCCTCCTCCAACTTATAAAAGGCCACCACCTCTACCTAATTACTCACACCTCTCAAAAACCTCGGATCATAAAAATTCTACTCAAATAAGCTTCAAAACACCTCTTTTCTTTCTAGAAGCCTTAACATGGCTAGAAGGAAACTCAAGGATGCTTTTTGGCTCAAATAAAATTAATTTACATGATTTATAGGTAACAAATTCTCTCAAGATCCTTTCATTTATTTACCTTCTCTAACCCAATGAGCTCTGTTTATTGCATATTTTTTTGAAAAAAAATTATAATCAATATAATATTATGTTTTTATGAAAATATTTTGAAATATAATTACACAAACATCCATCTAATGGATATAGACCCTACGTTTTTGTGTACGATGAACTACTTCCTCACAAAATGATGATTGTTCAATTTTTCCCACCACCTCTCCTAGTGGTCAATATGATGGAATTGTATTTATATTTGATATAAATGAAATTTATATTTTTGATATTATTTTTAAATTTTTATTTATACATACCATTATGCTTTCCAAAATGTTTATTTATTATAATTTCCTTTAAGGATGTTTGGACTACCACCACCTCAAAGTTATATGACTCATTCTACCACCGTAAGAGTTATTTGATATAAAAATCCTCTAAAAGTTGAAATGTTTTTCAAAATATATGTAAGAACCATATTATTTTTTAGGTATTTTTTATTTAAAATGGTTTTGATAATGGATACATTATATCAATATTTTGAAATGATTTCTTCTGATTTCAATGTAGCAAGGGTATTTTTCCATTATGCTTGTTCATGTGTTTTGTTTCTGTAATGTTCATGGGAATTCTTTATGTATATAGGTGGTTCCATGATAAACTGAGGTTAAATGAGACCCTCATATCTATCTGATGCATTAGGCAATGTGATAGAGGTAAATATTAATGTTTCTCTCATGAGATTTAGGGAATATATTGTGATGGGTATTGCAAACATAATCATGGAGGTTACACCATATGTGGAAGTAAAAGATACAAAGTTATTATGATACAGATGACAAAAGTTACATTTATAATTTATTATTTCTAATATGTTTTCAAGCTTCTTATGAATTTATGGGTTTATAATAATTCATGTACTAAATTTTTCTTTCCTTATATCATCCTTTACTAAGTTCTTATTCTCGTTCCAAGTTATTTGAAACATTTTCCCATGTTATAAGGATGAGTAAGTTAAATGAAGACGTTTATAATATTTTTATCAATAAAATAAATAATGTTTTTTAGGGTTTTATTTGGTTGAAAATGGATACTTTTTTTATAGTATCCTATTGTATGATTATGTATTGATATGTATTAAAAATGGCCTAATTCTTTAAAACAGTAAACGAGAAAAGATTGCTGATGTGAATTAATGTCAAATTATTAACTAAAATAGAAATAATGTACTGATTTAAGGATGGGGAATTAATGAATTTTGGTGAGGAGGGGAGGTGGTAGTGTGGACATGACCTACACCCTCAGTGGTGAGGTAAGGTGAGAGCGGATTTGTAAACCAATAATCTTCATTTAACCCATTTATCACATTTACAATTTTCAAATCATTACTCATTAGACACATAACATTATTCTGAACACACCCTTATGTCATATGAAAATCTATGAAACCACTAAAATCAATTATTATTTCACAATCAATGATAAGTAACAAATAAAAATTCAAATTTAAAATCTTATTAATCCATCATTTAAAAAAATGCATCTTACATTTTGAGAAACTAAACCATATGCTATTGATTTCATTTTCCTTTCCAAACATTCCTAATAATAATGGGAATGTCACAAAAATTTAATCCATATCCTCTTTTCAATTCATTATTTGAAATATCTAATGAAATCCATAATATATGTAACCTTTTGTCCAACAAATCCTTTTAAAAAATTCCTCTTTCAATACATTATATTCTTGATTATAAAATTGTAATGGGTACAAAACCAAACCATATCATTCAAACAATTTCAAAATTCCTTTTATAATTTAACAAAACAAGTATACAATCAAATCAATTACCTCGTTTAATCATACACCTAATCCAATTTTATCATAATAAAATGTCCATTTTCATAATTTTTCAATCATAATGTTTACCCATTCAACTAACCATTTCTATGTGTTAGTTATAATCCATGGGTAGGTGAATGTCTCATATCAAGTCATCTGTAGACGCACTGAGTTCTATAAGTGGTTTTGGACCTTATACTAAGGCCCAAATTTCTTTCACATGACAATGATATGAAGGAACAACAAGGAAAAACATTTTCACAACCATAATCACATTTAAAACATTAATAATATTCAAAAAATATCTTCGACCAAGTACCTCATGCTCGGAGGAAAATTATCATTAAAAAAAACCTTCATTCTAACAAAATTGGCCTCAACCAATTAGACGATGAACACACTATAAATTTAAGGGAATAGAGATTAATAAGGAGAGAAAACCACACACTAATACAAATCTTGATAATGGATAGAAATAGAGTCAACGAAATACCTAGATATTTTATTTTAACAATACGACCCTCAAGACGCCCAAAAATCAATGAAAAATCACTTAAAAAGGATGAGGTGGATTATGGTTTGATACCCATCATATAGGGTGTCAAATGGGAGAAAATGTTAGTGAAGATACATTTATGCATGAGAGAGGGAATGTGAAATTCATACATTTTAAGTGATGAAGATTTTTGTCACATGGTTGGCCAAGAGATTTTCAAAATATATTGCTTCATCATTCTAAGAGGGTAAAAATCTCATGGTATCCTTGAAAAACCATATGGTTTGGAAAAATGTGTGGTGAAAATGTTCCAACCTCTTTTTGAGAGGAGTTTTTTTCACATAGTTTCTCTTTTCTATACACACGGTTAATCCTAACCATGCGCCAACCATACGTTGCACAATATTTAGCCTCATTCCTTCCCTTTTTATTTGATGAACCCCAAGGAACCCCCCGCCCCCCAAACATCACATGCACTAGAGAGACACTTTATTAGGGAAAAAGGATGTTTAACAAAAATATAAATCGGGGCATACCTTCAAGAATTTTCTGAATCGTACATGATGTCTACACATAGAATCCATGATCACTAAGGGTGTGAGGATCCTAAATACTTGACATAAATTAAATGGTAAATAAATATTAATAGATATATGATTTAAATTAGTTTATTCCATTTTTAATTGAGTTATGTTTTATTAAATTTTTATGAAAGGTTTAATAATAATTTTTTTTCTTTAGATGGGGTGTTTTCCTACTTATTTTATGATCATACCAATTTTAAATATTAGTTTTTAATATTGAAACAGGGTTAGAAATGTTATATTGGTTTTCAAAATGAAAAAACACAGTTTTCTCATAAAATGAACTAAAATAGATTTATTGTTTTGAAACTCAATAAGTGATTTCATATTAAACTTTTAACGTTTTAAATAGGTCAAAGACTATATCATTCCATGGAAATAGTTTTAAATGTTTAATTTAGTACTTTTACTTTTGGAATATGATCCTTATAAATTTTCACATGATGATTTCATTTTCTATTTAAAAGGGGTTAGTATCACATTTTGTTTTTTTAAAACTATTTGAATATTTTCCTGTGGAATTTAAAAAACAGATTTTTTGTAGGGTTTAAAAAAGTCAATAAGATACCTTTTGAATTTTTAAAGGGGTTTTGAGATGATATTTTAATATTTAAATATTAAATGTGGTAATATATAATGTTTTGGTCTCTATTAAGTGTATTGTAATACAGTTAGTTTGAATTTGGAATTTGGAAAACTTTTATAGTCATAAGATCCTTAATTTCTTATTCAATCATATATTTCCCTAATCCTAATTTTTATGGGACTATATATAATTATTCATTCCTTTTTTCTGTGAAAGATAATATATTTGTCATTTATTTGGTATTTAGTTATTGGTATGAATTACCAAACGCTTTCTTCATTTAAAGATATCTGGTATTATATTCTGTCAATGTTCCCCATGATAATTTAAATTCTATTATCAATCCCTATTGATACATGGTGCTCTTTCTAACAAATCCCAAGGTGAATTCATCTTAGTTATATAGACTAAAATGTACTCTAATGTCCCTAAAATTGATTAATTTGAAGTCATATCAGTCCCTCAATGGAATGAGAATATGGATTCTCTAAGCATAATGGAATAAATATTGAAATATATAATTCTTCACATTTATTATCCAATTGACATGGAATCCTATTAAGGATTTGGAAATTTTTTAATTAGAACCCTAGAAAAGAAATAACATGAGATATATCATTAATTAGTATTCTAAATATGGTAATTAAGATAGGATAGATTTTAATTTTTAGTGTATCGTACAATGGGTGGAAGAGGAATCTAGTTGATTTAAGTGGATAACAATCATCCTCGCCAGATTTATCACCTCGAACATTTATTATCTCATTTTATTGCATGAGATTCATCCCCCATATTTTATAGAAATGAACCTAGGTATCTTGAACTACCCTAGCCTTTAGTCTTCCAACATCGAGTATTAGTGATCATTTTTGATGAATTTAGAGGATAACAATGTCGTAATGGAGTAATTATTTTCCTAACTGAAATAACTATTTCCTTTAAATACTATTGATATTACTTGAAACAATCAAAAGTTGGGTTCCTCTTATTAGAATCATATATAACATTAACCATTTTAAATTATTATCTTAGGTTTAATTTTTTTTACAAAATGAATATTTTAATAAACCTAAAAGGATGGATGTGAATCCAAAATAGATACATGTAATGCATACAACATAGGAGTATCAAAATGGAGTTAAATAGTATATAAATATTTTAATAGAGCATTCATATAAAAATTCAAAAATCCTTTGTTAGTGATCATGTTATTGATATTGAAGAAAAATAAATCTGTATGAGTTTGAAGAAAATTTTATTTTTTATGGAATAGATTAGAGCTATAAATGATGGACTATTCATGGGGAAAACATAACATGTACAATAATTGGGATGATAATATGGTTTATAAATCATTTGATATGAATAATACTGTATATGATGATTGATAAATCATTGAATAAATCACACACTCTGTTTGGTTGAAACCCTCTATATTTTCAGAAATTTTAAAAAATTACCTCAATGACATAAATACAGATCCAAGAAGACATCGTTCGATGGGAATAATGAAACATTTTCCACACCATTTACACTAATCAGTGATTAATGATTTGATAATGAAATAGATATTTCCACTATTTTAAATAATCAATTTTTGTAAAACATTTTGTAATTACGATGGAAAATATATTAATTATCTTTCAAATATAGTATTGGAGTTGTTTATATCTCATATATTTTTTCTTGTAATGAATATAAAAAAAATGTAATTAATAGTGTTTTTTACACATTAATAAATGTTACTATTAAAACAAGAGAGGAAATAAATTCTGGGTTGGACATGATTAACATGGTTATAAGGGATGAGTTGGAACCAATGAATCATAAAGGGAGGAATATTTCCCCCAGTAGCTTACACTCTATCTAAATATGAAGAATTTCAATTTCCCATTTTCCATAATAGTGCAAATGATCTAGAAGGTTATTAAGAAATTATAATGAATGTGATGTTATTAAATATTATTATTTTTTATGGACTAAAATAACACAACTATATTTCTTGATGAACTAATTAATTCTCATTGATTTATGTTGTATTCTACCTAAAAACTTTTGATACACATTATCAAAACCCTTATTTTTTCAAATCCATATGTAGGTAAGTTATTATAGCATCCCAGGTAGATAAATAATAATACATTTTCTTATTTATTTTCATATTAGTGAATTAATTATTCATTTTACATTAAAGGGGATGATATGTTGGATTTCGTACCTAACATGATACAATGGGTTTCTCCAAAGTCTAATTTTGGAAAAAATGCTATGTCATGCTGAAAAATAATAATAAATTATTATTTTAAATTGTAGTAAACGCCTAGTCTTTGTATTTTCTGTAATGAATATAACTAAGTACAATATCATTATACATTTTTTTAAATGTTTTTACATTTATCCAATAAAAGTTAGAGGCATAAAATATAAATAAATCTAATTTTAAGGATAAATACTCTAATATTTTTTAAAATATAAATTTACTTCCTTTTGATAGAGAACCCTCCATAAATATTGTTTTGTCCACTTTTAAATGTTTCATTTAAAAAAATCTTTAGAATCAGGACATCAAAATTTACATTGGGTGAATTTTTGGTAATTTTTTGATAAAATAAATTTTTTAATGAATAATTAAAAATAATATATTTTATTACAAAATTTCTTGTTAATATAATTTATATATATGGTTACATTATCATTCTAATTGGTTTTAATATGTCATTAGATTATATTTTTACCATTTAATCCAATTTAGGACATTGGAAGTAATTTCACTTTGAAATTGGACATAAATAAGTGTCAATCTTTTGACAAATATTAATTCTTAAAACCACTCTTTTTGATTTTACAATTGGAAATAATTTGATAATAACTAATGAAAATTATAAGTTCTGAAATTGGTAAAATATAAATCACTTTTGAATTTAGAATATAAAATATATCTTAGGCTGAATTTTTGGTATTTTTCTGAAAACCTTCAATTTTTCATGATTAGTGAAAACACTTAATAGTATTTAAAAAACATCTTTTCCATTTCAATGAAATTTTACAATCTCGGTGAATTGAATTTCAAATATCTGGCTTACATGGTTATCATCAGTAAATAAATTCTGGTTTAATAAGTTGAAAATAATTTTTGGGGAATAGAAACTTTTGACTTATTTACCAAGGTTAAAGATAAATAGGGTAATTGAAGGTAAAAATAATATTATAATAAAATAAAATTACCTTAACACTTGTTATAACAGTATTGGATGAGTCATGGTGGACCATTAAAATATTTGTATGAGATGTTTTTCCTTTGAGAGCCATTTGGGTAAGATAATTACATTAATAAATTTTTATTAAAAGTAAAAATAAAAATATCATAAACATGTATTGTTTTCTAAAAAAATTTAATGTGGGGTTATATAATTGAAATATTTGAATATAAAAATTCATTTGAAATCTAAATTTATTTCCAACATCATGGGAATTTTTTTATAATTTTTAGACATCAAATAAATTAAATTATTCATGACAAAATAATGATGCAGTGTTTACCTCATTAATGAATGATTTAAATAAATAAGATTATAAAAATTTAAACAATTTCTAAAACCTATCCAATTATTATCGGATGAATTTATTTTGATCAATAGTATTATTATCGTTGAAATTAATTTGTTTTTTACATTTAGAAACTGAAAATCATTATATAATAAAATAATATTTTCAAACAGTCCAAAAGAGCCACTCCTCCCTTTTATAAAAATCCCTCAGCTCTAACACGTTACATAAACCTCTAAAGTCCCTTTGATATTCCAAAATCTACCAAAAATAATCTATCAGGATCTCTCTCTTCCACCTAGAAGCTTTACCTTTGGCAAAAGGAACTTCAAGTAATCCTTTTGGTTCAAACCAAAGGGAGTTATCCGATTTAAAGGTAACATCTTCTCTTAAGTTCTTTTCATTTATTTTACTTCTCCAACCCCCAAACACTTTTTATTTATTTCTTTTATAAAAAATCATGTTTCATAAATAAAATAGTTTTTCTATTTGACAAGGATTCGAACTACACTTACACACACCTCCTTTTAATGGTTAAAGATCATACAATTTATGTGGATAATGAACTACAGCATCATGAAACGATGAATGTTCAATCTTCTAATACCACCTCTTATGCTGGAAATTAAGATGGAACATTATTTATAGTGATATATATTATGTTTATATTGTCTCCATGATTCTGAATTTTATATTTATATCAAACCTTCATGGTTTCCATAATGGATAAATGCGATAATTTCATTTGAGGAAGTGCGGACTACCACCCCCTCAAAGTGATATAACTCATTCATGCCATTAGTGGAACATATAAAGGATGGATTTACCGAAATTATATATATGATATTATAATATAATTATAATATATCTATGTATCATTATGTTTTCATTCCTTTAAATAAGAAATAGAACTGAATGTAGTTTTCATGTGTACGTACGACTTACCGTATCCATGAACGGTGCATTTCATTTATTATCTCTAAATGATATGTACTATTATAAATATATATATATATATATATATATTGGATATATATTCTATATATGATATCTAAATCATTAATATCATTTGGGAGATAATGTAATTTTGACCTCATGTACAACTAGTAATTATAAGAAGTTCATTTTGGACTCAAATACCTAATATTGACAAAACGAGCTGTATTAACAGAAATGATTACATAATATTTATAACATGGAAATAAGTTATATAAAATGAATAATAAACTTGTTAAAGGTTCGTAATAATGTATAAATTATCTTCAATTTATTATTCAAGACATTAAATATTGAACGTGTCTATTAGGACACGAGGTAAGGGACTTCATCTCAATCTCGTTTAATTGTGGCATATTTTGATTTATACATGACATAGTTTTATAATGTGTATAAACACAGATACCTTTTATTTCATTCAAAGTGAATTTTTTCTCTATGAATAGTTTTAGGAAATGAAAAAATGGAATTTTTTTAATATACGCGATGACAACGACCTTTTCGCAACCGCGAGCGTTGTTTGATTTTTGGATTTGTTAAGAAGCTGTAATTTTTTTAAATGAGAAATAAATACCATATACTCTTTCACATATTTTGTTATTTAAAATGGTTTTGTTAAAGTATATGTTATGTCAATATATTTAAATTATATATTATGATTTCAATGGGGAAATTTTATCTTTCTTTTATGTTTTTTATGTGTTAGGAATGTGTTTTGTTCCTTGGGAATTTTTTAATTATACTGGTGGTTCTGTGATAAACCGAGGGTGGTTGGGCCTAATATAGATCTCTAATGCATTGAGTAATGTGATAGAGGTAAATAATAATGTTTCTCTTATGATATTTAGGTAATATACTATGATGGGTATTGAAAATTTAACTCCCAACATAGTTATAAAAGCTAAAACATATGTTGTTATGGATGCTATGATTTATAATTTATTTGTGTTATTCATAAAATTGATTATTTCATGACGTAGGATCTTATTCTTAGTATTTATTGGTGGAATACTGTTTTAAAACTTTATTAAATAATCCTTACTCATATTTTTATGCTCATCCCGTGTTTTGAAATGTTTTAACAGGACAAAAAGATGAATAGGATCAAGGATGTGATCAAGGAAAAGTCATGATGTCAGAAATCTGGAACTAGACATGACACTTTTTTTCAAGAGTTATTATTTTATGAAAAATTTGAAAACTGAGTAGAAGTGTCTACTTTGTAATTTTTGATATGTAATGTAATAGTTATGGCCTAATTCTCTAAAATTCTAAACTTGAAAAGATCCTCAATGAGAATTATTAATTTAATTCAAAATTATGTAATGTTTTAATGATGGGTCCTTATAGTTGGTATTAGAGGCCAGTTTAGAAAACATTAGGAGTTAAGGTATTGTTAAATTAATATACATAAATCAATTTATGTTATGAATAAATGATATAGCATTATTATATTACCATGTTGCTTCACCTAAGATATTTCTGTGTTAAGAATGGTTTTTCATATAGAAAATATGGATGTTATGATGGGATGGAATGCATAGGGAAATTAACTTCCATATCAACATCATAAGACGGTTGGAATAAAAATTCAATAGTTTTTTGCAGCGACCTCAGCTGACTCAGGTGATAAATTCTGGTTGTTTTTATTGATGACATTTTGTTATATTCTAAAAGTAAAAAAGGTGCAATAAAGTCATTTAAGGGTTGTATTGAAAAACATAAAATTAAAGAAACAATATGGTAAATTCAGAAAGTGTGAGTTTTAGTTAAAACAAATTTATTTCCTTGGTCACATTATTTCAAAAAATGGCATAACATTAGATCCTGCTAAAACCAAAGTGGTTGAAAAATGGCCAATACCCACAAATATAATTTAGATCTATAGTTTTCTTGGTATTGTAGGATATTACCAGAGGGTTATTGAAAATTTTTCACTGTTATCTAGTCTAATGACTAAGTTAACTCAAAGATGTTTTAATTTCACTTGCACAAAAAATGTGATGATTGTTTTCAGGAATTGAAATGAAGATTGTTTAATGCTCCAGTTTTGGCACTACCTTCCAGAAATGTTAAGTTTGTTATCTACAATAATGTATTATTGAAATGACTTGGATGTATCCTTATGCAAAATGATGAGGTAATTTATTATGTTTTACGTCAGTTGAAACCTAATTGTTTAAATTACCCAACACATGACATGGAATTAGCTGTTATTGTTTATTGCTTTAAAATTTTGGAGGCATAATTTGTATGGATAAAAAAGTGAAAAATATACTAACAACAAATGTTTGATGTATATATTTACTCAGAAATAATTGAACATGAGACAAATGATATGTCTATAATTAATCCAGGATTATGATTGCACGATTCATTACCATCCACAAAAGGAAAATAAAGTGGTCGATGCTTTGAGTCGAAATTGTAATGCTACATTAACCCTGTTACATTTGGAACAAGTTTGTTTGATTAATGATTTGAAGAAATTTTACGTTTAATTTATTGGTTTAGGAAATTCCTCTATTATATTTCAGGTGTCAGTGAAATCATATCTATTAGAAAGAATTTAGCAAACACAGAAGGAAGAGAGTGAGTTACAGGAAAAGGTATAGTTGGTTTAGAAGGTAATGTTTCAGGAATTCAACATTGATAATGATTGTATTTTGAAATTTGGGAAGAGATTATGTGTGCCTTGTGATTCATGTTTGAAGAAGGAGTTGTTTTTTGAAACTCATAGTTATTTGTTTTATGTGCATCCCATCAGTACTAATATGTAAAATGATCTCCATGAGTATTATTGGTGGGATAGAATGAAAAGAGATATTTCCTACTTTACTATGAAGTGTTTAACATCTCAATAGGTTAAACCCAAGTGGCAGTTACTGAAAGGAATGCTTCATGCTTTACCAGTTCCATAGTGGAAATGGGAAAATGTGTTCATGGATTTCGTCATGGGATTAATAAAGACCTCTCTAGGTAATAATGCATTCTAAGTTATTATTGATAGATTGAATAAATCTACTAATTTCCTTCATATTCGAAATACTTTGTCTCTAGATTAACATTGTAAACTATTTGTTAAACTGATATCCAGGTTTCATGGAGTTCCCCTATCCATTTTATCTGATCTTGATTAATTATACACTTATAACTTTTGGAAATTCCTTCAAAAGTTGTTCGGTACTAAATTAAATTTTAGTACTACATTTCATCCTCAATCAGATGGGCAGTCAGAATGAAAAATTTAGACATTGAAAGATATGTTACATGCTTTCTCAATGGATTACCAGGGAAGTTGGTACCAACATCTTTCTTTGGATGAATTTTATTTTAATAATAGTTTTCATTATAATATAAAAATGGCTCCATTTGAGGAATTATATAGAATGCGATTTCAAACTCCATATTTTTGTGATAAAGTAGGTGAAGGGAATTTAATGAGACCAGAATTGGTAGAAGAGATGGCAGAAAAAGATGAGTTGATTCGGAAGAATGTGAGAACAACTCAGAGAGGTCAGAAAAGTTATAAGGATAACTGAATGAAGGTTCTTTCAATTGAGGTATGTGATTATGTATTTCTCAACGTTTTTCCAAAAAAAGTGTGATGTATTTCAGTAAGAAGGGAAATTTGAGTATATGGTTCATTAGGCCTTATGAAATATTAGAGAAATATGGATCAGTTGTGTAAAAAGTGGATTTACCTCTATGTTTATCCCAGGTAAATAATGTTTTTCATGTTTCAATGTTGATAAAGATTATGCCGTATACATCCCATGATTTGAGCCCAGATGTAGTTCAGTTGGAAGAGAATCTCTCTTATGAGGAACAACCAGTCCAGATTCTTGAACGAAGAGATAATGTATTTAAAATAAGGTAATTCATCAGGTAAGAGTTTTGTGGAAAAAACATATGGTTGAAGAAGAAACATGTGAATATGAAAATGCTATGAGGTAAAAAATACCCCCATTTATGTAATTTGTGAATAAAATTACCAGGATGTAATTTCCAAAAGCGGGGAAGGATGTAAAATCCCAGGTAGATAAAGAATAATACATTTTTATATTTATTTTCATATTTTTGAATTAAACATTAATTTTACATTAAATAGGGTTCTATGTTTGATGGCTTACATGACCCACAACAATCATTTTATCCAAAGTCAAATGTTTCTCAAATTGCTCAGTCAAGCTGAAAAATAAAAATATAATATTATTTTAAATGTTAGTTAATTCCTAGACATTGTATTGTCGGGAAATGACATAACTAACTAAAATATTATTGTACATATTTGTTTAATGTTTTTAAATTTATCCAATAAATGTTAGAGGATTGAAAAGTGAACGAATCTAATTTTAAACCTAAATAATCTAATATTATTTAAATGGTAGATTTATCAACTTTTGAAGGACAACCCTTATTAAATCTTATATTTTGAGGATTATATGTTTTATTTGAAAAAAATAAAATTCCTCTTTAGAATCGGGACATCAATATTTACTTTGGGAAATTTTTTGGTATTTTTCTAATAAAAATCATTTTTAATGAATAGCGAAAAATTATGAATTTTAATTCAAAACAATCTTTTAATCTAATTTATTTATATATTTAAATTATCCTTTTAATTTGTTTTAATGTATAATTAGATTATATTTTTACCATTTAATCCAATGCTGGTCATTGGATGCAGTTTTAAATTGAAATTGGACAGAAAAAGGTGTCAATATTTTGATAGTTATTACTTCTTAAAAACACACTTTCTGTTTAGACCACATGAATTAATTTTAAATTAGTTAATGAAACTTATCTGTTTTTATATTGATAAAATAGACATCACTTTGGAATTCGAAATATCATATATTTCATAGGCTGAATTTTTGGTATTTTTCTAAAATTCTTCAATTTATAATGAATAGTGAAAACACTTAGTAGTAGTTAAAATACCAACTTTTTTTTAAAATGAAATTTTTACACGTCTATGAACTGAATTTCAAAAAAAAAATGACATACATGGTTTTCATTATTATGCAAAATGCGGTTTAAAAAGAGAAAAATAATTTTTGGTAAATAGTAACTTTTTCACTATTATTTACCACATTTAAACGTAAATTGGGTAATAATGGTAAAAATAATATTATAATAATATATAATTAACATAAAACATGTCCTAAAATTATTGGATGAGTCATGGAAAACCCATACAATCCTTGGGTGAGATTTTTTTCCTTTCAAATCCATTTGGGTAAGATAATTACATTAATCACTTTTTATTTAAAGTAAAAAATAAAAATATCATAAACAAGTATTATTGTGTTAAAATGATTTTAATGTGGGATATATAATTCATATATTTGACTACAATTTATAATTTTAAAGATAAAAATATTTCCTACATCATGGTATTTTATTTGTAAATTTTAGATATCAAATAAATAAATTTAATGATGAATCATTAATGATGTAGTGTTTAACTCGTTAATGAATGATTTTTTATAAATAAGATTATAAAAATTAAAACAATATCCAAAAAATTGTACAATTCTTATCAGATGATTTTATTTCGAACAAGAGTCACCTTATCTTAAACTTTAAAATGTTTTGGACATTTACAAACCGAATATCATTATATAATAAAATAATATTTTTAATCATTCCTAAAGAGCCCCTCCTCAACCTTATAAAAGGCCCTCACCTATAACATATTCCCAACTCCTTTGATGCCCCATTGATCTTCCAAAATCAGCCCACATAATCTCTCATGATCACTCCATTCCTCTTAAAATCCTTACCTTATGCTGAAGGCACTTTTAGACATCCTTTTGGTTCAAACCAAAGTGAGTTACCTGATTTAAAGGTAATTCCTTCTCTTAAGTTCTTTTCTTTTATTTTACTTCTCCTACCCCATTAACTCTTTTTATACCTTCATTTTATAACAAAAACATTATCCTCAATATACTAGGTTGTTTATATGACAAGTTTTTTAATTAAATTTACACACACTTCTGTCTAATGGGTAAAGAACATATTGTTTTGGTGGACAGCGAACTACAGCCTCACGAAACGATGATTATGAAATATTCTCTTACGACCTTTTATGGTGTCCATTAAGATGATAATTTCTTTATATGTGATAAATTATATTTATATTTTCTCTGTTATTCTATATTTTTCATTTATATGATACCTTTATGGATTCCATAATGGGTAAACATGATAATTTCATTTGAATAAGTACGGACTACAGCCCCTCAATGTGATATGACTCGTTCATTCCATACGTAGAAAGTATAAAATATGGTGTTACTAAAATTATATATATGATAATATACTATAATTATAATATTCCTATGTATAATTATGCTTTCATTCCATTGAATATAAAATATAAATGAATGTAGCGTTTATGCATATGTACGGCTTACCACCGCCATGAACGGTGCATTTCATTTCTTACCTTGAAATGTTATGTACTATATTAAATACAAATATATACATGATATACATGATATATATTTAATCTAAATCATGAATATCATTCTGGAGAGAACGTAATTTTGACCACATTAACCACTTGTAATTATATGAAGTTCATTTTTGAATCAACAAATAAATATCGACAAAATGACTATTATTAACTTAAATGATTAAATAATATTTATAACATATAAATAAGTGATATAAAAAGAATAATAAACATGAAAATGGTTCTTATGCAAGTAGAAATTAACATTATTTTATTATTCATTAGACTATAGAACGAACAATTCAAGACGGAAAAGAGGTAAGGGACTTCGTCTCAATATCCTTTTATTAAGGCATATTTTGATTTATACATGACCATATTTTATAAGTTGTATAAACAAATTTTAATTTTAATTTCATTAAAAGGGAATATTTTCTCTACAAAGTGTTTTATTAAATGAAAAAAGGGAATGATTAATTTTAACGTATTCCGTTATAATGACCTTTCCGCCACTATGAGCGTTATTTGATTTTTGGCCTCCTTAACAAGCTGTAATGTTTTTAAATGGAAAATAAATACCATATACTATTTTACGTATTTTTTTATTGAATTTTTTTTTATATTTGATTGATTATATCAATATATTTAAATGATTTATTGGGATTTAAATGTTGAAATGTTAACTTCCCTTTATGTTTGTTTTATGTGTTATGAATGTGTAATGGTTCTTGGGAATTTCTTACATATATTGGTGGTTCTATGATAAATCGAGGGAGGGTGAGCTTGATATATCTCTCCAATGAATTGGGTATTGTGACGTAGGTAGAAAATAATGTTTCTCCTAATAGATTTAGAGTGTACACTGTGATGGGAATTCCATATGTAACTCCCTACGTAGCTGTGAAAGCTACAATGTAAGTATGTTAGGTATTCCAAACGTTAACTATATGATTTATGATTTCTATGTGTTATTCATAAATCTGATTATTTCATGAGGTATGCGATTATTTTCGGTATGTATTGATGGAATAATATTTTCTTTCTTTATTTTATAATCCTTATTGTTATTTTTATGGTAATCCCATGTTTTAAAATGTTTTTCAAAGGACATAAAGATGAATAGGGTCAATGATGGGATCAAGGAAAATTCATGCTGTCTAAAACAACGAACTATAGATTACCCTTTTTTTCAAGAGTTATCATTTTATGAAAAAAATGGGAACTGAGTTGAACTGACTACTTTGTAATTTTTGAGATAAAATGTAATATTTATGGACAAATTCCCTAAAACTCTAAACCTCAAAAATATCTTCAATGTGAATTATTCATTTAATTCAATATTATGTAATTTTTTAAGGCTATATCTTTATAGTTATAGACCCCATTAAATTTATAATAATGAATAAGGAGGGTAAAGTCATATTATTTGAATTAGATATGCTCTTCCCATAATAATTGATTGATATAATGGTCCACCAAATTGTTCACTTGGTTAAAGAGATTCAATAATGAGGCCATGTCCATTACAGATGGTGGAATCCCATTGAAATGTATGTAAATATTTTTAAAGTGTATGTAATTAATCAAATTCAACTTGACGGTTTTATTGCATGATTATATATTTTTCATGAAGTTGTTGAATTATATATTGATTACCTATTGCATGATAATAGAATCTGTCTCCCAATGTATCATTATAGATGATTTCCTATGTGGGAAGATAATTCAGGAAGATATTTTTTTATAATTAACATCACCATGTTTTAGAATGCACACCTTTACATCATATATATTAGACAATATTTTGATATATACATTGAATCCCACAAATAAATTATCAAACATTTTAATGCATCAAGGGATAACAGAAGGATATCAAATACATATAATCAAGTGTTTATAAGAATTTTAGAAGATCATATTTATAAGGATTTATCTAGATATCCAAATTCAATTGTCGAATGACTTTTATTTCTAGTCATGGGCCCAAATAAAAATGAAATATCTTACACTTGTTTTTTATCCAGTGGTTTTTTTGTTCAATACAAAAGATTACAATGACTATCGTATGATGCAAAATAGTGGAGTTGTTCTTGGGGAGGAAGTGATGCACATATATAGTTTCAAAGACAGAGATCCAAATTATGTTATTATTCCATATAAGGAAATTTTTTTAAAGATATACAAGTTCAATTATACGACATTTTACGTGCCAGTTTTTCATTTTAAATGGGTTTACAATTGGTGATTAAAAAAATATGATAATATGGGCTTCATAAAGAGGAATTTTAATGTGTAAGGGGAAAAGAATGATTCTTTAATATTGGAATCACAAGCATTTAATGTATTTCATATCATATATCAACAAAATAATAATTGTATATTTTTCCCTCTTAAGACTAAAAAACAATAGGTTCATTTGAAAATTCAATTATGGATGACCCTTTCATTGGGAGATCACAATCAGTTCATGATTGTCCCAATATAGTCAATGTCTTGTACATTAGAGTATTCCATAAAGAGTGGATTTTTATTCTCAATTGGGGAAAAAATATCTTCCACATATAAAAAGAAGAAATAGATATTAATGAGAAGGCTAATGTGTATTTATATATACTATGAATTTCATCATTATATTATATGTTCACTATTGTATTAACATTATCTGAATTAAGTGATTGACTACCCATGTAGGCACTGACTTCTTCATATGATGATGTCACCAGTTCTGATGAATATTAAGTCATTGATGTTGAAACAATATAATTATTAGGGGATTAATAAAATTTTGATGAAAAAACAAGAATGACAAAACATCACATGTTGAGTAAAATTACCAAGGCAATAAGTAATGGTATAAAATTGTAGGTTGGATGGAATCAACATGACTAACCTATTAACCCGGATAATTAAATATTGATTTGTTATATTGGGGTCACAATTGGAGATGAATGTTTCAATTTTTATAGATTCAGGGTTCTAAATCAAGATTGTAACAATGGAACCCCTAAAGGATGATATAATGTTAATGTTATGATATACTTTCTATATTTTAGCAAAATCTTATATATTGAAACATTAATTTTATTTTTATTATTCATTGTAGATATTGTTTATTATAGATGAATTCTATTCTAAATATTTCTTAATGGACAATAGAAATACTCAAACAGGATTATGGAATCTTCTAACAACATTATATATTTGTGATGCTGATGGGAATATAAATCCCCACCCACTAGTTAGTTATGTACACATTATAAAGAAGGAAACATGGAATTCTTTAATTTGTTTTCACAATGAAAAATAATTCAATTTCATTATATTTTATAATATATATTTTATAAAATTTGTTTCAAAATAATTAATTTATGAAATTGAAGAAGGGTGGAGAAATTGAAGAACATGCATCAAAACCAATAAACCTCTATCACAAAGAATGGATGTGGTATGCCTCACTAGATAATAAAATATTTTATACTTTGAATAAAAAATAATAGTTTTGTGTTATATGAAATGACATATGATCCTTCGTTTATATGAATATTGATGAATCAAAATGTGGATCCACTTCTAACCAAAATCTTTTTCAATAGAAGGGGGGCCACATTAATAAGGAGGGTCAACTAGTATATAAAAAATATGTTTGTGAAAAAAGTGTATGTATGACATAATATTAATTCATCATTCATTATAATAGTGTTTCATAAAAATATTGATTTATGTTCATATGTTTTTTATAAGTTTTATAATCAAGAATTATCAGTAACTATAATGGAATAAAATTTACATTCATAAATAATGAAGCAGTTTCAATAAAAGGTATGAGTTAGAGGCATATGTTTTAGAGTGTCTCCTCAAACATATTTTGAGAATCAAAAACTAGATAATGATTTATATAAGATAATAAATGGATTATATGAACAAATAGATGATTTAAAATATATTATTTTCATGTTTGGTTTATCAGACCAATACATGTGAGAAGATCAAACTGAAATGGTGGTGGAAGAAATATAAAAACATTAATAACTAAATTATCTGAATAGATTTAGGCTAATAATTACCCTAAAAACAGACATTACCTAAAGTATTCAATATCTTCATTACTATTTATCCTAAATGTGAATCAATAAACATTTGATGACATCCTATTAATAAAATTCTATTGGGAAAAGTTGTATGTGATTTATATCTATCAACACCAACTCACCTCCTTGGTTTGAGGGGTACTATAGCGACCTTCGCTTAGACTAAATAAACATTGCATCTTGTTTTAGGAATATTTATTATATTAAATAAAATACACTATTAAAGAACATATTATTTTGTGTATTTGAAAATATGGAAACATAAACATTGGTTCGTAAGGGAGATACAAAATCCCCAGCTACATTCTTAATTTCTAGAAGCCTTCTTTGACACATCTTAAATAATACATATCTTCACAAACTGAGGATAATAAATATAATAAAGGGTGATCTCAGATGCTCAGTAAGGGTAAAAAAGTTGTTTTTATGAATAATATGAACATAATGGTATGAGAAAATTACCATAATATGACAATAAGGGTATCAGAAAATGAGTATAACATTTTAAAAACCTACCATGAATGTAAAAGAACATAATCATTGACTAGTGGAATAATGATTGCAATTTTATAAGAGAATAATGATAAGGGAATCAATGAACATTATCTATAAGAACAAAACATTTGCATGATACATGAATTTGTGGAATTTATATAGGCATAAAAAATAATTTTCAAACCATTCAGTGTTCACTGCCAAGGCTATCATAGTGGAAAAATTCTATTACTTTTCCAATTTCACATTTCATTATATCCCTCTAATGTTGTAACAAGTTCACTCCTCATTCCAACAATGTATTAATATACCAATTTCACTCCTTGTTATATCCATGTCTGTCTAGTGAGATATAATAATTTTTACCATATTCATTATGCAGAGATATAGGTCCCACACCTCATATAATAAAAACCATATTTACTTGTTACAAAATATAAAAAAAATTCATTATATCATAACCCATGAAATGAAATTGGGATCATAAAAATTTCATTTTTTCTTAACCTATAGAAAATAGATAGGTTTCATAATCATTTCATCGTATCATAACACGTGAAAAGAAGTAGGTTTCATAAGCACATTACTCATGGATGAGAAACTGGTCTCATATACATCATACCATTAAAACATAAAAATTTGAAATAAAGATTATGAATGGTACCCTTGGATGATATTCCCAGTAAGGCATGAGTAACACCAACCGATTTCATCATAGATGTAAAATAATTTGGAATAATCACTTATATCATTTCTTGAGGAAAATACAATTTTTGATTTTAAAAAGACTTACTAATACATAAAAAATTATGAGATCATTTTTATTTTATTTTTTTAAAACATACTGATGAATCATTCAGAAAATTATATTTTATAATGTCAGAATATTGTATTCATCCCCTACATGTGAATATAAAGAATCCATTAACCTTCTAATTAATAACTAAACAAGAATTGTTTATGAAAAAACATGAATATTCCATTAAATAATTTGTGTAAAAATTAAATCATGGGTAAAAATAACCTTTAAAATCGTGAGATATTTATGAAACATAATTATTTTTTTAAACAAGGTTTTGAATCAAAACCAATTTTTAGCCAAATACCGATGTGAAGTCATATTTTCATAAAACAATTTCTTAATACTTTTAAGTACAAATGAGTGGATTATGGTTCATTTACATGAATATATCATTATAATCGAGAGAATAATAATCCATTTAATAATTTATGAGAGTTGTATCACCTTATTTCAATCTTGGAGTCTTTCTCTTAAGAATTCCTAATTAATGATGATATTGTAAAATGAAATCCTTACCATCTAAGTAACATTAAATAATATTCCCTACAAAAGAATAAAATTCAAAGAAGTATAAAACATTATTAGGATGAATAAATTGTTTATATTACATGTAAATGGTATTTATATATTCCTTGGTATTGAATATAGGTGTATAACATAATATGCGTCTAAAATAAAGAAAATTTAAACAAAACACCCTATTACAAGAGTTCCTTTTGAATTATATTCCCCCTGAAATAATAACATCAATGTAAATATTAATTTTAATAAAATGATTTATATTAATGATATATCATGTGAAAAGTAATTATATACACCACACAAGAGAACGAGTGGAGAATATTGCATAAGTCTCCCTAAAATAAAAGTGAGACTTGGAATCCCCTTAAATTAAGTATTTAATTCTATCACACACATTAAAACCTCATGAATAATAAATATAATTAGATTAAACATCTATTACAGAAATATATTCATTTTTATAGAACCATATTTAATTTTCTTATAAATTTATTTTTCCCATTTATTAACAATCCTATCCTAAAGTTGTGATTATGGTAATAAATTATTTCTTTAATTTATTTTTTAATTTGATATATTTATTATTTTGATATATTTTCCATTATTTACTCATCTCAAGAACAATAACAACGAAATAAATATCATATATATTCATTATATACTTATTTATAGTAATCCATAAAAGATACAAATAAGAAATAAAATACACCGTTCATGGAGAGAGTTGGCCTTACATGTGCCTAAACATTATTTCCATTCTTTGGATTAAAATAATTAATAATAATTAATATATTATAATTAAAGATTAATTTATAGGTCATATATATCATATAAATTTATTTTAACTATCCAAAATAAATTTCATGTTATGTGTGAACGAATCACATCACTAAATGAGGCGGTAGTCCTTCATAGATAAGAATGACATTATCATAATCCCAAAATTGGAGACAATGAATGTTGGTGTGATATAAAAATTAAAAATTTATAATAAATTAATAAAAATAATAAATAAAAATATAAACTCGATTTCCATTATTATTCCCAACCTTGATAGGTGGTAATGGAATAATGAATGTCATTGGTTCGCAAGGCAGTCGTCTGTTGTTCACCTAGATGATGATTTTGTATCCCATTTGATGGGAGTGTGTGAGTTTGTATTTAATAAACTTTATAAATAAACATGTAAATTAATTTAAGATATTTAATTTATTATTTAATCATTATATAAAAATAATTAAAAATGTTTTGTGAAGAAATGACACAAAAACGTTTGTTGACAAACATTACCTCTTCTTAGGGTGTCTCATTTTTTGTTTTCACCAAAGGACATACACTGTTGGATTTCATTACAAATTAAGGCATATAGAATGATAGGAGGAATTTGTATAAGTGATCTGGTTAGTTTTTTTGAACTAATTTTTATTTAAGGTATGAAGATAGGAGAGAGGGTTGAATTTTATAAAATATGTGAGTAGGAACCATGTAAATTTTTGAAAGAGATAATAAAAAAAGTTTTTTTCATGTAACATGTATAAAATAGTGGAAAAATCTATATAATAGAAGTTATATTGTTTAATTATTTTTATAAAATTAATGTTTGACAATATTCAAGGATATTTTTACCTTTTTTTATTGTATGGTCATTTAGTAAAGTGGGTTTTCTCTTTATCATAGTGATTAATTTTATCTTTTTCACTAATCATTTTCACTAAAAATTTAGTTATAATTATAAAATATTCTAAATAATTATGATTAAAAATATGAAATCAACAATTTTAAATTCATTTCCCATTAGTGGTTGAAATTTATTAAAAAATTAATCTTGTACACCTGAAGAGACAATCAGTTTTAAAAGTAAAAATGTTCAAAATTTTGAAATGTTTTTATATCCAATTTCATTGATAAATTGATTAAAATAAACTAAATTTTATTGATTTATGTATAGAAAATAGTTATACATTAAAAAAATTTTAAAATATAACAAAAATATATAATTAAATTAAATGAAAAAAATATATTTAAAATTCCATAATTTTTACTATTAATCTTAAAATGAAATGATTTATAAAAATACAAAAAATTCACCCAAATATAATTATGAAATTATTAATTAAAAAAATAATTTTATTTTATCTAATTATATTTCTAAATGTTTCAAGAATTTATTCTTTTAATAGTTTATTGAAGGACATACAATGTAGTTCTTTTATGAATGTAGTATTTAACAAGCATATAATTACTTTAGTGAAAATTTATATATTTCATTCTAAAAATATTATCTTCAATTAAAAACATTAAAAATAATATTATGAAATTACTTCATACTATTCCAGTTACTATGTTTAATGGCTAGGTTATAACAATATTATTTAAATATATTACAATATAAAAAAATTCATAGATACTAAGTTTTATTTATAACATAGAATAAACATGAGGTTGCATGCATCAAATGCCTTCCATTGTTGCGTAACATAGAAAAATATTACTGTGTGCTGTGAAATTAAATAAAATAAATAAATTTAATTTATTTTAAAAAAAATCATACAAACTTGGTGTATTATATTCCATTCCACTTAAAATGAATTTCATATCACTCTTATTAATATAAATACGGATTCTTATACCTTATAATGTTAACATGTTCCTATGTATCTTCCCAAAACTAGTGGTTTCTGTAGAGATCAATGACTAGGTGAGGGTCTTCTTTCATAGAACTTTCTTGGGATGATCAATAATATCAACTAGTTGTTCCGTGTAAGAACTATCACACGAAAATGGTATAACCTCTATGTTTGGTACCCGTGAAGGGTAATTCATTTAATTATTTAAGATATATGAATTAAACACATCATGGACTTGAGTGTAGTTTTTTGTAAGAACCAAGTGTTTTAGTACTGTACCGATATGATCAATAATATTATAAGGACAAATATATCAATGGATTATTTTCCATTTATTCTTAAATCTGATAATCTTATTCCATAAAGATATTTTTAGAAAAAAATTATCAGAAACTTCAAATACTAGATCACATTGGAGGTGTTCAGCATAACATTCCAAACAACTCTATTCTACCTTGATATGTTGTTGAATGGCTCTAACATTCTCATCCATTTCTAAAGCTATATTTGGTCCCAATAGATTTCATTCTCCAACATCATCCCATTACGTTGGGGATATAAATTTATTTATATATAGGTAATTAATAGGACCCATCTAAATTCTTATGGGAAATATTCTGTTGTACGAAAACTAAATTATTGGAAGGTCTTGATCCTAGCCTCATTTGTAATCCAAATAAAATTATGTCAACATATCCTCTAGGTTTTGAATTATTCATTCAGACTAAGAATCTATTTTAAGATGATATGTTTGTTTTGAAACTCAAATTCTTATCAACAGATTATAGGAGACATCTCCAAATCATTGGGGTAATGCTCAAGTCCTGATCAGATACAATGGAATTTCATACTCTATGAAATAATAACACTTCATTAATGTCTATCCTAGACTACATAACCAGAGAGAATTCTTCCCTAATCGAGATGTAGTGTTTTGAGTTATTAAGTAGATTTACTATAACCCATATATAATTACTCTATTTAGACCTTTTATGGTGTTTAGTTGAAAAAAATATATGGTGATTTTCTCCAATTTCCACTCTGGTATGGGTAATGTCTGCAAAAACCCCTTATATTTTATCTTTCAACCTTCACTTATTGGAATAACAAGAACTAGGATACAATATCTATAATATATCCCTTCATTTCATCCCACTAAATGTATTTTTCAAATATCTATGCATATACACACATCCCATAAGAATTGAGAATGTTAAACTATGGGCATCTTCAAATAGATCCTTCTTTGAATTTGGTATAGAGAGAATGGAAACATGGTTCCTCAACCTTATCATTCTATCATAATGATGGAAAATCCTAGGAAAATTTTAATCATTCCATTTCATCTCTACCAATTCATTATATTCCCCATTAATATTCACATGGATATATGGTTGAACATTTAATTGATAAAGGATAATAAGATTCCCCTTACTTCAGGATTTTCATTTCTATCCTTTTCAAATCCAGATATATTCGATATTTTATTATCCACATCATGGATAAGCTTGATTGACCTTTTTTTCTCAGAGCATCTGCTGCCCTTTTCTTCATTCCCAATGTGGTAATGAAATAAGTATTCATAATCTTTAATCACATATAACCATGTTCTTTTGTGCATGTTCAACTCCTTCTTTGTGAATATATATTTTAAAATTTTATGATAGGTATATATATCAAAATATTCACCATAAATATATTTCCACCATATAATTAAAGAAAAAATTGCCACAACAGACTCAAAATCATTATTTGGGTAATTTGTCTCATGAATATTCAATTGTAAGGAGGAATAATCTATTACCATGTTATATTTCATAATAAAACATCCCAATCCATGGAGTAAATTTCATTTTTCTTCCTCAAATTCCTTATAAGACACCACCATTGATCTTCTTCACATTCTAAATGATGGACAACTAATATGACTTTTTTATATTCTGAACATTTATGAATGGATAAAATATTTTAAATGGAATTGTTCTATTGTTTAGAAATTGGTGGACCAAAAGAACATCAAAAAAGGTGGACGTTGAGTCATTAAAGACTCAGAAAAATATTGTTCCCTAATTTTTTAATTTGAATGTCTTGTATGAGTCATAGATTTAGAAAGTTGTGAGAACATTGAAACGATATTTTTCATTTCATATCCCATATCATTTTGATTAAGAAGTGGAAAATCATTGAATTTTTCATTGTACTAGACATTAACCCAATTTTTTTGGGTTCCACCCATTGACTAAAACCAAAAGGAATAGAGTAAGGAACAATAATCTAATTGGGCAACCACATAATCCTAGAAAAAAGTATAAATTTATGTCTAAATTATGACACCTTTTTTAGAATATGATACCTTATGTTTTTCCAAGGTCACTTATTTTCATAATCTATTTAAATCATTCACTATGGTTCATAATGAGTTTTTAATTCTGAAATCATATCCCCAAGCTATGTCAAAATAGGATATAGTATGTCTCGTTGTCATGTACCAATTATTGATCATGTAATGCAGAATATGGTATTTTCAAGGTTTTTATCCTTGTGTTCGTATGTTCCATAGCCACATCCACAAGTAGTATCAAAACATTTAAGTATTTTTAAGAATACTATCACTTTATCCTTTAACAAAATACCAAGACATTTTTGTATATTTATACTCATCCTTAGACACCTACTTAGACATGTACACATTGATCCCACTATGTTTTTATCATCCTATATTACAAGTATAAATAAACCATTTCTCTAACACCCACTATAGTGACCTATGACTAACATACACAGATATGAAATTGTTTTCATGGAATATTTATTAAATTACACAAAATGAATACCATGATACATTTTTATAATTGTTACATTAGAGACAATGAAACATAATTACTGGTTTATCAGTGAGATACATCATCTCCCACTATGTTCTTAATAACTACAACCCTTACTAGACATATCAGACATAAATAATATCATCATAACATTGTTAAGGAAATTATAATAAAGGGTGATTTAAGATTCTCAGTAATGTTTATCATGGTAGATATCTAAGAATAACTTGAATATAATTATATAATAACATGATCTTAATATTTTAAAACCATACCCTCAATATAAAAGATAATAATCATGATTCATGGAATAAATATTAGTAGTTCATTAGACATGAATCATAAGGGAATCAAATAACATGAGACATGTGAACATAACATTGGAATAAGACATGAATTTGTCACATAGACATATACATTGAAAATTAGTTTCATATTTCCCAACCCTCACTTCTAAGGCTGTTATAGTATAAAAAATTATTTACAATAATGATTTGTCTTATAATTCAAGTCCTATAATGTTGTATTGATTTCATTCCTCATTCCATTGCTGTATTGGATTATTTTGTTCACTACCCATATCAACACATCCTATCTCATGAGTTATATATTACTTTAACCAAATCATTGGTGGGAGATATAGGTTCCACCCATCTTATCATGACAACCATATTTTTTGTGCCAAAAAATCATAAACATTATTCATATCATAACCCATGAAAAGTAGTGGGTATTATTAAAATTTCAACATATCATAATTTATGGAAATGAGGCAGGATTCATAATCATGTCATCATAGAATAACTCATGAAAAGAATCAGGTTTTATAACAATATAAATCTTGGAAAAGAAATGGGTTGTATATTCATCATAAAAAAACATATACGATTTACAGAAATTAAATAAATGGTAACCTATTCTAAAATCCCTAGTAATTCTTGAGTAACACCAATAGATTAATTCAATGAAAAAAATAGTTTTAAAAGAATATTTAAAATATTTCATGAGTGATAATCCATTCCAATTTGAAAAAACCAATTTTTAATAAAAAATTTAGTTTGAAATTAAATTTCATTGAAAATAATTTTGATATAATATTTTGAATTATTTAATTAAATGATTGGTCATGATGTCATAATATTATGTTCATTTTTTAAAAATAAAAAAACAATGGATCATTTCATATTTTAGTAAAATCTAAACACTTATTGTATCTGAAAAAAATGAATATTTTTTTCAAAACATTTTTTAAAATAATTACAATAGGGGTATATAATTATTTTAAACTTCATGGGATATTAATGAAACATTTTTTTAAAATATTATTTTGAATGAAAATATATTTTCGACCACATAGATAGCCAAATTATGTTTTTTCATAAAATATTATATTAATAAATTCATATAAAAAAGCATTGAAAATGGTACGGTTACATTAATTTATAATGAGTAATCAATGAAAATTACTTATTGTGAGCATTATTTAGGGATTAATCATAATATATCAATATTGGAGACTTAATCACAAACAATCCTGAAAAATTATTATATTGTAAAATGAAATATTATCCACTTCTATAATATTAATTCAAACCCCACATAAAAGAATAAGAAAAAATTAGACAAAATATCTAATGTGTATGAATAAATTGATGATATAATATGTCAAAGGGCTTTATATAAACCTTGTGAAAAAATATAGGCGTATAAATTAACAAACTTCTCGTAGAAGGAAATTTGACAGTAAAGTACCATATTATTTTAGTAAATTCTGATTGGTAAACACCATTAAATAATAGAATAAATGGAAGCATTAATTAACTAAAAATTAGTTATGTTAATTATACAACATGTCAATGTAAATTATATATACCCTATAAAATACTGAGTGGGGAATATGAAATAAGTATCTCAAAAATAAAAGTGATACAATAAATTCTTTTTCCATAATTCTTGACTTCCATCACACATGTTCAAACCTCGTGTATAAAAAAATATAGTTATTATATAAATAATATATAATCTTATTCATTTTTATAGTAATATATATGATTTATTGTGACTTTATATTACCAATTTTTTAACAATCCTTTGATAAACTTGTGTTTTAGTTAATAATAGCTTTATTTTTCTTATATGTTTTGATTTGTTATATTTTGGGATCTCTTATATATTCATGACATAATTATATCAATAATTATTAATATGAAATAAATAAAATATATAATAATTATATATTTATTTATAATAATATGTAAAATATATAGAGAGGAAATAAAATACGCTACTCATAGGGATGGTAGGTCGTGTGTTTGTATGAACGATGTTCCCATTTTATTTTTGGATTGATAAAAATAAAAGTATATAAGTTAATATAAATATATAATATTTTTTATTTCATATATATCAAATATTTTGATTAAAAACATCCTTAATACATTATATGTAAATTTTGATTGAATCACATCACTTCATGAGGCAATAGTCCACCGTACACACAAACATTGTTATTGTACTCCCAAAAATTATAAACAAGAAGGAATGTGTGATAAGAAAAATCCATAATCATAATAACATGATAAAAATAATAAATATCATATATTAATAGTATTTCCATCCTTATTCCCAACCCTCATATGTGTTAATGGAAAAATGAACAACATCGGGTTGTGAGGTAGTAGTTTGTCGTAAAAATAAAAGATGAATTTGTTAACCATTTGATGAATGTGTCTCTGGTTGTAGGTAGATATATTTACAGAACTAAATATCAATAAATTTTAGATATATAGTTTTTCATATAAAAATTATAGAAAAATAATTAATTAGTTTTGATGAAAAAAACAAAAATGCAATATGATGAATGTATTTCTTCTTCAGGTGTCCCATTTTGGTTAACACCAAAGGACTTCCTTGGGTGTATTTCTGCCAAAATTAAGTATTATAGGATTAGAGGAGGTATGCATAGAAGTATATTATATAGCTATTGTAATAATAAATTGGGTTTTAAGTTGTGATTAGATGGGAAGAGGCGGTGGCCTTTTGTACAGGAGGTGAGTGGAAAACATGTTTATTTTTTATAGTTAAAATTTCACCACCCTTTTTCATGTATAAGGGATATAATAAAGTAAAAAATATAAATATAATAATGGATAAGGTTGACATATTTTCATAAAATGGGTGGTGTAAATATTTCTAGGTATTTCTCCCTTATGTTTAATATTTAATCACATAGTTAAATGGAGTTTCTCTTAATCACCCTGTTTGAGTTTAACATTTATCACTAATCATTTTGGTCAAAAATTAAGTTGGAATTATTTGAAATTATAAATTATTTTGATTATAAATATTGAATCAACATTTATAAATTCATTTCATAAAAGTGTAATTAAATTAATTTTAATTTTATTCTTATAGAAAGGATGGACAGTAGGTTTTTAGGTGAAAATGTTCAAAAGGTTTAAATGTTATTATATAAAATTTCAATGATAAATTTATTCCAATGACCTAAATTTTATTAATTGAGGTATAATTTTACTAAATATACTTTAGAAAAAATTAAAATACAATTTAAATTAATATATAAATTAAACATGGTGGTAGTTTTCATTTAAAATTTCTTATTTTTCACAATTTATCCATAAATGAAATCTTTTAGAAAAATACCAAAAAAATCACCCGAAGTAAATTTTGAAATTATTTATTCCAAAAATAGTGTTTATTTTATAAAATTTAATTTTTAATTATAATTTTTGTTTTATTATTTTTGACATAAGAACAAAATAATTTATTTTTTGAGAAAATACCATTTTTAAATCATCTAAATAATTTATTGAAAATTATATATGACATGTTAAAACATTCTTTATTATATAAAACCAAAAGAAATAATTTTTGAAATTTATTTTTTACCATTCATATTAGTATGTTTAATGGATATGTTACAATTTTATTATTTAAATAATTATAATAATAAATAAAATTCTTAAAAACAACTTTTTATATTAAACACAACCTAAACCCGGTGATGGTTTTTATGAAATCATAACATGGTGTGGCGTACATTGAAAAATTATTTTTGTGTAGTGTGTAACAAAATCCCTCAAATAAATTTAATTTATTTGAATAAAAAATATCCTAAAATCTTATGGTATTATATGTAACATCCCAAGTATGTGATGAATAATAGATATTTTTATCTATGTCTATTAATGAATTATATAGTGTTTTAGAGGCTTAAAATGAAAATAAATCCAATCTTAAGCATTGAATACACTAATATTTTTAAAAGATTGTTTTACTGCCTTTTGATGGAAAACCATTTTTAAATCTATCTTTTGACAATTTAATAATCTATGTTTGTTAAAATAAACATATTATTTATGAATGGGACCTCAAAATTTACTTTGTGTGAATTTTTGATATTTTTCCGATAAAGTTCATTTTTTAATGAATAGTGAAAAATGTTGTATTTTAATTCAAAACCACTTTTTAATCTAATTTATTTATATGATTAGATTATATTTTGAATAGGTTTTAAAGTGAAATTAGAATATATTTTTACCATTTAATCCAATAGTGGTTGTTGGAATTAATTTCACTTTGAAATTGGACTTAAACTAGTGTCAATCTTTTGATACTTATTGTTTCATAAAAACAATTTATTTGCTCTAACAGCGGGAATTAATTATTAGATTAATTAATGTAACTTATATGTTTTTACTTTTCTAAAATAGACATCATTTTTGAATTCGGAATATCAAATATATCTTAGGGTGAAGTTCTGGTATTTTTCTGGAAAACTTCAATTTTTGATGAATATTGAAACCACTAAGTGGTACTTATAAAAACTGATTTTTCATTTAAATGAATTTTTACCACCTCTGTGTTTTGAATGTAAAAAATCCAACATACATGGTTGTCATTAATAAGTAAAATGTGGTTCAATGTGATTAAAATAATTTTTTGTTGAATAGTAACTTTTATGTTTCTAATCGCGATTAGAGGTAATTAGTGTAGTTTAAGGTAAAAATAATGTTTTAATAATTTGAAATGACCTAGACACATGTAATACCATTATTTTATGTGTCATGGCCGACCAATAAAATCCATGGGTCAACTTGGGGACCCCATGGAGCAACTTTGGTAGGAAAATGACATTAATATCTTTTAATTTAATGATAAAGTAAAAATGACACAAACATGAGTTAATTTACTAAAAAAAAATTTACATGAGGTTATACAAGGAATAGTTTTGAATATATATAGTCATTGGAAAGATAAAAATATTTCCTACATCATCGTATTTTTTTATAATTTTTAGACATTAAATAAATTAAATTATTTATGACATCATGATGATGCAGTGATTACCTCATTATTTAACTATTTAAATAAAATGAAAAGATAATGTAAAATCTAAGACCTAAACATGTCAAAAACCTATTTGATGAGTATATTTCTAACTCTTATCACCGTATCCTCGAAATATATAATTTTGGGACCTTTTAAATCCGAAAATCATTTTATGATAAAGTAACCTTTTATAACTTTCCAAGAGTGCCCCTCCTCTCCTCTTATAAAAGGCCCCCACCTCTACCACCTTACCCACACATCCAAAGCCGTTGACTCGGCCAACCCCTTCTCATTTTGTCTCTCCACATCCCTCAATTACTCCTTGAAGCCTCACTTTGGGCAGAAGTCTTCCCAAGGAAGCATTTGGGCTAAAATCAAAAAAATTTACCTGTTTTAAAGGTAGTGTTTTCTCTTGTGTTCTTATGTTTTATTTTGCTTCTCCAACTCTATAAAATCTTTTTATTAATTTCTTTTCTAACAAAACCAGTATCATCCATATACTAGGATGTTTTTATAATAAGGATTCGAGCTATACTTAGACACACGTACATCTAATAGTTAATGATCATACTATTTCTGTGGATGGTGAATTTCTGCCTCACGAAACGATGATTGTTCAACACTCATATAACACCATCAAAGGTGGATATAGAGATGTAAATATATTTAAATATGATATATAATATGTTTATTTTTTCCTTAATCTTCTGTATTTTTCATTTATGGCATACCTTTATGGCTTCCATTAGGGGTATACGTGATATCTTCATTTTAGGAAGTGCAGACTACCGCCCCCTCAAAGTGATTTGATTCGTTAATGCCATATTTGGGACGTATAAAAAATACATTTAAATTTATTATATATGATGTTATACTGTAATTTTAATATACCATTATATCATTATTATTTCTTTTCATTAAATTATGAGATAGAAATGGAAGTAGCGTTCATGCGTACATACGGCTTATCGTCTCCATGAACGGTGCATTTCATTTCTTATCCCCAGATGTAATGTACTATTATAAGTACATATATATATAATGGATATATATGATGTATGTTACATCTAAATGATGAATATAATTCTGTAACTAAATTATACCTAACTCTCATTTAGTTTTATTTCCATTAATATGACATAGAAATGACTGTAGCGTTCATGCGTACGTACGGCTTACCGTCTCCATAAACGGTGCATTTCATTTCATTCCGATAAATGTTATGTAATATTGTAAATGCATATATATAATGGATATATATGATATATATGATATATACATCATGAGTATAACTCTGGATATAATGGATACATGAACAACTTGTAATTATAAAGATCATATTTTTGACTCAAGTACCAATGATCATTAAAACGACCGTTATTAACTTAAATAATTACACAGTGTTCATGACATGGTAATAAATAAAATAAATGGAATAATGAACTTGAAAAAGGTTCTTAATAAAGTAGAACATAACCTAAGTTTATTATTCAGGACATTAAAGAACGATCGAGTCCAGTCGGACCCGAGGTAAGGGAACTTCTTAACCCAATTTCTATTCTTTGGGTTAATCTCCTACATTTAAATTATGTAATGATATTATTATGTCGTATATTGTATTTATACATTCATTATGTGTATATATAGTGAATACACATAATATATCTATTTTATTTTAAAATGATCATTGTATGGGACTTTGTCTCAATCTCCTTTCATTAAGGCATATTATGTTTTATACACAACTTTCTTTTATACAGTGTATAAACCCCTTTGACTTTTACATTTATCCAAAAGGAATGTTTTTACATGAAGCATTTTACTAACTGACAAAAGGGAATGTTTTTGTCATATGTATGCGGAGACAACGACTTTTCCTCCGTCATGACCATTATTTGAGTTTCGTCTTCCTCTACAAGCCATACATTTTTTAAAAAGAAAAATAAATACCATGTTTTACTTTTATTTTATTTTGGAATTGAAAATGGTTTTCATAATGTTTTTATTATATCAATATGTTGTATTGATATCTTTTGATTGAAATGTGGATATTTTATGCTTGCTTTATGCATGTTTTATGTGATACAATTATGTTGTGGTTCTTGGGCATTATTATGAAAACGGGTGGTTCTGTGATAAACTAAGGGCGGGTGAGCCCGATATAGCTCTCCAATGCATTGGGTAACATGAAGGAGTTAACATTATGGTTTCTTCGAAGAGATTTAGGGAATATACTGTGATGGGTATTCCAAACGTAAACAAGAGGGTTACTCCCTACATAAGAATGTTATGAATGCCTCAAGTGACCCTTATGTCTTATGATTTCTATGATTTATTCATGATTTGATGAGGTATGTTAAAGTGCTTATGTTTTATGAGTAGAGTATGATTTCATTGATTCTTGTGTACACATGTACTCATGTTTCCTTTCCATATTTTTATATCCCTTACTGAGCTTTTTATGCTCATCCCATGTTTTTTTGAAATGTTTTTCACAGGTCAAGGGAAGGGTACATGATATAATTATAGTGTCAAGGAAGTGTCAATAAAGAATCCATTTTTTATTTTAAATAAGTTTCCATTGATGGGAAAAATGAATACTATCTTTTATGTAACCAATTTGTTTAAATGTGGAATGTAATGTATGTTTTATGATCTAATTCTCTAAAACTCTAAACATGAAAAGACCCTCAATGTGTAATCTTGTAATAACTCAAGATTAAGTAAGGTTTAAGGTTAAGGCTTTATATTATATGTACTGTGTGTATTATCCTAAGAGAAAATAAAATAATAATGAAATCCCAAATGATCATATGAGAGTTGGGATAAAGTTTACTTAAGATCTGGACATAGAGTTGTTTGTTCCTCTCGATGATCTGTATATGATGTTGGTAAATGATTCTATTGTAATATTTAGATCATTGTCGTCTAATTTTATAAAGATAAATGAAGTTTTACTTTAACAAACTTTTCATATGAAAATACTATAAATTTTTGTAAAAATGGGTTTTACTGATGAATGGTTTTATAGAAGGATAAAACGATGGGGAAATGGGAGGTCAAGTCAAGAAAATTTAGTAAATCAACCATGACAGCAAGAGGACCTACTAGAAGAAGATTCTTCCTGCCAATTCCACTACAACATTTATTATAATTAGAAATTCTTATGGAGATAAAATTTATATATGTACTCATGTCTTACATTACATCTGAAGAATATAAATATTAAATCTTTATTACAGACATAGTTTGTCTTGGGAATATAAATGATATTCTAATGTTTGAAAGGTTGGAGGTATCATTTTTTAATACATACATATGGTAAAGTTTCATAATAAATATGTCCAAAAAAATATTATATATTTTTTAATGTGAATAAATATTCATATTTTCTATAGGCATTTATATATAGACTATATAAAGGGAAATCATGTGAAGACTGATATGGATTCCTTAGTCCATGTATCATTTCTATGAAACAAACTATGTTGCATATGGAAGAAATCGATAAGAAAAAAATGATCTAAATGATTAATTTAGAAAAAAATAATATATGATAAATAATTTTTGATTTCTACAATGCAGGGGTAAAGCAATGGAATCGAATAACATTACATATGTTTTTATATTATCCGTTACATATTTGTTTTTGTTTTTTGAAAGCAGTGGATGTTGATCATACTCAATCCTGATAACCCTAACGTTTATTTTTTTGTATCTAACATAGGGATATCTAATAAACAAGAACCCATGACATGTATTGTGAATTTTTAATATATTGTAATCAATATTATATAGATTAACTTTGAATTATATGTTTTAGTTTATGTTTTATTAACAATTTTTTTATCATAGGAAGCCCAACAAATATATTCTAAATAATGTAATTTAGTTAGTTACTAAAAATTAAAATCATATGGATTATATCAAATTGAAAAAGTATAATTTATATATTTAAAGATTATACTAACAAAAAAATTTCCAACCAATTTGTATTTTTTGTTCATTGTTTCTACAGTTTCTCAAGCTAGATAATGGCAATGATTATGGAAACTATGTTATAAAAATTTTGATTGAGATCATAAATCAGGAAAACAATAGAATATTCAATTATGTATTTTTTATAGGTAAATAAAATTTCAAAAAAATTATTCCTTAATCATTTTTTGTTTATATTTTCTTAGTACTAGTAATATTTATGACAACATTGAAATTGAAAAAAAGAAGTAAATTTTTTTATAGATGAGTGGGCATCATACATGGTGTCAAAATGTTTTTCTACATCATATTTATCTGATTACCTACTATTTTGATTATGTATTATTGGTTATAACCTAAGAAATATATTGTGGATGTGAATAATTAATATCATTATGATTATATATTATATTGGATATGTTTCTCAAGTAAAAAATTAATGGATGAAATCAATTAGTTTAGAAATGAATGCAAAAAATACATGGTGTTATATTTTATTTTGGAATCATGAAGTGGTGAATTACTACTACTTATTTAACTAATTTCATCATCATTTTATCTAATTTTTTGTTAATTTATTTTTTAATTATATTAGTTACCTATTTTTTAAAATTTGAACAACAATTCATAACACACATTATATGCTCAAACCCAAAAAAACAAGCTTCTATTGCTTTCAAAAATTAAATAAAACAATCCATATATGATTTTTACGTGTAGGAATTTACCGAACAACAATCTTACGCATTATGTGGTCAGTATGACTCAACGTACATGTTTCTAATACAAGAGTATCATTGTTGTTTAAAACATATATCAAATAGTTAAAATAGTGAAAATCAGATTAAATTTGTTTTATGATTTTTGACAAAAAATCGATAATTCATTTTTCAAATATATGAATTGACCGTACATCAATATAATATATGATACCATCAGTATGACCTATAGTACATGTTTTAAATTGAACTCATCTAATTTTGTGTACAACGAGTGTCAAAATAGACAAATCTGAGAAAACTAATTCGTATTATTTTTAATCGTTTGGAAAATGATCCATTTTTCATTTTTCGTGTTTAGGAATTGACCGAACATCAATACGGCACTTGGTGTGACCAACATTACCCAACTTGTGTGGTTTTAGTTTAAATTTGACTTTAATTTTAGTCTGAAATATATATGAAATACTCAAAACATATAATACACATTATGATTGTTTTAATAATATAGGATAATGATCTCCTGGTCATTTTTGACACATAGGATTCAATCATACCACAATCTGATACATACTATAACCAGTAGGACTCAAATTTCATTGTTATAGTTTAATGTAGTCATTTTGTTAATGTGATATTTCATATTTATGTTTATTTTCATTCTTTATAGTTTTAGTAATGTAATAATTGATTTCGTATAAAATTATATTCTTTTTATTATGTTGGGATGGTTTATTCGAAGGTTCTTCTAATTACAATAGATTGGACTATGATTTTGTAACTGAGATAATGAAAATGATGAAATGGTTTATGAATTTATATAGAAATAATGAAATGTTTGATTCCTGCTATTTATTTTGTTAAAAATTCACTATTTTATCTACTATTTTTATTTTAATTTCCATACAATTTTGTTAATAATAATTTATTTTTTCATAGTTCTTTTAATAAGTAATATTTTTCAATCAACTATTAGAAGCAATAATGAAGGGAGAGAACATATTTATTTTGGATGTGGAATTTCATGCAGTATGGGGTATCATCTTCCATAAAAATTTGCATCTATTTAAATATTGTTTTAGACAGTTGAAATCAAAACACACATCTTATACTCAATCATTTGTACCTCAATTCAACACACACTATGCCCGGTATGTCTCAAACAATATTTTTTGAGTTTATAATTTATATTTTAATTCAAAACATTAAAATTATACTAAAAACCTATAAAACATATTTACATTGTTTTGATTCATTAACAAAATTATCCATAAGTCATTTATGATGTGTATGAGTAAGTCACACCTCAATCAGACACATGGTGTGTCCAACGTGACTCCATGGGTGTCTTTTTATTTTTAAATTGGAATTATTTTTTTTTTGTAAAAACAAGATTTACATTCTCAAAACAGGGGAAAACATTCAAATTATTTTCATACATTTGTAAATTTATCCATAAGTCATTTTTGACATGTAGGAATCATCCACACCTCAATCTAATACACAGCGTTCCTAATATGTCTCCAAGTGTGTTTTTTATTTGAAATTTAAATTATTTATAATAAAAAACAAATTTGACAAAAACAAATTGGATAAAAAAATATTCATTTTCTTTTAATATCTTAGTAAAATTACCCATTAGTAATTTTTTGATGCATATATATCAGCCTATCCTCAATATGATTATTTTTGTGTCCGTTGTAACTCAAAATGTTTTCTTTCAGTTTAAAATTGACATTTCAGATCATAAACTATGCCAATCACATTAAAACATCAAAACATTCTTAGATTCCCATTGAAATTTAGGAATCTAATTTATAATCCATTTTTGAAATATAGAAATTAGTGTCTCCTCATACAGACACATGATGTGGTTAGTATGACTCAAAGTGTGTGCTTCCATTTTAAAATAACATTTTAGTAAAAAAAATCATACTCAAAACCAAGAAAACACATTTGAATTATTTTGATACATTATTAAAACTATATTTTTATCATTTTTGACAAATTAGAATCTACAAAAACTCATTCTGATAGAAGGGGGTGATCGGTATGACTCCAATTGGGTCTTTTTATTTGAAATTGACTTTAATTTTAGTAAAAATAATATATGACATACTCAAAACCAAGAAAGTACAAAATAATGGTTTTTGATACATTGTTAAAATGATCTATATTGTGTTATTTATTTAAAGGAATCGTCCACACCTCAATCCAAAGGATAGTGTTTTTGGTATGACTATAAGTGCAAATTTTTATTTTAAAAATTACATTAATTTTAGTAAAAAATAGTAGTTTCATAATAAAATCTAATAAAATTCATTCATATTATTTATACTTTTGGAAAATTATACATAAGTTATTTTTGGGCATTAAGTAATCATTCGAGCCCTACTCTGAAGCACAACATCCTTGATATAACACCATTTGTGTCATTTCATTTAAAACTATCCTTAACTTTAGGAAATTATATAGGTGACAGACTCAAAAATAAGAAAACACATTCATGTTTTTTTGAAATATTATAAAAATGACGCATAGGTCATTTTTTATGTGTAGTAATATGAAGAACCTCAATATGATGTTGGGTGTTCCCGGTATGACTCCAAGTGTCCATTGTCAGTATAAAATTGATATTTTAGTTCAAAACATGTCACTCAATAAAAAATAAGAAAACATTATCAGACTATATCGATAATTTAGTTAAATGATACATTTTTCATTTTTGAGTAGTATGAATCAGTCTCATGTCAAGACAACACATGATGTAATTGGTATGAATCAAAGAGATTGTTTCTAGTTTTAAATAACATTTTAGAAAAAAAGACCACTGACATACTCACAGCCCAACAAGAGGATTTGGGTTGTTTTTATACTTTATTAAAATTATCTATAAGTTATTTTTATATTTAAGAATAAAAAGTACCTCAATATCATTAGTAGTTATACTCGTATGACTTAGTGTGTGTCTTTTTTTAATTCACATTAATTTTAGTAGTAATGAAAATTGACAAACTCAAAACTGAGAAAATGTATTGATATTATTTTGATACTTTAGGAAAAATACTCATATGTAATTTTTCATGTATATTAATCATCCTTACCTTAATTTGATGCATGTTGTTTCCATTATGAATCCATATGTGTTTTTTATTAAAAATTGACATTAATTTTATTAAAAAAGGCATGTGACAAACATAAAAGATATCAAAATCTTTCATTTTAATTTGATACTTTAGAAAAAAAACATTATCTCATTTTTAAACTATGGGAATCTTTCTCACCTTAATATGATGCATGGTGCTCCCAGTATGATTATAAATGTATGTTGTTAGTTTATGTTTTACATTTTAGATAATAAAATGTTTCGCTCATTGAGAACCATGAAACATTACATGAATTTTGTATGTAATTTTTTAAAATATTTTAGAAGTTATTTTTCATGTGTATGAATTAGTCTCAAATTAAATGGATACATTTTTTGGCCAGTATGACTCAAAGTGCATGTTTCCCGTTTAATGTAATGTTTTAGAAAAAAAAATAAAATTAAAAAATTCCAAACCAATAGAATCGATTCAGATTGTTTGGATACATTAGAAAAACATTCTAGAATCAATTTTGGATGTTTAGCAATTAACAGTAGCTCAATATGATTCCCTATGAGAGCTTTATGACTCGAACATTATCTTTTTATATAATGTTGAAATTATTTTTATTAGAAATTCAATTGATATACTCAAAACTAGGAAATTGAATTTAGGTTTTTAATAAATTATTAAATAGACCATTAATTCATTTGTGAAATTTTGGATTCACATGCCCCATCATTGGATACATGACGTGTCAGGTATGACTCAACATATCCATCATCCGTTTTAAACTAACATTTTAGTTCAAAATTTATTTCACTCCCTGAAAAATAGGAAACACACTAATATTTTCTTTTTATTTTAGTAATTTTATGCATAAGTGATTTTTGATGTGTAGGAATTAATATCTTATCAAACTAACACACAATTAAATCTGTTTGACTCAATGCGTTTTTCATGTTTAAAATGAAATTTTAGTAAAATCATATGCGACATTCTCAAAAAAAATTAAATTCTTTAATATTATTTGGATACTTTAGGAAAAATATACATAATTAATTTGTCACATATAAAAATTTACCTCACAAAAATATGAAATTTGATGTGGTTAGTATGATTTGAAGTGTGTGTTTTCAATATATAAGTGTAATTTTATTTTAAAACTTGCATCACATCTAAAAAATTGAAAGAATAAGCTATTTTTTTCATAGAATTTAATCTGAACATAATTAGTTAATTTCCTAATCATTTTTATCTTTTAAATATTTAGTTAATTTTCACATAGATAATGCATGATGATGAAAAATAAACTGTGTGGCATGTAAGAATTAATTACAACTCAATCTAATCAACAATTTTTTTATATGAACCAATGATTAGATTAAAATTGACTTTTCTCATCATTTATTTCTCTACAATATTATTAGCATTAGAATATTATTCATATAAAGGTACATTCTTTTTCTCGAGTTAGGGTAGTTTGTTCGAAAATTGAATGAATGGGGGTCGGGGGAAATAGAAAATGAAACATAATGTTAATGAATGTTTTTTTGATAATTATTACTTTTGTAATTGTACAAAAAATTTAAAAAGTTTATAACAGTATTATTTCATTAATTGGTTTTATATTTTTTTAATTTAAATTATATATTTACAAAAAAATTTATAATAGTTTTTGCTACTATAGTGTTCTGTAAATTTAACAACGCACATCTGTATTCTCTTTTATCAACAGTACTAAAAGAACTGATAACGAAACCACATTATTAGTGCTTTTAGTTGAACTGATATGGTGAATGTTTAACATTTATAAAAAAAGGAACTGATTAAGGGAAACTATATCATCACTTTTTTAGTGATGATAAATGGACCATTTATCCTCACTTTTTTAGAACTGATACTGGTGTATTTTTTCATGTAATGTCATGAATCAGGAGCCACTGAACCGTGCTCCGTTCCAGTTACTCATATGCCCTCAAAAGTGCCTCCCTGTATGCCATAACATGCCGACTAGTAACGAGGGTCTAGTAAGTCAGTCTTGGGGATACTATACCCTCTGTAATCAGAATAAAATACCAGTGGAAGTAACCAATAAATATCGAAAACACATATAAATATAAGAGTACAATGTCACAAGAAAAACCAAAACTGTAAATACAATACACAACTAAAAGGTCAAACATGCTATAGCAATGCAAGTTCCCAGAGACTACACTAAAACTGAAAGTAAAGACACAATGATTCCAAATGGGTCCCGACCCACGTCTGGTTCCCTCTTCCATGCTCCAACCCCTAACAACACTCTAACCAGGTCTCTTTCCCTTGTCCTATCCTACAACAATAATGTCTATTCGGGTACCAATCAGGCAGCTCGAGTGCGGTGTGAGTACAAATTAGTAGATCACCACCAACAGTGTCAAAAACCAATCCAGTCATAAGTAGTGTATGCAGTTGCATTAATAATATAGAAAAGCAATAGGGAAAAAATTTATAATTATCCAATTTACCTTTCTTTAATGCGGTAAACATCCAGGTTTTTGAGAACACCCAAAACATAATGCCTACTTTGTCCTGTGTAGGATCCTAAACCATTACCCCTGTTAAATTCATATTTACTATGTGACAATATTAAGTTTATAAATAGCCAAATGAAACCATATTAAATAATAAATGATAGAGTATAGAACTTCATGTCTATCACACATGTGAGTATTTGGAGCATCAGTCCCTTTCTCACAACCCCATGGATATTTGGAGCATCAGTCCTTGTCCCATAAAATATCAATTTCATGAATGTCATTGGTTCTAGAATGCCATGTCTAGAACCCATGTGGGTATTAGGAGCATTAGTCTATGTCCCACAACCATTTTTCAAATCAAATATCCAATTCACATGTACAACATTATTCCAATTATTAATCATCCTTATAATTCCATCATTACTCTCACCCATATTCAACTAGATCCACAATTCACAAGAACCGCATAACCAAACCACCAATTAATTATTTATTCCATGACATTAATACAACTGCATAAGAATAAAAAGATGAGATTGTGGGATTGGATTTTAAAGCACCTACCTTGATATATTTATGGATGTTATCCCTACAAAAATCCCCAAAATTCGAGTGGCACAATGTTGTCGATCAAGTTCTGGATCTAAATCCTTAAAACCAAAAATAATATCAAAGGCATCAAGATCAGGGAAAATGAGATCTAGATCCACAATCCATGATCTATACCGTAAATCATAGGTTCATATACATGGAAAAAATGGAAATATCCCATAGAAAGATCAGGGAAAGATAGAGGAAAGAACAGGATGAAACCCACTTACTGGAAGGATATAGGATCTTCAATCCGATCCATAAATCTCGAGGAAGAATGTTCAGATTGCCTTGGAATCTCTCCAAGAGGCTTTGGAAACACCTAAAAGTTTCCAAGCCAAGCCAAGGTTAGAAAATAAGGATGTCCAATGGTTCATGGGGTTTTAAAAAGTATTTTCAAAAATACAAAACTGCACGCACGATTTCATTGACAGTTGAACATGGTTAGAAAAACCCATGTGCATACCGTTTGGACCTCACTGTCCCATTTTTCATGGTCCACAAAGTTTGGTAGCACATTTTGTCAAACCATGCTCAAATGGTGTGTACCTCTCTGTACAGTTCTGCTTGTATTGCAAGGTTTGGCCGCATGGTTTGTCAAACCATGCGCAAACCGTGCACAACCAACTGTCCTTTAGTTTACATAAAAGATCACCCAAACGCACCCCAAGTCACTACACTAAAATAGAGGTACTTAAAAACATCAAACGTACCTGAAAACGTGCCCGAGATTGACTCTATAAATGGTCGAGATCTTATATTCTCCGCACCTTATAATAGGTCGTCCTCGAACTATACTCCCGAACTACTCTGAGATTCCAAGATAAAAAGACGTGGAAACTGAGTCAACATATCTTCCTCCCTTTCCCATGTCTTTTCCTGCACACGTCCATGCTGCCATAAAACACACACTTTATGTATGATCTTTCTCCTAAACACCTTCTCACTGCAATCCAACACACATATCAGATTCTCCTCAAAGGACACATCTATCTCTAGCTCTACATTATCCACATAGATCACATGATAAGGGTTAGGGTAATACCATCATAGTTTTAATACATGGAAGACATCATTCATAGCACTATATTTCTGTGGAAGAGCCAATTAGTATGCTACCTTCCTCACCCTCCTCACGATCTCAAAATCTCCAACAAACCTGGGTGCCAACATTCCCTGACTTCGTATCCTACGGTGACCAAAACAAGGTGATAATTGAAGGAATATGTGATCACCGACTGTAAACTCTAGAGGGAACCTCCATCTATCAGCATAAGACTTATATCGACTTTGATTCGTATTCATTTGTTTCTGAATAAGATGAACCTATTCAGTCGTCTTTTTCTGCGAGACTCGGTCCCAACAACTCTGACTCACCCGCTTCCATCCAGCATAGTGGTGATCTACATGGCCTACCATAAAGAGCCTTGTATAGTGCCATCTGTATAGTTTCTTGATAACTATTGTTATAGGAAAACTCCACTAAAGCTAGGTGATTCTCGCATGAACCACCAAATTCAAGCACACACGCCCTCAACATATCCTCAAGAACATGTATTGTATGCTCTGACTATCCATCTGTTTTCAAATAGAAATACATACTCAATAAAACCTGAGTACTAAGTTCCTTTTTCAATCCCTTCTAGAAGTGTGATGTAAACCGTGAATCACGATCTAAAACTATAGTTTGTGGAAAACCGTTCAATCAATCTATCTTATGTAAATACAGCTCTCCCAACTACTCATCTATAAAGGTTTCCCTTAAAGGTAAGAAATCTTCCACCATTGTCAGTCGATCCAAAATGACACAAACAGAATCATTATTCCTAAGTGTTTTTGGAAGGCCTATCATGACGTCCATGGTCACGTTATCCCACTTCCATTCTGGAATGACAAAGGTTGTAGTAAACCTCCAGGTCATTGATTCCTTACCTTCACATGCTGATAGGTGATGAATCATGTCACAAACACTACTATCTCCTTCTTCATGACTAGCCACCTAAACTATCGTCGCAGATCACGGTACATTTTGGTCACAAAAGGGTGCACCACCCATCATGGGGCTTGGAATTCCTATATGAGCTCCTCTCGTATGCTCGTAGGAACAAAAACCTAACTATTCAAATAAACATTATCATGCTTTCTTATCTTCCAGTCTAAAGGTGTATCCCCACCTTAAAAGTTTTCCCTCAAGGCTAAGCATCCAATTTCCTCATATTGCTTTTCCCTGATCCATCTCCAATGTGTAGAATCCATTGTAACCGACACGAGTGTCATTTCCTCGAATCACTACTGAACCACAACGTGTATTTCAGTTAGCAGCGACATCATCCTCCACTCGGCACTAGATTCATAAACAATTTGAGTCTAAGTCTTCTTACTCAAATCATCAACCACATCGTTTTATTTCCCGAGTGTATATACCAGCTCAAAATCAAAAGACTTCATATAATCAACCCATCATTGTTGTCAAAGATTCAAATCACACTAAGAAAAGATGTACTTCAAGAAATTGTGATCAGTATAAACTATAAACCTTTCACCCATGAGGTAGTGTCGCCAACACTTCAGAGCATAAACCACTGCTACCAACTCAAGGTCATGTGTTGGATAATTCCTTTCATATAGCCTCAGCTATCAAGACCTGTATGCCAAAAATTTATCTCTTTTCATCAACATAACTCCGAGTCATATCCCAGAAGCATCACAATACACCGTGTATTCATCAACTGACTCAGGTAGATCCAAAATTGGTCTGGACGTCAATTGCTTCTTCATCTCCTAAAATGGTATCTCTCAAGACTCTGACCACTCAAACATTACTCCCTTTTTGGTCAAGCCTGAAATTGATGTTTCCAAATGGGGAAAGTCTTGGATAAATCACCTGTAATATCCAGCAAACCCCATAAATCTTCGTATATCAAAAATATTCTTGGGATGCTCCCAAGAAATCACTGCATGCACCTTTTTTGGATCCACTGAAGCACCATTCATCGAGATGATGTGTCCCAATAAGTTTACCTAATAATTCCAAAAGTGACACTTAGATAGATTGGATTATATATGATGCTCTCCTAGAGTACTCAAAATGATGTCAAGATGTTGGGGATGATCGTCATGAGTATTAGAATTACACCAATATGTCTTCCACACAAACTACCACAAACTGATCTACGTATGAATGAATGATCTTTTTCATCATAGCCATAAGCACTACTGGTGAATTTGTTAACCCAAAAGGCATTACAGAAAACTCATTAAGCCCATATTCACTCTTGGAAGAAGTCCTTGGTATATCAAAAGTCCGAACACTCAACTGGTGATACCCTGATCTTAAGATGATTTTTGAGAAAACACAGTCTCCCTTCAACTAGTCAAACAGATCATCAATACATGGTAGAGGATATCAGTTCCTCACAGTCTCCTTGTTCACCCTCCGGTAATCGACACACAACCGTAAACTCCAATCATCCTTAGTTAAAAAAATTATAGGTGATCCCCATGGGGATGTACTTGTATGGATTAATCCTTATTTCTTCAAGTCTTCCAATTGAGCTTTGAGTTCCTGAATCTTTGTCGGTGTCATTCTATATGGTGTAAAATATATTGGCTCAGCTCCTGGCATGATATCAATATTAATTTCATCATCTCTTATAGGTCGCATCCCTGAGAAGTCATCGGAAAAGACATACTAAAATAAAACAACCATTAATGGAAGGAAAAATTTCCTAAAACCATATTCATCTAGTAAAAGAGTAACATCTTGGGCTATGATATCTCCCATTTTCTAAGTAATTGGCCCTTCTCAGCCTGCATGGATATCCCACTCCCCACGGTGAATGTAGTGGTCACCCACAGGCGACAAAAATGTCACCCACCAACGATAATAATCAATGAGGAATTGGTATGTAACTAAACTGTCCATAACCAAGTTTAGGTTGAAGCCTGTAATATCAAGGTTATAGAGATCCCACAGGAAACAGTACTTCCCAATATCAAGAGAACATCCCTTGCACACACAGATTTCTCTGAACTGTACCCCCAAATGTGTGACTAGCATCATAACCCCACTAACAAACTCCACTGTCAAACTCAAACCATTAACAATTTCTGAAGATATAAAGGAATGAGTTGCACCAGTTTCAAATAAGGAAGTATCTAAAGTCGAATCAAAAATCATAGTACCTATTATTGTCAATGGTCCAACGTCACTATCCACAAGTGTAGGTTGTACTGCATGCAATTGTGTTCCTCCTCTTCCATGTGATTCCATCTGACTCCCCTGACTTGTTCCACTCTGCTAATATGGGAGTTGCTTCCCTAGAGCACCATGTCTATTCCCTTTACAACTTCCTCTAGTAGAACACCAACTTTGGGACTAAAAAGGTGAAGAAGATCCCCTTCCCACACATTGACTCTTTTTAGCTAATCCATCAGCACCTGAATCCTTTGGGTTCCTCCAGAACTTCTAGAGATGTCCCATCCTACCACAGTATCTGCATTCAATAGGGGGTCAGGGACATTGATTATGATAGTGTCTCGGCCTTCCACACTGGTGAAAAAACACTTGGGTATGGTCCTATGTAACAGACCCCTCTGCCAGGTTACTCTTTCTCCAACTTCCCTGAATGACATTCTCATAACGTCGCTTCCTACTGTCAAAAGTCACACAACCTCACAATCCAGTAAAAACCATTTTCCACCACTAGAATCCTCTTTTAGGTTCCCCTAAGAGATGAAAGCCTAATTTACCAGTTCCGAAAACGTATACAGCCAGAAAATATTCATCTAAGACTTAATTTTAAATTTATGTCCATCCTAAAATCATCTTGCTAGAGTGGCCTCGTCTGCAGCCAATGCCGGAGAAAAACATTATAAGTATGTAAAGAATCCAACATAGTCCATCAAAGGCATATTCCCTTGAGTTGGCCTCATGAACTCAGTTGTTTTCCTCAGCCAGAGCGTGTCGGGATAAAAGTGCTCAAAGAACTTATCCTGAAATTCTTTCCACTCCATATCTTCCAGCTGTCTATCCTGAGTATGGATGTCCTACCAACGTTTCACATGACTGCGCAACATGTAAGCTCCCAAATTGACTCTCTTCTCAATAGGTGTCTCTAGGTGGTCTTGTATAGTCTGGGTAGATTCAATCCAAAACACAGCTTTCTCCTGACCACCCTCTCTAGTAAAATTCGGCGGGTGCTACAACTGAAACTCCCTCGTAAGATCAGACATACATTTCACAACCTTCCCTGGATCTCATTCCATCATTTTCATGGATAAGTTAATGTTCTATCGAAACATTTACCCCACTTATTCAATTGGTACTATTGGTGCCTCAGGTTCAACCACTGGAGGACCATTTCAAACATCCCCGCTCGTCCTCTCAACAAGTGTCGTGGAGGCAAAATTCTACAAAGCCTAACATGCAGCTTTGGAAACAATTCACAATATTACTACAATTACACACACCCAATTTATTCATATCACTTCATAATTATTTCATTCAACTTCAAATTTAGACCCCATTTTCCATTCAATTTCATAAGTAAGGAAAATAAATAGTTTAAGTTCAACAATCTACCCATAATCTATTTCATGTGCGTGCCTAAAATGATGCATGTCGCAATAATCCTGAGTGCCTACAATGATGCTTGTAGATGAAACACTCATTCCATTCTGGGCCATGAATCAAAGGAAAATAGATTCCAGAAATAATAATAACATCACACAACAAGTGCATCACCTAAGGTGAAATAATATTCAACTATAACAACAAACAGTAATAACAGCAATCCCACTATGAGTACATGAGTTTCCCCCCATACATGTGTTTGAATCTCCCATGCAGGATCTCATTATCAATACCCAACATTCCTTAATCCCCTATATACCTTCCCCGAATAGTAATACAAATTAAGAAGAAAGGAAACCTGCTCTGATACCACTTCATAACATCCTGACCAGGGAGCCACTGAATGGTGCTCCATAACGGTTGGTCACATGCCCTCAAACACGCCTCCCCATATGCCAGAGGGTGCTGACTAGCAGCAAGGGTCTAGTAAGTCAGTCATGGGGAAACTATACCCTCAATTATCAGAATAAAATATTAGCGGAAGTAACGAAGCAATGGAGGAAACACATATAAATATAACATTACAATGTCACTAGAATAACCAAAACTGGAAATACAATACTCAACTGAAAGGTAAAACATGCTATGACAATGTAAGTGCAAAGTATATACAATGAAACAGAAAGTAAAGACACAATGACTCCAAATGGGTCCCGACCCACGTCTGGTTCCCTCTTCCTTGCACCAACCCCAAACAACACTCTAACCAGGGCTCATTCCCTTGTCCTGTCCCACAGCAGCAAAATCTATTTCAGTACCAATCACGCACCCCATGTAGGGTGTGAGTATGACTCTGTAGATCACCACCAACAATGTCAAAAAAAACCAGTCATAAGCAGTGTATGTAGTTTCATACATAATAAAGCAAGGAAACATGGAAAAATATATATTTATCCAATTATCCTTTCTTTAATACATTAAAATTCTAGGTTTCTGACAACATCCAAACCACAATGCCTAATTCGGATCATGTAGGAGCCTCAACCATTTCCCCTCTTCAATTCATAATTACTATGTTACAATATTGAGTTTATGAATAGTGAAATGAAACTATAGTACAAAATAAATTAAAGAGTGTAGAACTTTATTTCTAGCACTCATGTGAGAATTTGGAGAATCCGTCCCTATATCACAACCCCTTGGGTTTTTGGAGAATCAGTCATTGTCCCATAAAATATCAATTTCATGCATGTGATTGGTTATAGAACGCCATGTCTAGAACCCTTGTGGGTATTAGGAGCATCTTTCCATGCCCCACAACTCTTTTTCAAATAAAATATCCAATTCACATATACAACATTATTCAAATGTTTAATCATCCTTATCCTTCCATCATAACTCTCACCCATATTCAACTAGATCTACAATTCACAAGAACCATATAACCAAACCACCAATTAATTATTTATGCCATGGCATTTATAAAACTGAATACACATAACAATATGAGACAGTGGGATTGGATTTTAAACAACCTAAATCAATTTATTGATGGATGTTATCCCAATTAAAATCCAAAAAATATGAGCGGCACAACGTCGTCGATCATGTTTTAGATCTAAATCCTTAAAACCAAAAATAAGATCAAAGGAATTAAGATCGTGAAAAACAAGATGTAGATCCACAATCCTAGATCTAAACCTTAACTCATAGGTTTAGATCCACTAAAAAGATGGAAATATCCCATGAAAAGATCAAGGAATGATTTAGGAACGAATTGAAGAAACAACATGTTGAAATCCACATACCAAAAGGAGATTGAATCTTCAATCTGATCCTTCAATCTCAAGGAAAGGTGTTCGGATCGCCTGGGAATCCCTCTAAGAGGCTTTGGAAACACCTTGAAATTTCCAAGCCTGATCCAAGGTGGGGATATAAGGAAGTCTGATGGTTATGGTGGTTTTAAAAAGGATTTTTGGAAATAAAAAATTGTGTCCATGGTTTCCTCAACAGTTTTTCACTGTTAGGAAAAACTGTGCGCAAACCATGCAGACCTCACAGTCCAGTTTTGCACGGTCCGCATAGTTTGGTCACATGGTTTGTCAAACTCTGTGAAAACTATGCACAAACCACTGTCCATTATTTTACTTAAATGTTCACCCAAACGCACCCCAAGTCACTACTCCAAAATAGAGGTACATAAAATAATCAAAAGTACTTGAAAACGTGCATGAGATTTACTCTAAAAAAGGCCTAGATCTTACATTTATGTTATTTTTTAATAATTATTATATCATAGGAATTTTAATTTATATAGCATACTCAGTACTTCTTTTGTGATGATAATGTCCAATTTTAGCAATGATGAAATCCTCTTAGTTAGTCGTGATTTTTTTCGTACCTTGTTATTCTTCAATTTGATTTATAAAAATCAAGATCATGAGTAACAAGACTGAGGATGTTCATGGGGGATAAATCCTATATTGATATCAGGTATTTTAACATTGTTTAATAATGTTTATTATATGATTAGGTTTAGAATGACGGGGTCTTAGTGGTAAAAAATATATTTTGTCTCCACTTTCCATATGAGGAATATCTTATTCTTAAGTCAATATGTTTCCTCAATCAAGGATGTGGTGTTCAGTGTATTTAGAAATCATTGAGTGTGCTATATATTCACAACATGGGAAGAATATAATGTTCAAAGATAATATAGAGTGTATTTATTAAGGTAATTCTTAACTAATAATGAGATGATGAAGGTTAACTCTGGTTGTTCTCCTATTTTGATGTCCTTACTATCTAACAACATTATTTTGGAATTCATTAAATGAGAAATGCATTAATTTTTATATATGGTGATATTTTTATATTATATGAATCCTTCAATCCCACCTCTCTATATTCTTCAGTATTATATTAGTTAAAATATAAATAGTGGAAATATTAATTTGATTTTGTGTGAGATACTTCCTTTAGACTAACGTAGGTTTTCACTATGTTGTATTCTTATTTAAATAATATGTTAACTAAGGATCGATAAAAAATCAGTATGCATCACTATGTCATCTCCACCAAAAAAATTATATTGATTTAAGTATCCCACAAAAATGGGTATCTATGTAATTCACACATTCTTTTATAAAAAACAATCATTTATTCATTAATAATGATTATTTATTTTTATATAAAATTGTATTTTACACAAACCATCAAATTATTAGGTCACAATAATGATATGTGAACAATAAATTGTAATTTTATTTATACAAATATTATACATAATTAACAAATTAATTGAATCCATTTTAAAAATGATGATTTATAATTTGTAATAACATTTTGTTTACCATAAAATTCACTATGTTACATAACATAAATTGAAATAGAAATCAATTTAAAGACTTCAAATATAATAAGAAAAAAATACATCTAAACAAAAAATTAATAATAAAAATATATAGTTAATTGATTGTATTAATTGAAAATAATGTTTCCAGAAACCATGAAACCTCACATTACATTATAACAAAATACACCCCAATCTTAAAATATAAATCAATTTTAACTCATTCAATTGAAAAAAACAAAAATAATTCATAAAACATCATTGTAAAAAATAACAATGTAAATACTTATGTTGAGTCATAACCCAACACATGGTATGAAAAATAAATTTATGTCCTTTTCAATTACAGAAATGAATTTATAAAAAATATGGTTAATAATATAATACTTTCATGCACAATTATAACTGTTAACCGAAACTGTTATAAATCATTGGTGATGATATGTATGGAGTATCTCCCAAACTAGTCAGTATGTGAATTATAATATAAAATATAATATTTTATATCTGTCAGAAAACATAGTATATATATTGGAATAAAGATCCCAAGTTACAAACCAAACATTTAATTAGATTATTATTCTATGTAAACATTATATTATTAGTAAAAAATTAAACATTCAGAATGGAATAGATTAGAAAATATTTTACTCAAAAACAACCAACACAAGGCATAATCCATAGAAAAAAATATTTCTAATATATCAACAGAATGGAAATGGCCTTTTATATTAGTATTCTCCCAAATATTTATGTAAGATAATAGAGACATTCAAATAACAAAAAATTCCACCAATATCAGTGTTTGAGAACCATTCAGATTTTAAAAGGAAGTGTATCATTTTAAAAATATGTATATTTAATTATTGGAGGAATATTTATTCTAGGAAAAACTATTTAAAATTGGAAAAATAATACCTCAGTATAAATATTTATGAGAAACAAATTATTAAACGAAAATTCTTACATAATATAAATCTATATTAACCATTTTATGAAAGTAAGACTACTCCATATATTCAAACTATATATTAAATTTTTGATCCAATCTGGTTTAAGACCTAGAATGAATTATTTCAATTACTATAATGATAAATCAAGATGAATAATTTCATAGTCCCAAAAACAATCATGAAAAAAAATTACAAAATTAATTAATTACATAATTACCTATAATTTATCACAAAAAGTTATTGGTTTTTATATGTTTAAAAAATGTAACTAGAAACATAATTTCTGAAATAAAATTTCCATCAATAAAATTTATTATGAAATACTATAAAAAAATATAATAAAATATGAACCCTCTTTAAATGAAATAGGAATACTCTTGGGCTATAATAATTGAGGTTATTATTTTATTCTAATACTAAAAATTTAAATGATTCATGGAAAATAGTTTATGGATTTGGGAAAAAAATTTACATTCAAGAAGAATGAAAAAAACACTAAGTTTAGAGAGTTATTTAGTGGTGGGAAACAAAAAAGGTAACATTTCTTGTATGTAGGAATATGTATGTGAATGAGTTGGGAGGAGGGGAGGCCACACTGGTGGGGAAATAAATCAAATCATATACAATTTTTTTATAAAATCTATTTGTATGTTTATTTCTCTATTAATTGGTTGTAAACAAAATTTATATATAAACCTTAATAAAAGCTTCATTAAAATAATGGGGGATTTTTTAAAATTTATTTATGGAGGAATTTTTTTATAAAGTTGATACATGTCATGAAATATTGAATAAAAACCTTTTCTTAAGTCATGATTACTAATAACTTGGAATTTTTATGGGAAATTATAACATGTTTTAACCACAAAAAAATAAATGTATAGTAGTACTTGAATATATTTAATGAAAATATATAAAATATATGTAATTAATAAATTTTCATATGATACAGAAAAATATGAAGAGATGAAAGTGTTTACAATATCTATAAGTAATGGGGGTGGTTTTTGAAGATCCTTATTTATGGTTCAAAAAACATTTCATGAAATACCACATAATAAAATAGATAATAAAAAATATTTTTAAAATATGAGAAGGGGAATATTAATATAAAATGAGGTAAGAGATAATTTTATTTCAAATAAAAAGAATTACCTTATTGGAAATCGACATTATGGGAAAGGGGAAGAAACCCACATTAAAAAGGATGAGAAATAATCTCAACAATGATATACTTTTTGATGAAAAATTTAATCATGGTAATATATTTTTTAGTTAAAATTCATTTTCAACATATATGAATATAAATATAAATTTAAACTATTATAGTCTAATAAAACATGCATAGATGTATGAAGATGAAAATGAAATACAATAACACAATGAAACAGGGTTGGAGTAAAACTAAATCATTACTTAGTCGTAGTCCTTCGAATTTAAAATACGTATAAAATAAAACATTATATGGATAAGTAAATACAATTTATTTAAGGATATTTATTTAAAAATTAAATCTATATCCAAATCATAAACCATAATAAAATAAGTGCTATACATTTTTAATATATGAATTAAAAAAATTGAGATCCAAAAAACCTTGCCTTCTTTTCCGGCTTAGTCGAACATGTCATAACCTCAAATGTAACAGAAATTATTATCATAGTAAAAAATATTCAAAACCATATTCATGACTATAACCAAATATAGTATTCATTTATATTTATTCTATTTCCTGTATATTATTTTGTGTTTACCTATTTTCATTATCTTTAGTGAGTAATCATGACTATTTTGATCTAGATTCATAATAACGACATCATTAGTCATTATTATACTACATTTTATAATCAATAGACCATTAAATGCACAATATTAGAGAATTTATAATTATTTATAAGGGTATAAATTATTTCTATGTTTGATTAAGTTACATTCCATTAATGTGAAATCGGTGATGATCAAGTTTAACTATTTTTTATCAAATGAAAGATGTTATCTTGATCAATATGATTGATACCAATGTTATAATTACTGAACCAAAATAAAGTCTCTATTTACATATTTGTATCTTATATTATTATTAATTCTAATACTCATTAATGAAATTATTTTGTACTATTGTCTATGTGGGTGGTGAAACTGGCCAGAACAAAAATATAACAAAGTTTAATGAATTTTTCTAGAGTGGTTAAGTGATTATACTACTATAAAAGAAGAATAATGTTATTAAATGGTTTCAATAACTGAGATACTCATAATCTGAATGTATTATTGGAATATTTTGTGGATATTAATCAATTACTTGTTATTAACAAATTTTGTTTACTTAGAACTATTGTTTTAAACAGTTATATATATAATGGTTATTTGTTGCTCAAATTACTGATAGATTGTCAAATTTTTTATACTATAAACCTAATAATTTCATATAAACTATATTTATCTGTTAAAAATATTATTATAAAAACTCATGAAAGGTTGTAAAGAAAAAATAGGTTACTTTTTGGAGGTGGTATTCTGTGGGTATGCATGATTGACATTATCAATTTTCATTAAAGTAAAAGGAGAAAGATTATTCCAAAAAATTGGATTGGAATAATAAAATTAATTTTAAATACAATAAACAATTATTTATATAATAATGTGACATTATAATTGAAAATATAATATTGAAATCAATAAACCCTAGGAGAAAGATTACTTTGGTCGACAAATTTGAGTTTTTTTGGAGGATTCCCAGGAAATAGTGGTCTTTGGATAATAACATGTTAAATAATCTTCTGAAGGTGAAGTATAATTTTAATATAATTGAAAATGATATGTTTCCAAGAGTAAATATACATTTTGGCTGTTGGAATGAGTTGTGAATGTCACCATTTATACATGGTGAGAATGGTGTTTTTGTTAAAATGGTTTACTTTTTAAAACATTCCTTACATTATTCAACTCTCTAGGATCAAAAAATGTATAATATTGTATTTGATTGAGGGGAAAAGATGAATAATATATCAAAACACAAATTCCAACATTTTTTACCTTTCTAAAATATTTATTACAATTAACATTTTAGATTTTATCATAGTAACTAGTTTTTACTTAAGTAATTACTAATTTGTGTATAAAAATAAAGTGGTAATTATTCAACATTATTGAACTCATAATTCCTTATTTAAAATAAATTTTATGTTATTTAATTTTTAAAATTGATAAAAAAATATTTTAATCTAAACAATTCATATTGTATTAAATTTATTTTTAGATAAAAATGTAACTTAATTTCTAAAATATGAAATATTATTTAGTAACCAAAAATAATATTTTTAAATTATCGTGTCACTTAAAAAATAAAAAAAATTTCCCCAAAAAATAGATTATATATCTCTAATTCATACATATATATTAAAAATGTCATAAGAGTCATGGTATTGGTAAAAATTGTATTTTCAACTATTCACCAATGAAATAAAAGATTCATAAAATCATAAAATTTCACCCTCTGAAAATTTTAACATTATAAAATTAAAGGTGATGTTAATTTCCAAAAATTAACATTATAAAATTTATAAATATTCATTTAAATTAAAAATATATATATTACAAATCGTTTTATTGACAATATATTTATTATCATTATGTGTTATTAATATTATTTCATATCAATTTATAATAATAGGATGTTTATATATTATTTCAAATTATATTTAAAATGTGATAAATTTTTTCTATTAGGATAAAATATATACCACATAATAAAATATTTAATTGATAAATATTAAATTTATTTAAAAAAACTTTTCCAAATATTATTTTTAATCTATTAATTTGTTTTTACTAATCCATTGATATTAATATATTAATATTTAATAATGTTCTTAATAATTTTAAAATTATTTTCATATAATATTTCATGGATCAATTGAGTTTAATGATTCATACAAAAACTAGTAAACAATCATAGTATTTATTAAAAACAATAATATATTAAAATTACGAGTCTCTTCATTCTCCCCCCCTAAATAAATTTTACCCTTTCAATTTTAATTAATAATTATGAATGAATCAATTTAATGGTGTCTATAATATAGATAAGATAAAGCATTTTATTTCAAGTGATATTTCATCCTTACTAGATTATGTTTTACTATTAAATGCATCTTTTATCATATAATAGGAATATAAAAAACATTTAGTTGAACTATTTTCTCGCAATAAACAAATATATTGGAATACTTTTTCATATGTAGTATATAATTAACCTCATTCCAAAATGTGATCATGTGTTGGTTTAGGATTTAAAATTTGTTTTTCATATCTTGTAAGTAATCATGGTCCCAATTTAGTTAGGGTCAATACTTACCTATTGCCACATCAAATCTTTCTAAAGGAATGGTAAAATGATTTTTTATGAATCACATTTCAATAAAAAAATTAGAGAGGATTTATATACATGGTATATAATAATCATACCACTATGATTTTTTATTTATTAATTAAAACATATTTATCTAGGTGATGATTTAATTATATTAAAAATAATTCTATGCATAACGAAGAGGGTTGAATAAGATACAAATCTAAAAATTCACAATTCATGAGAGGATGATCAGTGTTTCTTACCCATAATCATTTTTAGAATATATATATATATATATAAATTGTAGTTCATTCATAATTATTCACTTATTCCCTTGGTCTTGGAAGCTCATTGTTTCAATTTTATATTAATACCTTGGATTATGTCACTCTTTTAATAGTTTCAAAATTCCCGACATTTAAAACATTGGATTTCATGTGTATCCTTAAGAATAAAATTATTTTCACCCATCATGTTAACTAAAATATTCATTTTCCTCTGCATCATACTACTTGAGTCTCTCATTTACCATATATCAAACATCTAGTAGTTCCTTTGACAAACTCACCTCACTATCTCTTCTAATATTATTGATATGAAGGAAGTTTGATCATTATTATTTAATACTACTCATCACAATATCATCAATTATACTAAATCCATCATTAATTTACTGGGTTTTCCAAAATAATAATCAGATGATGTTAAAAATAATTTTGAATAGATTATTAGTTATAATCATAACATTTATTATTCCTTTTCATATCCCATTATAATTCTTATTGGGAAAATCTCTACATTTTCCATGGTTTCAATTTTTTTTCTTATTTTATTCTAGTTTTATCCTTTAATAAAACAAAAAGTTGATAACATTAGTGGAGGATAATTAACATCATAATTTAATTTTCATAATTTATCTTATTAATGATCCTAGTTCTCGGTTCGCCTCGCGCTTCCGTAAGCCTCGGCCCTTCTTTCAGTGATGCCCTCTACCCCCCGGCTCGCGTTCCCCCTCAACCATGCTTCCCAGTGGTGTCCCTACCACTGCCGGTGGTCTCACGCGATGGCTCATGTCTGACGGTTGAGGTCCCAGCATCTACCTTTGGTGAGGTGGAGGCATGCCTCCACTGGACGATTGTGGCCCAGTTTGGGGCACCGAAACCTCCGATCTCGGTTTTTCAGAGCATTGTAGGTTCATGGGGCCTTTCTTCCCTATTAAAGGTCTCATCCACCCACCACAATGCCTTCCTAGTTGCTCTTGGTTTGGAATCTCACTTTGTCTGTGCGTGGTGTCGGGCCCCGAGGTCCTTGGGTAGATAGCGCTTCAGCCTTGCTTGTTGGTCGATGGATGCGCACAAGGGGAAGGAAAGTCCCCTAGCTGCGGTGTGGCTCTTCCTTCCTAGGATCCTGGTTCCCTTCCAGAATGTTGGCATCCTCAAGGACATAAGCGACTCTCTATGGGGTTTTCTCTGCTCTGATGAACGTACATGGAGCTTCTCTGATGCTTCGGAAGCCAGAATCTGTGTTCAAATGGACATCTCGATCCCTCCACTTGATTGCATCCATCTTTGAGTCAAGGAATCCTTTAGTTGGTCACAACCTATTCACATCCCTACTTACACGATGTTTTGTTCTTCATGCTACCTCAAAGGGAACACCCTCTAGGTTTGTAAGAGATGCCATCTGGGCGGTTACAGCCGTCCTCAAAGACCTGCGCCTGCCCATCTAGCACAAGCGTCCTCATCTGCTTGCCTTGACGTCCCACATGTCACTCCTTTAGTGGTTTCCCCGACCCCTCTCCCCACACAGTCCCATCTAGAGGCCCCTGGTTCAGCCCCCCAATGGCTTCCCCCAACTCTACTGGGGGCCTGGGTCCCATTTCAGAACTCCCCAAGAGATTCTCCAGTTCTCAATCAGCCCCCCTCCCTTCCCCTTTCAGGCATGTGGAACAGCTTCCTCAGCCCCCCTAGACCTAGTCCCTCCACCCTGATGCTCTTGCACCTTCCCAATATTAAGTCTTTTCTGAAGGATTTGCTGCATTTGTAACTTCTTTCCCCTTCCTCTTTCCTCTCTCCCTTTCCCTCACCCGTTGTACACTGCGCCCCCACCCTCCCTCTTCTCCCCCTCCTCCCTTCTTCTTCTGACCCCCTCTGGTGCCTCCCCAGCCTCCCTCCCCCACCCCTCCCCCACCCCTCTCCTCATCATGAGGCCGCATCCCCCATCCGAGCTTAGGAATGACATGCTTCCCCCCAGTCCTCCAAGAAGGGATGAAGCTTGGGGTCCGCCCGCTCTGTAAAGGTTCCCTCCACTTTACATGCGTCCACACCCAACAGCATAGGTCGGTGCACTCAAGCTCAGGCTAAGAAAATGTGGGATCTCTCTCCCTCATGCTCCCTGCATGCTAGGATTCCCAGATCCAGATATGGGATTTTTCTTGTCTAATGTATCCAATGGTTTTCTAGAATTCTTGGGGGCCTTGGTGCTCGGGCCAAAATGGACTTCCTTGCAGCTGAGGTTCGTAAGCAATATGTTCGCCTCATCACTGTCATGGAGCACAAAAACACCCCATGAAAAATTTATTATTTCTCTATAATTATATCCATGCATGGGTTAATGCATGCGGATCCTACCAACAAACATATCTGGATCTTTTGGAATCGATATATCTCTGTCGATCTTGTTCGGCCGGGTGACCAGCATATAACTTCTAAGATATACTACGATAATGTAGCCCTTTTTGTCTCCTTCATTTATGGGGTTGTGACTATTAGCAGCACAAGACCCTTTGGCAAGATCTCTTTAGCTTCGATCTAGGAAACTATCCCTGGATTTTGGGAGGGGATTTTAACATTATTGTGGACCCTGATGAAAGGAAGGGAAGGGACCCCTTCCCCAGGAAAGCGGGTCAGTCCTTTTCCTATTTCATGGTTGTCAATGGCCTCTCAGACCTTAGCTTTAATAGACACCGCTTCACCTAGTACAGTAGACACCATGGTTTACAACACTCTAGGAGCCTATTGGACTAGTGCTTAGGAAACATGTAGACCATTTCAGTGTACCCCAACATTAATGTCAGCCACATGGTGCGCGACCTCCCTGACCACTCCCCACTCCTTCTTTCTATCTTGACATGGAATCATTCACCTACGTCACATAGATTCTCTCCCAAGTGGGCCAACCTTCCCAGATATCAGGATATGGTTTGAGAATTCTGGTGTGCGCCTATTCAGGGGAGGTTGTGGACTGTCTTTCACATCAAACTCAGAAGGCCTAAAATCCAGCTTGCAGACTGGGCAAAATCCTTCCCTCCGAGAGATGGGGACATGGAGGCCACAATGTAGGATATTGAACGTCTTGATGTGAGTCTTGAGGGAAATTGGGTGGAAACAATGTTTGATGAATTATTCAGGAAGAAATCCATCTTTACAGATATATTGCTTCCTCTAGAACAGACAGTGAGGGAGTCCTCGAGAGTTAGATGTCTTGATGAGGGTGACAGGAACACCTCCTTCTTCCATCCATGCATTAAGGAAATGAAGCGAATGATCCAACCTAACATCCTTACAGAGGACGGGTTGTACACAAGCGATAGATAAGTGGTGGGAAATCATTCCCACTATTTCTTCAGAGACCTCCTCACAGCTCCCAATGACTGCATGCCCGAAGGTTACCCCGAGGTGGAAGGGGAGTTTATTATATAGATTTCTAATTAGGTGTCTCCTAAGGACAATGATATGATATAGTCCCTTCCTTTGAGGGTAGATATTCATGAGGAGATTAAGCACCTCAAACCATAAAGAACTCCATGCCCGGATGGATTTCTAGGCTCCTTCTATAGAGTTGTAAGGGAGGTGGTCAAAGGTGACCTCATTGAGATTATCTAAGACTTTTTCAAGGGTGAGCCTCTCCCATGAGTGTTGGTAGTATTGGCTCTTGTTCTTATCACCAAAATCATGAACCCGTCATCAATCCTTCAATATCACCCCGTTATTATGTGTAACCTCCCCAACAAAATCCTTGCTACCATCATTAACACTAGATTGGCCACTCACCTCCCTTGATGGATATATATGGAGCAACACGGTTTTGTAAAAGATTGTTATATCCTTGGGGAGATAGCGATGGCCCCAGAGATGGCCAGAGATACCAACTCCAAGTCCCATGGCTCTAATCGAGTCATTAAGTGGAACATGAACAAATACTACAATCAAATCGAATGGGTCTTTATCAACAAGCTCCTCTCAGGTATGGGCCTCTCTCCTTGGTTGACGGATCTCATCATTAGGTGTTATATCTCTTCATGGTTCACAATGCATTTTATGGGGAAATCTTACCGATATTTCAAGGCTATTCGAGGCCTAAGGTAGGGAGACCCCCTCTACCCGAGCCTCTTTATCCTCTCGCAGGAAATCATCAGCCACCTCATCCAAAAAAACATGATCAATGGTAGGATCCTACCCTACAAAAGAAGAGGAATATCCCCCTCTATAACCCACCTATTGTTCATCGATGTCATAATGATCTTCTTTAATTCCAATAGACGACCCCCTTGTGGCATCATTAAGGTTCTTGAAGACTATTTCCATTAGAGTGGTCAAGTTATCAACAATCTCAAAAGAAACGTGTACATATCCAAAAAATTACCTCCTAACCGGGATGGCTCCATCTGCAACCTTCTTGACATTGAAATAGGGTGCTGGACGATGAACTACCCTGGGGCCCCCATCTCCCCGAGAGGCCTCCGTATTAGGTATTTTGATCACATAGTGTGTCGCATATATGATGGGATCCTCAACTGGAAAAATAGATACCTTTCATTCATAGGTCACCTTTCTATGGTTAATAGTATTCTTGCAGCCACTTCATTTAACACCCTCTCATCCCTTAAAGATCCCAATTCAGTTATTAAAAATATTGACAAGATGTTGGCAGAGTTCATATGGGGTGCAAGGGATGAAAGAAAACTCTCTTGGGTATCATGGAGGAGGATTGTGAGACATTTTCAAGAGGGTGGCATTGATGTTCGCAGTCTCACAGATGCACTGGTCTGCATGCAGGCCAAACTGGCCTAAGAGCTTCACCAGTGTAGAACATTATGGGGAAAACCATGTGTAATAACCTTGTTGATGCCTCACTGATGGAAGCAAGGCCTCAGTCCCCTATTACACAGACCCTCCTGCCTCTCTTTCTCTCTTGTCTTCCATACGTCTGGTGGATCATTGGCCAGGGGGAAGTGTATTTATGGAACGCCAACTGGGCAAGATCTGCTCTTGGCTTTCCGAGGTGCCCAGGTTACAACATATCCTTTGAAGAGGCCTGTAAGTACCCGTCCTTTACTAAGGAAGTACAAGACCCGCACCAACAAGAAACATTTAATCGCATTGTCATTAATATGGAAGTGGACATGAGTGTTTTCACTCCCACTCAATCAGGAGCTTTCTCTTCCAAACCCATCCGTAGTATCCTCATTCCCTTAACCCACCATGATCAATGGAATAACCTCCATTGGCTCAAGCGCATCCCATCAAAACTAAACTTCCTCACGTGGAGGCTGAGGAATGGTGCCCTTGCCACAGATGATAATATCAAAAAATTTGGTAACTTTACTGCTTCCAACTGCTCGTGTTGTAACAACCATAAAGAGGAATGTCTGGAGCACCTCTTCAATAAGGGGGACTTGGCCCAAGAGGTATGGCATGCCTTCGGGGAATTCACTACTATGCACAACCATGATCCATATGAGGTGGCATTCATCTCTCGTTGGTTTCAAGGCTCATGTGACAAGGGTGTGGAATGGACTGTTAGGGCCACCATTATGCATGTATGAGTGTTGTGTATCTATCAAGAGAGGAAAAAAATAACACTTTGAAGGGATTTTACCCTCAAGGAGGACCATCATTGCCCAAACACGCTGCCTCCTTCTCAACATGACCAGATTTATCAAGCGATGTAATAAAGCCACCGTGGTCCAGTTTCTGTATCCGCACGTCCACGGTCTTCCAGATGCAGTTCCTTAGGGCAATTGGGTCCAGTGGCATCCCCCTTCCAGTGGATTGAATCTCAACACGGACAGATCCTACTCGGAGGGATTCATGAAGGGAGGTGGGGTGGACAATGATGCAAAGGGCTCATTCGTGTTTTCCTTCTCAGTTTGGCTGCGAAAGGGTACCTCCGTCCAGGCTAAAGAACACACAATTATTTCAGGCCTTTCCCTTTTCCAGTAGGGGGGATAATTATCGCTGAAGCTGAAACAGATTCCCTTGTCCTCCTAAACAATCTACAAGGCACATGCCCTACCACTTGGTCTATCACATACTGCATCATGAAAAGCAGGAGCTTTCTCTCTAACATTCAGGTGAAACTTACGTGGCGTGAAGGGAATAAAGTGGAAGATCATATGGCATCCATTGCAGCCTAAGGTCATGGTACCTCATGTTTTTAAAATGTTACTGAACTTAAACATGAATAGGTTATCCTCATGAGAGTGGATGCCCTCAGATTACAATAATTTCGCCCCCCCTAGGCCCTCCTCAGTTGTACCTATAGTCTTGCACTCTCTCATTCCCTTTTAATAAATAAACAATGATGATGATTATGATATTAGTTCAAATTCTTAGTAAGTGAATAAATTATCAATATGTCATCAATGTATAGATCACAAGAATATGATAAAACATAACAAGAGAGACATTTATTATTAAAAAGCACATGCAACAATATGATTTTTCTTTAAATCCTAAAGGAATTAAATGTGATCATAACAAAAAATCTTCCATGAACAAATAGTTTGAGATAATAATATAAACATTTAATAAAGAAATGATATCCTAAAATCACTGAATCATAAATATTTATAAATTAATTAATTATGACATATAAATATTATTTCAAAGTTAATTACCAATTCCATCATTGCAATGTATAAAAATACCCATAGTATATTGGGTTTACTCCCAAATCCCATAAACAAATTTTTAAAACTCCCCTTTTGGATTATGATTACTTACCATTCCCAAAGACATAGTTTAAAATGTCCTATAGTGGATGGGGATTACTTACCTTTCCTACAAACATATTTTTCAGTGTCCCATAATGGAATGAGTTCAATATTCATTCCCATAATCCTTCAAGACAATGTCAGAAAATGGATTAAGTTCAATCCCTATTTTCATAAATAATGGAAAAATCATACAGAGGATTGCGTTCACTTTGTATTCAAATATTTTATCATCCAACACGCATGAAAATTCCAATTACATGATTTGAATGAAATAACTCACTTAAATATAGTTCCAATGCATTTTAGGTTTAGAGTTATATTGAAATAGGAAAAACATTAACTAAATAAACTCATTTCATTTTCTACTATTGGTTAAAAAAATTAAACATATGAACAAATACATAATCTATAACAACTCTTCAACCTCCCTCAAAAATTTCTCACATAATAAACCCTTCTGGGAACATATTAAATAATATATTACATCATAACATGGGGAAAGAGAAATATAAGAAAGGGGTGATCTCAGATGCTTAGTAAGGGTAGAAATAAGTTATTATAATCAAATATCATAATTGATTATAAGATGATCACATTAGTATAAATAGAACATATAATAAATTTATACCTAATAAAGATTAGATCATAATACATGGAATTCCATTATAATTATGAATCTTTTGTTGAATCAGATGCTGAAAAATAATCTATATTTGTATCTTTTGATCCCAATGGATTTAATGTGATTATCAAGAAAATTATCATAGAAAAAAATAGATATTGGATATTATTTATCTTGAGAAATACCTTTTTAACCCCTTAAAAATATTTTTATGTTCTCTAAAATTTGTAGGTAAATAACTGTTGTGCGTTATTAAGTACACATTCGATATATCATCTAGTACATGGTGTGTTATATATGAAAGATCCTTTTACAAATATTTTGTAGTTTTATTCACTATTTTCATCTCATCGTACGTATCAGGCATGAATTATTGGATAGATTTCTGATATGTGACATTGATAACAAATATTTCTTAAATTTTTTCAACTAGTATTTTGAATCCTTAATGATATATATAAAACTTATTGGCCTAAGAAACCATTAGATTTAAATTTCAATATCTTGTTCTATAGGACATGGGTTTCTAATTTAGATAAATAAGTATACAGTTACTTTCCACCTAGTCATAATTACATATAAGCGTAATGGGGTTTTCAACATCTTTGACAACATATTTCACTTGGGATATTAATATGACCCTATTATCCACTTTCATACACATGTAATATTTTCATTATAATAAAATTTTATATCATAATGATGATAAAATAAATTTATAAATGGATCACTACATCTTGAATTTAATTATAGATGTATATTGTTTCCCTATACCATTCCATTTGAGTCATATAAACACCTTCTAGTAAAGATTGTATTGATTTCCAATTCCTAAAATAACAATCATAGAAATTTTTTATTTCAAGTATAATTCAAATGGATTTTACCATGAAGGGTTTTTTTTTTAATAAATAAATATTAGTTTATAACTTATACCTCCCATGTATAGAATCTATTTAATACTACCAAACTGATTTTTATTAATTAGAGAAATTGCCAAAATTTGAAACTAAATTTGGTACATATAATCCATTTTTATAAATTCCTATAAACTTTTCTATCATATTTAATTTCCATTTAAGACTTCATTATATGAACCATTATTATTATTGAGAAATATATCACCTTTCATGGTGAATAAAAAATATGATAAATTTTTTATTATTCCTATTGAGTACATGTCTATGGAAAATCATTTCCTAAAATCACATTGTGAAACATGTTTCTATGTAAATTATTATTTTTATGTCAACCCTTGACATGACCTATGTTAGTTTTTCTCTAACTAACTCCAAAAGATATGTGCATAATTTTTTAGAAATATAGCTAACTCTTGGATATTAATTTTCTATCTTATGTATTTATGTTTTAAAGACCTCATCCTCAGTAGACCAGAGTCTATTGACAGTTAATTACATTGGATTAAGAAACAAGGAATCACATACCGACGGACCGAATAGTTTAATATTATTATTAAACTTGATACAAACATGATATTAAAATGATATTTCAATCATATAATTCACGAAGTACATATATATAGAACAAAAGTATCCTCTTCGTAGAGCCCTGTATAATAAATCATAGAACACTTCATTGTATAATGGGAAAAAATAAAACATTAGAAATGGGTGAGATCAACTGCTCAGTAAGGGTAAGAATATAGTGTAATATTTGAGTAAATAAGGAATAAAAAATATGGAAATATAAATAACTAAAACTCATTCTATTTAATCAATTACATGACCATAATAAGATAAGAATAATAGATGATCAAATAATGACATATAAATAGTCACAAGAAAATTAAACTAAACAGTGTATATTATAACTAATAAACTAATCGCATGGAATATCAATAATTAATTTCCTAATGTTGGAATTTCTAATGATAAATATCTGAAACATATTTTCAATGCCTCCTTCAAAGAATCTATTATTTTCAATGCTCCATGGCAAGAATCTACCATTATAAAAAAAATTATACAAAGAATCTAATAAATGGGCAAGGAATTGGCCAAAACATAGTCTAGTTCCTCTCCTGAGGCCAACCGAGGAATACGGGGGATATATTGAGCCCTAACCATCACTTAATAGGTCCAATTAATTCCTTGTAATAAATCGGAGAAATATAAACAATATAAACATTAATATTAAAAACTAGTATATGATATGTCAATACGTTAACAAAATCCATGAATGGTATCAAAATTGAACATCCATATTCAAAATTATGATAAAACATTCAATAAAATATATTATATGATATCATGAGATATAATACTAAATTATTCATTGGATTACAATATTGAGTGTTGACATAGTTGAAAATAATCTAGTAAAATCATTGATATATTTATGACAAAAATACACATTTTATTTAGAAATCATTTACATAAAATAATGATATACTATAATATAAAAAAATTAATTTAAAATAAAATTGTATACTTGTAAAATAATCCTGAAGACATTAAATACTCATAATCGTAGAAAAATTCTTCTCATACCACATAATTTAAAAAAACATTCCTTCTTCATATTTTTAAAGTCATAAAGTACATCATTTTAAAAATTATTATAATATTACTTCAAAAACTTATTATAAAATTAATGAAATGGTTAATAAGTTTTTAATAATACATATAATAATATTAAAAACTGTTTATAAAACATGGACATTGAAGTAAAATATTCCCCAGTGGAGACTTAAACCCAAACAATCTCGAATAATAATGAGATTATGAAATAATCATTACAAATATATTTTCATTAATAAGATTAATATATAATGCGTTTACATTGTAAATTACTATAAAAATGTATAAATACAACATTATATAATTGATGTTAATTTCACACATAACATATTCCAGGAAATTGAAGTTTAAACCAATGAATTAAAATTGAGTTAAGAAATCCATTACCTCACAAATCATTTTAGTTGTGCCTATTTTAACGTAAAATATAATTTTTTGAAGAGTACTATTAATATATTACACAAACATTTTCATATTTATTACGTATTAAATTATCCTACTATATCATTTAGTCATGATCTTGTTAATAATATTTATATATTAAACTTATTTTAGGTGTTAACTGCTTCATTTTCTTGTTGTTTGGTTGTCATATAATTCCAAATTATTGTGCATAGGATATAGTTACATAATAAAAGTAATGATATTATGGTCATATTTATCAAATATATTAATTATATATATATATATTTATAATCATTCCTAAAGGGTTAACATGGAATATAAATAACATCACGTCCTAGAGATAGTAGTTTGTATGTACGCATGAGCGATGATCTAGTTTTATTATTGGTTAATGTTTAAAAAAGTTGCTGGTATATTATTTTTTCGAGAATAAATTTCATATCTTAATTTTCATATATATCAAATATTTCCATCATTATTCCAAACTAAATAATATGGTAATGAAAAACAGATTACATCACGGTGTGGAGATGGTATGTAGTACGTATGCACATGGGGTGATGTTGTTTTTCATATGATAGATAAAATGTGGAATATGGTTTTAAAATAATCCTAATACCACTTAAAAATATATATTATATTATAATTAATACTTTTCCATGAAAAAACAGATGAATATCTTATATAAGAAGAAATTAGCATAGAGGAGTTGATAAAAACAATTATCTCTTCTCCGGAGGACTTCCTTTAGATCACTTCTTAAGGGATCTAAGGAGGGCATTTTTGGAAGAACATAACCTCAATAACATTTATAAGGATGTTAATAAGTGAATTAGAAAGGTGTTTTATATCTATATGTCTCAAAGTAGTGTGAATAGGTGAGGGAGGAGGTGTCATTTTATAATTAATGTGAGAGACACTTTTGGAAACTCGCACAATATTTAATTAATATATATTAATTTTCAACTATAAATTTTTCAAATGTGTAATATTTATAATATAAGATGAGGATGGGTCTCAAAAATGTCATCATGTAATTTTTATAAATGTTTAGGTCATATTATTACACTTGTCTTTTGGTTTTAACCCTTATATAATACCTTGAATTATTACCGTGACAACATGGAATCCTACTCTTTGAGGGTAAATATTGTCACTATAATATGTTAAACTAACCATAAATTAATCTTAGAAGACATTATAAACATTATCACAGTATATTTTATGAGCTTCAAATTTTTAAAAAATTCATTTCATTCAATAAAATATTTTTTATTTCAAAATATCATTAACAATACTTTTGACACAATTCATTATATTCACTTTTGAAAAATATAAATAAACAATATAAATTCAAAAAAACATAATTAAATTCCAAATAAATAAATGTAATATATGAAATTCTTGGATGAAATTATTTATCACAAATTATTTTTATTTTAATATTTAAATTATAATTTATTTGATATTTCTAATTTTTAAACTATAGTTTCATCATCACTGTGCATGACTTTAAGGTTTTTCATTTATTCCTAAATATTAAATAAAATTAACTTTATGAAGGTCATAAATTTATATTTCCAATGATTATTTATTGTTAAAAATATATTATTAATAACAAAATATTAAAAATGTGATATATATTAAAAATATGAGTATGACATACTTGACTTCTCATTAAGTTAAATATTATAAAGGTTATATTCTTCTCCAAACAACCATAAATGATAAAATATCCTATAATTTAATGATTATTTATAGAACATAATCATCCAATAATATTGTGGAATGTGATAGGGTCATTTTATAATATTTTAAATACTACTTTTACAATTAATTACCAAATTTACTGTTAAATGTGGTAATAAAAATTACCAATGTTATTATTCATATTGTAAAAAATGGGTATATTTAATAAATTTTTATCATTTAATTAAAAATATGACTAAATTTTTCTGAATTCAATTTACTGCATTTGCAGAACTTAATTTAGAATTAACATTGCAGTTAGAATGAAATAATAGGATCTAAAGTAAAAATATTCAGAAGATTGTAATGTTTTTATACAATTTCAATGTGAAATTGAATAAAATTAAAAAAATTGTATTCTATTATATAAATTCTATCTATTTATACTATTAAAAAAAATCAAGAAATAATTTTATATTATAAATTATTTAGATTAAAAAAAAATTCAATTAAGATTTTGTATTTTTCTCTATTGATCAAAACATGAAATTTTTTAGAAAAAATCAATAAACTAAACCAATGTAATTTTTAATATTCAAATTTCAAATAATAATTATATTTTGTAAAATATAATTTATAGAATTGAAAAAACTACCTTTAAAATAAGTGTTCCCTCAAAACGTGGGAAATTTTCCTTAAGAAATATATAGACTTTCATGCATAAAAATTGTATTTATTATTATATAATGTATAAAAACACTTAGGTTGAATGTTAAAAAATATATAAATGTATTATATATACATTTATTTTATCTCATTCACTAATTTTAACTTATTTAATTTTATTAGTTAAAATACATTTGGTGAATGAAAATTAATTTTTAAAAACATTTTATTAATATTTAATTGTGATTTATATCTATTTATAATTATTCAGTAACCAATTAATTAAATAATATATTTTATTAAATAATTTAATCCTATCCATAAACACCAATTTAATAACTATGAGCTAATTTTAGTATATCATGGTTCGTTTAAGGTCAGTGTTGTGTGAGAATTAAGATATATAGAAAAAGTTAGATTTAAAAGGAGAGATATCGTAATATATTTGGGTGTTATATTCTCCCCTCATTCGACAAATATTATCCTAAAAATTTCAAAAATCAAAGGTTTATAGTTTATATTTTCTTTGGGGTAACCCATATCAAATATGGGATTAATAAAAATTCATCTTTTTTAGACGAAAAGGAAAAGGAGAAGGCCAATATAGAATTAGGATTTTGAATAGGAGAAAATTTTCTCAATGTAATAATATTGAAATTGATGAAAAGTAAAAATATAATGTTCTTATAGAGTGTTAATGAGAACATGGTCATTATAATTTTAACCGAAAAAAAAACAAATAAATTTGTGGTATGTTTGAAGACAATTGATTTATTTGAATGAAAATTAAATTGAATTTTTATTGTTCAAAATCATTTTCCTAGATATTAGGAATTCTATTTCTATCTAGGAAAACCAGTCAAGAAAACATACAATATTTCTTTCTATGTTGTAATATAATCCTTTATCTTTACTTCGTTCTATTTCTACATATTTACTTAAACCAATATATGGATATTTAGGAAGAATTTTATGGTTAATGATTATCTGTCAAAAGATCCATATGTTATTCCCTTGACCATTAAATATTATCCAAACCAAAATTGATCGCACAAGTTATCCAACATGAAAAATCATACATTAAGATAAAATAATAATATTCCATGTTTTACTTAATCCATTCTATGTGAAGTTATATAATAATAATCCAAAATACATATATATCTGAATTAAACGAATAAAAATATATAAGTAAGGTAACAAAATTTTAAAATTAAACTTAACATTACATTCCCCAAAGACCTTAATGTATCTTTTATTGTCCTATATATAATATATGAATAATATTATCACCATAAAACCTTAATTGTAAAATGAATTTCTAAAACTCCATAAAAAATACTACAACATGATCCATATATTTCATCTTATTCTTCTAGCTATAAAATAATACAGTAATTATTCCACATTGACTATAATAACAACATAAGCTTGACATTGACCACTTTAATTATTTTGAGTTTTATTTTCTTTACTCTTGGGGAAGACATTTTCATAGTTCCAGATATCCTAACAGTGGAAGAATTTCACATTGGAAAATTATTTATTTTCCATGAAATGCCAAGCATGGTGTCATTTTTCCCATACTTGAAACAAAGTCCTCTTCCTTCTACATATGTACGCAGTTATTTCCTTCCACAAGTAACACATGTTTGAAAACACATCATTCCCTTCCCCCTTTAACCAACTATTTCTCCACCATTATCTTCTTTAATTTCTTCCCTTGGATTTCATAATAATTTGACAAATATTTCTTTATATTCATATCACATCTAACTATATCCTTAATTGATGCGAATTTTTTGGAGTCCATTTCCCATTAGATTAATAGATTTTAACAATCAATGAAATGACCAAAATTCATTAATTCTGTTATGTATGTAGTCCACATCATGCCTCATTGATCTTATACACCAGTATTTATACATTAAAATATTTTCATGATTTTTTTTCTCTAAGAATCAATCGTTACCTATCTTAATCCACATGCATTGCATGAGAAAAATATTTTTCCATGAAAAGATACATATTATCCATCCATTCCATGATTTATATTTAATCATCCTTCGTAGTGTATTGAATCTATAAACACAATTTATCTACATATACAGAGAGAAGATAAACTACCCAGAAATCCTTATTCCTTTCATTACATCCCAATGTAAGAAATATCCTTAATATGGATGTTATCCATTTATTAGCTTCAACTGGATTTCTAGTCCAATTGAATGATGGAGGTTTTTTTAAATAATGTGTTATAAAATAATTAAATTGTGTTTTTGACTGGGATTCATCATATGGGTATGTTATTTCTCATAACCTGACTCTGATATCCTAATATTGTATTAATTTGGTCAGTTCTAACTCCATATCTTGATTCATTACCTTTCCCAGTATAAAAATCCCTATTAGAATTAAAATCGGTTTCCATCCTTTTGTTAGGAACCATTTCTAAAGAACGTTATATAATAAATTAGATCATAGCATTTTGAAACATAAGGTATAATCTCAATTATATTGAATCACAAAACCTAAACTGAAAATTTAGGTATAATTGATCATTAATCATAAAATTTTATTCTTTGGGAATATTTCAAAATTACATCATCATGTCTCATGATATAATCTATGTTTCCCTAAATCTAGTTCTCAAGGTTTTACTAAACATCCTCTGATGAAAAAATTAAAGACTCCAAGAATAGTATCTCATAGTCAGTGGTTAATTTATTACATTAGCATAAGATATACGTAATCAAATTTTGAAGCACCAAAGAGTTAAATATTATTGGAAAACTAGATACATAATGGAAATTAATATTACATTTCAAATATAAAACTCATAAATTTCTTTCCTAGAGAAAAATAGTATTCCCAATGTATAACCATTCATAATCAATCAAAAAACACATTGTTGAGTCCTTGGGGGAAATTAAGAATTAAGAAAGGGGTGATCTCAAATGATTAGGAAATGAATGTGAACAACCAATTCTATGAGTAAATAAGGAATAAAAATATATAATGTTAAATAACTGAAACATACCCCATTTTATCAAAAAAATGAGAAAAATATTATAGGACTAATATAAAGTAAAATAATTCTATATAGATAATAAAATTAAAAATGAAACTTAACCATGGATATTAGAAAAAAATAGAGTAATAAAATGAAATATAAAAAAATGGATTGATAATGATGGAATTCATAATTATGAAAAATAAATTCATACTTTTGAGATTTGATCCTAAGAATCTGTTATTATCCAGGCTTCATGCTAGGAATCTAACATTATCAATGATTCATACGAAAAATCTAATAAATGGGTAAGTCCTTTAAAAACAAGTCTAGTTTGTCTCATGATAACTATTGATTCGTTATGGAAATATAGTAGGACACACTAGTCATGTAAAAAGACTAATTCATTCCACCTATGAATGTAGTGAAACAAAAAAACAGAAATATTTTATTAAAAAATAACATATGAAATGTGAATACTTAAACCATAAACTAATAGTGGCATAAAAATAGCTTATCCACAGGAAAACTGGTCATAAATTATTTAATAAAATATTATATATGATATAATATTATATAAACCGCAATTAAACATAATATTTCAAAAAAAATTATTTATGTATATGGAAACACTCTAAAACATTAATTCAAATATCTTTGAGATAAATACCACTTCTAAATTTTGAAATCATTTAATTAAAAGGCTATGAAATTTTATAAGGAACTAATTTTCTTTAAAAAAACAGTTTAAACATCCAAACTAAGATTAAATATATTAAAGGGTCATAATGGTAGAAAACCCCACTAATACCAGATTAGTTAAAAAAATTCCTTTCATATTTTTGTCAGAAAAGTTTCAAAGTACCTTATATGGAAAACATTAAAAATAATACATTAAAACCTTATTATGGAAAGTGAATCATGTTTACAATCATAAAAAATTCATAGGATATTAGTCAAAATGTTTTTGAAAATGTTTTTTTTTAAAAAATAGACATTGATGAAAAGTATTTCCCCTTGGAGACTTAACCATAAATAGTTCAGAATAATAATTAGATTGTGAAATAAACCTTACAATTATAATATTGTCAATAAAATTAATCAATTTTTAATTCACACTATATATATTTATAAAACAAGTGGAAATAAAACATTAGATAATTTAAATTTATTTAACATATAACCTAATTTGTAAAATAAATGTCTAACCCAAAGAATGAAAGTAGAGTACTGAAATCACTTACATGACACTTACTTTTAGTTGTATACGCTTTAAAATAATGAATAAAGGGTTAAAAGCTTTCATTAATTTATACCACAATTTTTTTAATATTTATGATATCTTATATGATCCTCTCATATAATTTTATCACCCACTCGGGGATAATATTTCATTATACCCTTTGTTCAGGGGTCTATTACATCATTTTCCAATACATGTTTTCTCATCTATGTCTCATTCCTTATGCATAGGATATAGTTAATTAATCTCCATAATGATATTAAGATCATATTTATTATATTTATTATATTTAGTCATTAAAAAAATTATAAAAATTATATAATGTTTATCATGGAAAATGAATCACATCATGTCGCGGAGACGGTAGGACGTATGCACGCACAAGCGACCGTATCATTCCCTTCTTAGTGAGAGGTTATGGAAGTCAAGGGTATTGTTACTTTTCATGAATAAATTTAATTTCTTAATTATAATATATATATATATTATTTCCATCATTATAAATATACAAATAATGTGGTGATGAAAAAAATTGCACCCCAATGTGGAGATGGTAAGCAGTACGTACGCACATGTGATGTATTTTTTCCATATGATGGGTAATATGTGGAATATGGTTGTCCAATAATCATAATAAAATATCATATTATATATGATACTATATTTATTACATTATCATGGAAAAAACACTGGAATATGATGCAGGAGTGAAAATGAACTGGAATAACTTGGTAAAAACAATTACCTCTTCTACGATATAATTACTTTAGATCTATTATTAAGGGATCTAGACTTGGTTTTTATAGAAGATAAAAACCTCAATAACATGAATAGGTATTTTAATAAGTTATATAATTAGGTTTTGTTGATATATTGGGCACAAATATTTCAAAATAAGTGATGGGGGAGGTTCTCTTTTATAATTGAAGCAAGTGGCACTTTTGAGAACTATCAAAATATTAAATTAATAGAAATTATTTTTCAATTATATATGGATCAAAAGTGAGTTATTTATAATATAATTTTATTACGGGTCTAAATACTCTCAACCAATAGTTTGTAGACCTTTTTGGGTCACATTATTACCAATTTTTTGGTTTTAACCTTTTTTTAATCTCATTGCCTCTTACCGATGAAACATGGTTTTTTACTATTTGACGGTAAAAGTTTTTACAAGAAAATTGAAAAATTACCAGAAATGTTTGATATAAAAAATTTATAACCCTATATAAATCATTTAAATAATATTTTTATTTTTATAAATTTTATATCCTTTAATAGAACATTATTTTTTAAAAAATATCATTAATGTCAATTTTGATACTATTCATTACATTAACTGTTAGAAAATATAAATACACTTGATAGATTTCATAAAAAACTAATAATATTTAAATTATATTTATAGATCATCTATGAAACATATTTATGAAATTAAGAATCTCAAATTTTATTTAGTTCAATTTTTCTAGTATCCTTTATTTGACATTTCTCTTTATTAAAATTTTACTATATCATCATTATGAAATCCTTTAAGGTAAGTATTTATTTCATAAAAAGTAAAAATAAATTACTATGATATATTGAAACAAGTTTTATTTTATATGAATATTTATAGTCAAATATATATTCCAAATGACCACATATAGAAAATGAGATACTTATTAAAAACATGAGTATGACATATTTGAATTTTTGTTGAATAAAATTTTATAAATTTAATATTATTATAAAAATAGTAATAAATTTTTTTATAACTGACCAATTTAATATTAGGGAGGAGTAATAGTTAAAAAAAATAAAATTAAGAAATATTTAAGGTCATTTTATATTATTTATACATATAATTACATAATGAACCATTAACCATTATAATGAAAATATCCACAATTACAATTTATATTATGCAATAAAGTGAAAAAATTAATGAATTTTGACTATATTGTTATAAATAGGAAATCAATTTTTCATAATGAAATTCAAATAATTTTTAGAAATTATTTTAAAATTAATCTAGTAGACATAATGAAACAACGAGTTTTTAATGTAAAAATGTTCCAATGATTGAAATATTTTTATATAAAATTTCAATATTAAACTGAATAAAATTACCCAAATAAGAATAATTTATATAAAATTTATATAATTGTACTATAATACCAAATAAAAAATAAAATTTAATAGTATAATTTATTTGGCCCAATATTCAATTTTAAATTAAAATTCTCTATTTTAAACAATTAATCAAAACAAGATACTTATAAAAAACTAGAAATTTAATCACGGTAAATTTTATTATTCATATTTGAAATAAGAATATTTCATTTTCATATATAATTTAAAAATGTTTCATAAAATATATTTAAAATAAGTGTTCCCTCAAAGGGTGGAAACCCTTCCTTTAAAGAAATATAGCTTTTATGTGTAAAAAGTGGTTTTAACATTATATCATCTTTAGAAAACAAAGAGGCTGAATGATAAAAATTATATTGTTTATATTCTATATAATTTTAATTAATATCATTCACTTATAGTAATTAATTTAATTTAATAGGATAAAACACCTTTGTCTCATGATAATAGTTTTCATAAAAACATTTACGTTATATTTAATTGGTTATGACATTTTTTAGTAATTAATATGAATCCAATGAATTAAATGATATATTTTTATAAGTTAGTTAATACTATTCATAACCTCAAATTTAAAGGCTATGAGATAATTTTATTATACCATGGTTTGTTAAGCTCATTGTTCTGTGCAATTTAAACTATCAAAAAACATAAATTTAAAAAGAGATATACCATAAAATTTTGGGGAGTTATATATGTAATATTGAAAATATATATATATAAATAAATTAGATTAAATTTTTGTATTTATTGATCTGGGTTTTTTATTTACATTTCCTTGACGAATCTGCTTGCATCTAGAACACGTGATTTATGAAAAAAATGAATTAATTTCATAACATCACTCATATGATATCTATTTTTCATTATAATTGGGATATGTTTTTTGGTTAAGACCACTATTTATGAATTATGTAGAAAAAATATAATGAACTATGTTTAATTAATAATAAAATGTATCATTGATCCAATGTTTTATTACATTATAACTCTACTGTGTATAAGAAAATGTAGTTTTTTGAATAAATCCACTCTAAATTGTTCTGATCAATGAAAAATAAATTATGATATACTCTAACAAGACTACCTGGGTATTCTGATATCCTTTCTAATTATATCACATTTTTTCCTTTTTCATCCATTCAATCTATTAATGGAACCACCTAAACTATGTGAATTTTACACTAGCTTCTAATTTAAATGTTTTACAATATCAATCCAAATTAATTTAGTTCAATTTGTGATATTTTTTTAAATATATTGGATTTCATATCTAAAACAACATAGGTAGGTGTACTGATATAATTTAAGCTTCATTTCTCTAATGAATCTAAATATTATAATATGTATATTCGTGAGAAACACTTATAAATTTTACATAATAAAAAAATTTCTTTTCACAATTGGATGTGAGTTTTTCATTTTATATTCATAATTTATTGCTACAGATTAATTTATTATTAATGATTCATTTATTATTTTACTATTTGTTTTTTATGAAATACCATAACCAATATTCGAAACACAGTCATTTTTTATAGATATCATTAACATATAAATAAATATATTTTTCTTCTTTTCACTAATCCAGGTATCAAACATTTTCATCCATGTAGAGAATGTACCTTGAAATATTGTAATGATTCAATATTTCTTATATTATTTTATTTTTATATAAATATGTAATTAACATATTTTACCAAATACCCATAGTGTATAAGTGAAATATTACATTTAATTATGAATATACAAGAAGTAGAAATGTTTTCCTTGTTCTTTTTCAATTCATTTTAGCTTCTATTTCAATGAAATGTCATTCCACATCTGATTTAAATTTCATTATGTTCAATGATCTCTATATTTACATTTTATTTAATTTAAGAACATTATGAAAGAGCCTTTGGTATTTTACTTGTTGTTATAATTTTCATCTTTTATTTATTATTTTTTACATTAAAAATAAATGTTATAAACTTGTTTAAAGTATCATATTTTTCTGAACCTATCCCAAAAGATATAAAATTGGTTTCTCTATACATTGTGTTCGATAACTATCAATTAAACAAGAGAAATAGTGTTCTAAGGATGAGAAAATGAGATAAGGTAAAATTTCATGGTCTAAATTGAATCCAAATTCGTCTAATCGATCAATTTAATTTATCATCTTGAGTACATGAGGACCTTCTTGCATACCGAATTTCAACTTATAACTGATTTCTTCTTATACCCGAACTATTTTATCTCAATCCCATTTATTTCTATCTTCATATTATCCTAGTAGACTACTCAGATATCTGATATAATGGTATAACCATTCATTTCTTCATGATACATTTTCAACTCTTTATATATTGATTACAACATTATTCTTTAGTCATAAAATGATACATTCATTATTCTCTTGAAATCAAATTTATCATCCTGGCTTTCTTCTTAAGGGGGTGATCAAGTATTAATGTCTCTAGAACATATAATTTCATTTTGTATTGTAGTACAATATTCATGTTCTTACATCACTATGGGATATTTGTGCTGATAAGAACATCTTATTTTCCCGATATTGATCATAATGTACATTTAGAATTACATTCTAGTTTCTATAAAATAAATCAAATTATTATAAATAATTAAATATAGATTATTTAAAAATATAGATATTAATGATTTTTTATATTTGAATGTGTCCAACAATTAATTATAATTATAGTATCCACCAACTATAAGATCATGAATACTCATTTTTTTAGTATTAATGTGGAAAGGATCCTCAAAACCTATTGTCATATTGTAAGATATGGTTACAAAGCTACTCGTATAATCACAGTGTAAGCTTTTGGCTATCCAAATAAATTATCTTTCAGAACTATGATCCTTTGAGTGGAACCATATCTCCAGAAATTAAGAAACATATGTTTCTAAATTCTATAATCGAAAGTTTCTTTAAGCTAGAAAGATACAAATATTTTCTCTCGGTATTAATTAATTCGACCCACCACTATTAGAAGAAAACCGTAATAGTAGTAGGCTCTTTTAACTTGGCATAATGAGCAACTAATATGATTGATTTTCTTTAAAATTAATATATGAATGGTTTTATGGATTAATATTACATTGATGGATTTTACTATTCATGGTGAATGTGTAAATTTTTTATTTAAAAAAATTGTTTTACGAGATCAAACTCACTTTGAATAATTGAGTTATAGAAAAACACTTCCTACTTATATTAATTTTATATATGAATGATTGCACATTTTTTTACGTGATCGTAGATTAAAAAACACATATATAATGTGATAAAACATGAATAAATAAATTAAAATTCGTTGATCAATATATTAAAAAAATGTTTGATCCATTGAGTGAATAACGTATCAGCCTATACCATCAGTTAACATCTAGATTCATAATGCATTCGAATCATGTAGAGGAACACCGCCATAAAATGCATCAGAGACTTGTCTGTTATCTCACAATGTAATGGCATGAAATGTATCCCCTTTAATATTATTCATTCTATACTAATATATTCATGAAAGAGAGGAAATCTTGAGTATTAGGGATATAGATAGGAAAATATTTATTGTATACATGGATTACTTTATATAAATTATCATCATCATTGAAATGTATTGATCAATATTTATTAAATAATTATAATAATTAAATAAAAATAAATAAATAAATAGATAAAATGTGATAAGAATCGGACAATCTATTTCTTTTGATCAGTTAAAAATAATTAAATGAATGTAAAAAATACATTTTTAATTAATTTATCTTAAGTGTCTTTTTGAGGAATTAAAATCAATAAAACTACATTTTAGTTCACCAAACAGTTATCACATGGTCCCATAAATTATTAAATTATACACTAAATATAATTATTAAAAAACAATTTTCATAATTTTTCTATATGTATTTGTGCTTATTATAATTTCTACACCCCCACCCCTCAAAATGGTTTTATATGATAGGTAAATACTGGAATGTGTTGGATGGGTCCGGCCGAACCAAACTAGGTAGGGGTTCCAGATTAGTGGCACGTACACACCCATAAACATTATGTATGGGTTCCAGACTGCCCCCCACCAATTGGGGGAAGGGGTCGTCCATGTTATGAGGGGGGTCTAAGAAACCCCCAAATTCTAAAAATTAATAATATAACACCACATGGGAATTAATTCCACCACCCATTTTTAAAAAAGTGAGAGATTATTTTCCATGTTGGTACAGATGGGCCTCCCCCCCATGTGTCCCTTACTCGATTTCTATTCTCAATAAGCCTATTATTTAGGATTAGTTTTTATTGATAGTCATGTATGAATAAATCGCCTTTAACATTACCGTGTATATATATAACATATGTGTTATATATATATTATTGTTTATATATAGGAATATATGTATATATATATATATCTAAATAGTTGTGTGTGTGTGTGTATTATAATGATTTATTTAATTAAGAATGCAATTACGTGGACTTCCCCAACACTGTATCTCGGCCATAAAGCACCCGCACATGCAATGTTCCAACCACTACAATTGACATGAAATTACAAGTCGTTGTTGATATAATCCTTCATCAATAAAATATATCTAAAAAAAATTCATTTTTGTTGTTGTGATCATAAAATTAAAATTTTTATCTTAATTAAAATACTACTCGATCATCCAATACCTAATCGATACACCATTTTTGGCATCTAGACTATAATGAATCCCACTTCTTCAATAAGTGAAAATTTATTTTTTTTGTAATTCAAAATAATTAAATGTATTCCCCATTTGATAATAATTTATGGATATTGGGTACTTACAGAAGAATGAAAATTTGTATTTTAAAATTTTGGGTCTAGATTTTTCTTGAAACATAAAATATGGTATACCGAAGCCCATATTCATCCACAAATTTCTTGAAAATTTAGTTAATTAATAATAATAATAAATATAAATAAAAAAACCAAAATCATTCCTATACCTATTTGGATTAAAAAACATTTGTCTCATTATTTGTATTCTTTGCTCTGATAAACCAAACTCTGAAACCTCTAGATCATACACACATATTCATAAAGTCTAAAAACCATTATATTATGAAATATTAGTTCTATTATAAACAATTTGATGTTTGTAACAATATCATGATCAAATGATATCAAATTATTTATCCTAAAACATTGAAGGAAGAATATTTGATCTTCCCATTGAGTTTTATTTATGTGACATCAGAGAGAGGTGGAGATGAGTAATAATTTGAAAAATACCTTCCCCACAAACCACATTTTGTATCATAAATATGCTTAAATTGTGATATTATTACTTTCTTAAATTTAAATTTGGTCCTTATAGAAGTCAACCCTTTCAACGTATTCAAAAATGCCACAAATAAAACTACAAATATACAACAAATGTCATTAAAAATTTATCACATACATGTAATACTGAAACCATATTACATGATAAAATAAAATTAGTTTACTCTACTCACCACTCAAAAAAATAATAAATGACCCTTGAATATTAATTGTTAAATATTTTTTGAAAAATAATTTTATATTAATACAACTAATTATCATGTAAATATAATATGTAAATAGACTACGTGTTTATTATTATAGACTTGAATAATATTGATATAATTTTTTTCATATACGATTTTATAAGCTTTACATTATCCCAGTCACTATATTGGGTCCTACTATGTTTTTCCACTAATTCAATATAATTAAAAATACTTATAAATATGATTTTTGTGTGACCCTAAATGTCTTTATCTTGATAAGATTTATTGAAACATATATTTCCCGAACATATTTTAGAACCTCATCAAGGTCCCAATGAAGATATGGTTTATTCATAGACAAAATAACCTATCACGAACACATTTCATGTAATATAATATCTTTATAACATGATATCTCATAATGTAGATTGAACTGTTTGTGCTATCATACTTTATTTATCTATTTACTCATAACCATAAAATATATAATTACCTTTTATTACCATTCCCATGGTTTTAATAATGTTACTACCATCAAGGTCAATAAGTCCTAATACATCCCATCATTTCATATGTGAAAATAACATTCATGGTTATTCAGCCAATTCCAAACCATTGATGACACACCCAATGAAAGTTTCATTTGAACAATATAAATTCCATAGTTTTCATATTGAATAAAATTATGTGATATTACGGTATGTAATTATAATTACCTATAGTTGAGAGACCAGAATATGTACTCATAAAAAGGAAAAACCAATGAAGCATGAAAAATGTGGTGTACATATTAGTGGGTCTATCCCCAGGATCTCCCATACATTAGATACCCAAGTGTGAACTACATGAGAGAATGTTTCAATGAACACAATCATCCAAATCCTAATAATCATACATAATTTTTGTTTAGTTAATATGTTGTATCTATACCATATACATATATTTAATATTATTTTAATAGTATCTCAAATATCACATAATTTCATGGAACTTATATAACCTTTTGAAATGATATATAATCTAAGGAAGTTAACATATAAATAGTTTATATAGATGTGTTGACCCAATTATGGTATGTAATAATGATTTATAACTATATTTATTCATGATTTGGAAATTGAAAATTAATTTTCAAATCAGGTTTAGGGACCACACTCTTACATAATGCATCATAGAAAATGTAACATACCATAGAAAAAATAAATAATTGTTAATTTCGGAACATATATAAGCATATAAATTATAACATATAGGATAAGGTATTATAACCTATTTACCTTTTTCAATCATCCTTATCTCACATATTTCCTATAGTGGAACATGATTCACTCATATGTTTCTAATTTTGGATTGTGCATCATGACTATTTTCACCATTATCTCATGAGACTTAAAGATTAACCTAATGGATTAGTGAGATATATAAGGCCCAAACATTACCTGATTATTATCCATAAACATGTTTCCAATAAAAAAATATCCATTAATTCATTAAAACATATGGAAAATTTTGGGTTTTGTGAAGATTTTATATGAAAACCATTCACATTTTATTGCATAAATAAAACATAGATATAAAATGGGTTTTTATCAGAACATGATAAAGAACCCTTGGAAATAAATTAGTTTATTACTATATTAATATAAATTCACCAAGTGAAATAATTAATAATTTCATCAATAATCATAACACAATAAATCCATTGAAAATAAATCGATATCCATTGATATACAGACACTTTCTTAGTAAATAAAATTCAATCAAGATAATAAAAAATATGTTTTTTACACCACATAGATAAGAATAATGTGATTAAGATAATAATTCTCACAATCAATCAATTAATGGAATCATGTTGAACACCATTCAATAAAATTAATTGAAAATAGTGTATTTCAAAAGTAAATTCATTGGACAAAAATTTATACCAATTAATGGTAGATGATCACACAAGACAATGGCAGTGATGGAAAAAATATTTGATCTAAAATAGCATGACATAATCCATCCATATAAATAAGTTTTATGTTTTCAAAAGAATAAAAACTCATTTAAAAAAAAGAAACATTGAAGGATAATGACACAATTAAAAAAAACCTCCTTATAAAAGAATGATTTTATTAATATCATACCAAAAGGGATTATTAATCAAATTGTTTTATTTCATATGTTATATCACCGAAATTATAAATATATATATATATTTGTATATAATAAAATATAATATATAACACTTGAATGTAAATACTTTTTCTTACGAAAAGTAAAATAGATGAGAATAATTAAAGTTTATTTTTGAAAAATAATTTAAATCCTAAGTAAAATACAATTCTCTAAGCCACATTCAAAATTAAATTTTAAAAAGGTAAAATGAATGATTTTAAAAACTATAGATTCTATAAATAATATATCCCAATGGATTTTTAAAAATGAAATAAACATTCTTATATTAAAGGTGAATCCATAGATAAAACATTGGATTATAAAAGGATCATTTCTAATACATTTATGTTAACATTATTTAAATCTCACATTGTAAAAAAAGTGATAAAATATTTTGGTTATTTAAAATTTATTTTTTGAGATAGTGTTATAAAATAATCTTTAGTAAAACATTAGGGTGAGAAAATCATAGCATGTAAGAACATGGTTTAATATAAAACCTTATAACTCGAAGAAAAATAGATTTGAGTTATCAAAATCCCTTGTGAGAATCATACTCCTTGAAACATGAAATATTTTAAGTGGGCATTATGTGGTCAAAAAATATTCAATGAATGAATACTCCATAATATAATAAATGTATATAATATTTACATGTTATATGAAATAATTTCAATAATATTTTCATGCCACACTGAATAAAAATTTAGTTCCCCAAAATCCTAACAATAGTGGTAACACATTATCCAAAATACCTTTAAAGAAAATAAATTTATTTGGATTATAATATCCCAAGAATTACAAGAAATTAATTTTAATAAAATTAATGGTATTGTATATCAATAGAACATCATATTAAAAAACAAGGTTTGTTGAAATTAACTTGTCTCAACGAATCATAATGGAGGGGAAAGAAACCCTTGCCACTTTTGTATCTAATGTATTTATGGTCATAAAAATAAATAAATTAATATTTCTCTAAGAACACAACAAATTTCATGAATATCAAAACACACATTCATTAAGAATTTATAAAACCACATAAAATAAATTATTGTGTCAAATATCAAACATGCATAATGAATTTAGATATGAGACAATGAAACTCTTACCTCTTGTCCTGAAATCAAAGAACATGCATTATCCTCACGTATAACTAGAATATATATATTAATCACTTAATTTAGAACCCTAATCATTAGAATTTTAATTTATACAATTTTTTATTCCATATAAATATTTCATTTGTTATCAATGTGTAAACATGGGTTTGGTGACATTAAGTTTATGTAAAAATTCATGGATAATTGTTATGTAATAAATTATTAACATTTTAGGACATTATTAAGAAATTCAACTATTAAATGTGATGATTTTTTAAGATATAAAAAGAAAATTGTAATGGAAAGTTGATATGAACCATTTTATAAAATATACTGATGTGGAGGAAGATAAATTGAAGGAAAGGTACTATTTAATTTTTTATAAGGATAAAGTGATGTTCCATGTGAAAATATGGAGAAATTTTGGAGGGCCATGATGAATATATTTTGTAACAACCCCGATTCTATTAACTCGATTATAGTGTCCAATTGATTACATTTGCTTAGATACAAGTGGTCAAATCCCAATTTACCAACCCATTTAGATGTTTTGGAGAAAAATATACATACATAATAACTTTTTTACATAGGTAAAAACTATAAATCATTGTAATGGAAAACATTTTTAATACTTGAACTCATTAAAATATATCTTTTTTAAAATTTATTGAAAGGAAATAAAATAAGAGTGTGCTCGAACTCTCTATTGGCCTAATTTAATGCAAAATATTTCAAAAATTGCATTGTTTAATCAATATGTTATGATAAATAAAAAAACAAACATTTCATTGAATCAATAACTTCTATAAATTAGTTATATAATTTATAGTCAATATGGGATGGTAAATAGCAGAAACATATTCTATTTAATTAACAAACTAAGAATGAAAAAAATCAGAATACAATAGTATTAAAAAAATATCATGTACAATATTAATAAATTAATTATATATAAAGGATACTTTTAATTACTAGTCATAATGATATCAGGTAACATTATTACTCTACTGTCAATACCATTCACAAGACAGTTTAAAACTAGAAGTAAAAATATATCAAGTGGAGCCAATTAATTTGTCTCATAAGACATGTCGATGCATCTAGGGGATATATATAACCAGGACCCACCAATAAATTCATTTCCATATCTATATTATTGTATTAAATATTCTATTATATTCATGAATCAATATTCTATTGTCATTAAATAATAATATCGAGTAAATGATACAAATTTATCAATATATCACTAGTTAATAAAAAAAATTCATTGTAAACACTGCATTTGAACATTTTATTGGGGTTAGGAAAATTTAATATCCATAATAAAATAATATTGATATTTAATAGTAATATAGTTTCTTATGAAAAATTATCACAATAATGAAATTACTTCAATATAAATTAATCTATCACAAAATAAAGTGAGATCATAGAGTAATTTTTTCCCTCATTCTTAATATTTAAATTATATCCCATGGAATAATATAAATTAAAATAAAAATTAATAAAAATTAATAAATATTCATTCATCTAAATTAATTAAATGGGCGAGTATATGAACCACATGAAATTTAATGTGTTCATATTAATAAATATGTCAAATAAAATGGAAATTGGAAGAAATCCTTTATCTTATGTATTAAATTAGTTAAAACGGAAATAACCAATATATTATGTTTTAAATAATGTTATTAATTTGTAATGGGACAATAATCATATATATAATATCATATATAACCACATTATAACTATTTATATCTTGTTGGTTAAAAATATTTCATTATTTGTATTTCATCGTGTGTTGATTTCCTTGTCTTCTCACACATGTTTTTAATGAAAGGTTTGATTATTTAACATAGGTTATAAATAAATCATCTTCATAATGTTAATTGTGTTATATATATCATATATAATAAATATTTAAATTATTATATCCATTCTAAAAATTTTCTAATGGAAAATGAATTGAATCACTTCGTGGAGATGTAAGTCGTATCAACGTCTGAGAAACGATATAATTCCCCTAATGAGTAAATGGTTAAGGGATTGCATGATATATTAATTTTAAAAAATAAAAATAATTTCTTAAATATCATCTATATTCATTGAATTTATCATTTTAACATTTCATGTAAATGTTATGTGAAAAAATAAGGGCATCACTTTGCAGGGTTGTAGTTCATCATACGCATGATTAAAGTTATAATATTTTAAATAGAATGGAATTTAAGAAGGTATATGTGATATTATAATTCATTAAGTATATAAAACAATAAATATTATATATATACATTAAATACATAAATATATACATCAATGAGAGGTGTTTATTGAAAATTATATTCATCGTTTAGTAAGGAGGTCATCTATCATACACACGATCGATGATTTTATTTCCCCTTTGAAGGATGTGGAGATGGATATATACTATTAAATTAATATAATAATATCTAATTATGTGTTGGATACATTGGTTATTATATTTATATCATTTAAAAAAAATTAGGTGGTGGAGGAGGAAATATAATAATAAAATGACAATTTAATAACGTCATCTCCTCTTCGGATGAACTCTTTAGGTTTTCGCCAACATCCTTCCAATAAAGTATTTTTGACCAAAAAGGGTATTTATGAAATTGTAAGGGGATAAATGATGTTATATAGGTAGTAATTGGATTAAATAAAGGATTTTTAATTTTGAATAAGAAAGGAGATGGGGTGGCCTATTATAGATGAGGAATATGAAACCCGTTGATTAATTGAAATGTATCAATTACATCGATGTTTTATCATGAAAAGGCCTCAAAATTTGTTAATATAAACCCTAATATATGATAAGATATAAATATTTCCATCCAATATTTTTGGACAATTTGTTACATCATTTTAACCCTTATTTATTTGAACCCTTGATAAACTAGATTACACATTTACCATGGTTATTAATTTTTATTGAATTTATTATTTAGTGTGGAAAAAATTTAGGTTGAATGTTTTTTATAATATAAATTATGTGGAGTAAAAATATGGAATCAAATTTAATAAATTCAAATCATATAATTAGAATAATCCAATTTAAAAATATACCCGAAGGCATGAGGAAAAAGAAGGTTTCCAAAGGAAAAAATATTACATGTATGGGAGGTCTGAATTTCAAAATTCAATATAAAATGGATTAAACTACAAAATTTAACTATTATAAAATAATTTAACTAATTTTTAATTAAACAAAATTTATCATATAATGTATATTTTTTAATTATTTAAATTATATTATATTTTTTTAATAAAAACTATAAATTTTCAATATTTATCAAAAGAATAAAACATTCATAAAAAAACAAAAAATTACCCAAAGATAATTTTTAAATGATTATTTAAATAATTAAACATATTTTTTCAAATAAACAATCTAAAAGTGTCAATATTTATTTTTATAATAAGTGTGAAAGAATCGACAATAGTTTTTACTTTGAAAGATTAGGTTTCCAGAAAACATTTCTATTTCATTAAAATAGTTCTTATATTTATTTCTAACCAATTGATATGCAATGGAAGGTTGTAAAATACGTATTTTTTATAATTTATATATTCATGTTCACCCCCACCAACATAATAATTAAGATTAATTTTAATGTTAAAATAATATTTTGATAGAGTATTTTTTACACCTGGTGTTGTGCACGTCACAATCGATCGAATAGATTGTATTTATTTGAAATGAAATAAATCCCAAGGTATCAAGGTGTTAAATTATTCCCTAATTCAAAAATTTCATCCTTAAAATTTCCTGGGTATTACCTTCTAAATATATAAGGTTAAATATTCTTTATCTTATCTTCTCATTCCCACAATGCATCTTCCAGTTTATTATTTATCTAAAGTTACTTTCATAGTTTAGTTGTCTAATTACTCAATCATTTCCCCCTAGTCTCATTAATGTGGATTGTTTCATTAAATTAATATATATAAAGTTACAATTATATTTCCTCATAAGTGAGAACAAGTGATGGATGTGACATTTACTTATTGAACAAAAATATATGGAACAAATCATTTACTTTTGAGAGACATGGTGGAATTTCCTAATAGTAAGACACGAATCAGATCCATTATAATATTTCAAATTGTTTGATGTACCTAGGTCTCATATTTTCCTTCTTTATAATCCTTATAACACCCTTCCATGTAGATACACCCAAGGAAAAAAAATTCACCAACTAGGAATTCAAAATCATTACTCTGCTTATCAGCATAACTCTTTTGCCTAATTTGAGTTGCATTAATATGATTATGAATAGGAATTAACAATTTTTTCCCATTAAATATTTTTGGGACTAAGAGATCCCTTTCACCATATTCATCCCAAGACGTTGTGTTATGACATCTATTTCCATGTAATGCTTTATAAAGTGCCATTTTCATACAATAATGGAAACTGTTGTTATACGAGAACTCTAAAAATTGTAAAATTTTGATCCCACGAAACTTTAACATCATGTCAGAATAACCTGAACATGTCTTCCTTTGTATTAACATTCCCTATTTATTTTTCATCATTTTTAAGGATGGTTTGTAGTGCTCAAATAATCTTTTTTATCAAGATCCTTATGTATGATCTTCTAAAATATCAATTTAAAATAAAGATCAATATCATACTCAATCGAAATAGGTTCTCTATGAAGTCTTAAAACATTATAATTATTGATTATTTTGAATATATCAGTAGGTAAATGATTTCTTATAGCGAGGAAATGTGTAGATTCTTTATGTGATCAATTATAACCCATATTGTATCATTCTTCTAATTCATTTTTGGTAGTAATTTGAAAAATTATCTAGTAAGGTCATCTATTTCCACATTGGAATATGAAGAGGCTGCAAGACTCCATTAATATATTATATCACATCATTCTCATATTGAAAAATCAAACATCTCAACACATAATCATAATTTTTTCACTTTATATTGTCCCAAAAAATGATCCCTCAAATCTATCTTAATCCTGGTGCTACTAAGGTATATTTAGAAATTTTATCTATGAGCATTAACCAACAATTTTTTTATTAGATTAGTTATATATGGAAGACATAATCTATTTCCAAATTTTAGACACCCAACTTAACAAATTAAGTATACTAATTTTACATCATCCATATGTATAATTTTCTTTTGAATGTCCTCAACATGGGATTGATAATAAATCCTATTTCCCAATAATTTGAAAAATGAAAGATGTATCTACTTCCATAATAGTTCTCATATCCATATTTTTTGGATATATAAATAGTTGATCACTCTTAATCCACATATGGGTCATAACGCAATAGTATTTACTTCTCAAAAAACATGTCACATTATTTTACTTCCTTGTGTGGTAGTTTATCTAGAAATCATATTCCTTGAGTAGTGTGACCCATCACCCCTAACAATACACTATAACTATAACTTTATCCTCTTCATTTCATTCCAAGGCCATAAATATATTCTCTAGAGACATAATCTATACCCTTTAAGTCATTGGATTAGTAGTTCCATTAAATGATAGAGATTAATTCCATATGAAGACATCCAGAAATGGATAATCATGTTGTGGAACAATATGATGCTCTATTTGAGGAAGGATATTATTCATAACCTGATTATGCTATTCTAATATTCCATTGATCTGCATATTTTGAATAGAAACTATGTTGGATATCTTGGAAGGGTAATATCTATAATATCCCTCAGTATTGATATTATTATTCCAAACATATTCTCTTTTTAATAAATGTAATATATAAGAATAGCTTATAAAATTATGAATTTTAAATCATAATGAATAATTATTAGTATAGTGAAACACATAACATAAATTAAAATTTTTATGAATTTTTAATACAAAATTCATAAACATGGTTTATTTGGGGATATCTTTATATTAAAATCATTCATATTGGATTGTAAAGAAAATTTGAATTTTCTTAATAATATTCCCCAAGAGTGTCAACCTAAGTGCCTATAAAGGTGTTTTTTTAACTTGGTGAAGATTGGGTCTAGAAAAATCTAACCTTTTCAGAGTTATTGGCTATATGTATATGTATTCTAGAAATACATCCCTTTTAGTATAAAAAAGGGATGTATTTCTAGGAAAAACAATATAATCTATTTGTTACAAATAAAATAGAATGTAATTATATCCTTATCCATAAAATCTATCGAAGGGTTATGTTCCCTAATATATTTTTCTTATTCTATTTTCAATGGATTCTTCTAATGTTATTTTAATACCAAATATAATGACACTAGAACTAGTAAACTGGAGTTGTTGTCTACCTTATTATATTATCATTAATATAGGGAGTTGAATGCACAAAAAATTAGTTTAGTAGTTTTGGAAAACTATAGAAATAAATTATGCATATTTTACAGAGGAAAAAATTAAAATCATAGTAACGGAAAACATATGGAATCCTTGAACTCATTTTAGGAATTCTTCTTCATATCATTAGAGAAGGAAACAAAATAAGGGTGAAGTCAATGCTCAGTAAGGATTACATATAGGGAAAGCTATTATGAATCAATAACGAATAATAAATATTTATTATTATATAACTAAACAAAAAATTCATTTAATCTATATATTTGTTATCATAATTATATCAAGCATAATAAATATGTCAAGGCAAATAACTGAATAAAAATACCTTTTAATTAATAAACATATAATGAAATTCATTCATATATAATGTTATTTTGAAAATATCATGGATAATAAATATTACTAAATAATAAATGAATTATATTCTTAATTATTGGACATCATAATCTCAGACATGATGATACCTCTCCTCTAAAGGCCTTTGACAAGAATGGTTAATATTATTGGTTAAAAATCATCTGATTTAGAAAACTAATTTGTATAATGAGACATGTCGATGGATAAAAGGGATATATATAACTATAAATCACCCAAAACAAAATTTAAAAATAATTAATCATATATTTAATAATCTATTTAATTTAAAATAAATATTTCTTATCATCAAATAACTATATTGAATAATGAATACTGGTTTATTAATTGTTCCCCAATTAATCCAATTAATTTATAATTAAACATTTTACTTTAAAAAAATTGGTTTAGGAAAAAAATCATATGCATAATATAATATTATGGCTACTTAATTAAAATATAGTTTCTTGTGAAAATTTATCACAATAATGTTATTGATTTAATAGAATGTAGGAAATCAAAATTGAATGTGAGATTGTACAATAATTTATTACCACATTGAAAATGATTAAATTGTAACACCTATAAGAATAAACACAAAATGAAACATTAATAACATTGAATAATTTTTTATTAATATTAAATACCTAAAAGGGATATTATATACATATTATAAAAGTGAATATATGCATATTACCAAATACGAATCAATGAAATTGAAATTGAGGGGAAATAATTTACCTTATGATTTTATTTCGTTTAATCTTATTCAACCTCGTATATAATTGTTTTGAGAATGTAATTAAGTTATAACATTGGAAAATTATATTTATAATATCATATATGATCATATTATAATATTTTACAACCCATTTTTAATTTATATTTCATTATTTTCGTTGTTTCGATTGTTAATTATCTGGATTTATCATGTGTGCTTTTTCATGAATGTCATGGTTCATGAACATTGGATATAAATATATAATATAGAAAATGATATATTGTTATACATATAATATTTACATAGAATATTCACTATTCTAACCATTTGTAAAAGATAATCAAGGGAAATTAATCCCATCACTTCATGAAGATGGTCGGTTGTTCGTACACACAAGAGAAAATATCATTCCATTAATGGGTGAAATGGTAAGGGAGAGTATGACATATTAATTTTTCAGAATTTAAATCATGTCATATATATTAGATACATTCATTAATATTAACTTTATTACCTTCCATTAATATTATAAATGAAAAAATTAATCACATCGCCTCGTGAGGTAGTTGTCCACCGTACACATGAGTGATGGTGTGGTATTTTAAAAGTAATTGAAAGTAAGAATGTATATGTGTAACATCCCAAACTAGGGTCCACTATACGGTGCCCCAAGCCGGCCAGCCACATGCCTTAAAGTGTGCCTCCCTGTATGCCATAGGGTGATGACTTGCAGCGATGGTTTGGTGAGTCAGTCATGGGGAGACTATACCCACTTCTATCAGAATTAAAACACAAATGGAAGTAACCAAAAATAAAAAGTGAATAGGCTTGTAAAGAACCATAATAATACGTTGTCATATTATAATTATACAATAAAATACAATACTCAATTGGAAGGTAGAACATTCTATGATAATGAATGTTTTTATTATCAATATTTATTCTAATAATAAAGACTAAACGACTCCCAAGTGGGTCCCTAACCACGTATGGTTCCCTCTCCGATGCTCCAATCCAAAAAATAAACCTATACCAAGGGAATTCCCTTATCCAGTCCTGTAACAAAAAAGTATACTCAGGTGCCGATCTGGTGTCTCGAATAGGGAATGGGTACAACTCAGTAGGACAACACAAATTATGTCTAATAAGAGTCCATTCAATATATAGTGCATACAGTTCTGTGAGGAAATAAATAAAATTCATAATTAAATAGTTATCACAATTTCATTAAATCTTTAATCATCAAATTATGCCCATTTTCAATTCATGTTTACCATTTGAATCATTATTCATTATTATCATTCATTTGGTGTAGGTCGCCATGCCATGCACCCCAAATAACATTCAATGTAGGTGGTTATTCCAAAATCCACATATATCATTCTATTTAGGTCGTCATTCCTAGAACCCAATATCTTATTCGGTGTAGGTTGTCATGCCTAGCACCCCGTATCTCAATCTTCGAAAAATATTGGGGAGGAACGCCACATCCAAGTCCCAACTTCTAATCGGTCCAGAACGCCATGTCTATCCCCACAATAATCTCATCCTTTTAATACTTTTTTAAATAAAATTAATTAGCCACATACTTATATTACTAATCCATCAATTAATTGAACATTTCAAAGGCCATTAGTTAACTCAACAATTAACTAAGCCTATAAACTATTAATTAATTCATCAATTAATTAATCAATCAACATAATAATAATTCCATAATTAATTATCTAAAATTAATTATCAATATCAAATATCACCTTATCATAATTAATTCTTTCAATTAATTATTTTTTATCAACATCATATAACATAACTACTCCTCATAATTAAATATCTTACATATCCAAACATCATTTCATAATTAATTTCCCACATTTAATTGTCATAAAAAATTATTTAATTTTCTAAATTACAATATCTATACCCTTAACCACTCTAAAAATAAATTTCTATTTGCGAAACCCCCTTCGTTTGTTTCGTGATAAAATATCAATTAATCACCAAGGCAATCACATGTCAAAATTCCACATTCCTAATTTCTCCAATTTAAGAAATCAATAATCATGGGAAGATAGAAAATCCATAAACTCACATTTACATATCAAATTCAGGACTAGGGGATTTAAATTTATACCACCCTCATCAATTGATGTTAGCCCATAGGAAATTCAAAAAATCCGAGCAGCACAATGTCATCGATCAAGCATTGGATATAGATCCATAAAACAAAATTAAGATCAACGACATCAAGATAATTAAAATCTAGATATAGATACAGAATACTAGATCTATATCTTATCTTATAGTATTAGATCCATTGAAATGGGGGAGGTATTCCATGAAAAGATCAATGAAATATTGAAGAATGAATGGGAGAAGAAACAGGATGAAATCCACATACCAAGAAGAGAAAGGATCCTCAATCTGAGATATTGATATCATAGAACTGTGTTCAGATCACCTTTGAATCTCTCCAAAAGCGTCTTGGGACAATCAAAAAGAATTTCATGCCTAATCTGAGGTAGAAATATGGGAGTCTCGGGGAATTTTGGTGGCTTTTAAAAGGATTCTCTGATAATTTAATCCATGTGCATGCTTTCCTAGGTAGGGTTGCATAGTTAAGTAAAACTGTGCACCAACCGTGTGGACCTATCTATCGATGATTGCATGGTTGGAACAGTTTTGTTGCAAGGTAAGAGAAGCTGTGTACAAACCATGTAGGCCTCTCGGTCCAGTTTTGCATGGTTGGAAAGTTTTGGTCGCACGGTTTTTTTAACCATGAGCAAATCATGCACAGTCCACATTCCATTAGATTTTCATAAAAACACCCAAACATAACCCAGTACACTACTCCAAAACAATGGTACTTAAAAACATCATATGTACCAAAAAAAACCCAAGATGACTCCACAAAATTCTGGGATCTTACAATATCCTCGCCTTATAACATCTCATCCATGAGCTACACTCCAAAACTTGTTTAATATTCTGAAAAAAAATATTGGTCTATTGGGACCTCATGTGTTCCTTTAATTCCCATGTTTCCTCTTGAAGACTTATCTGATGACATAACACATGAACTAACATCATGTCCTTTCCGAATAACACTTTCTCACTATGACCACATCACATGAATTAGATGCTCCTCAATGGAGACATTTATCTCGTGGTCAAACTGTTTCACATCAATCACATGAGAAGGGTTGAGGTGATATCCTGATTGTTGTGACACATGGAATACGTCCTTCATAGCGCTGAATTTATATGCAATGGATAATTGGTACGCAACTGGCCCGATTATCTGCAACACCTCAAACAACCCTTCATACCTGAGCTCCAAATTTCCCAACCATAGTATCCTATGGTGACCCAATCTTGGCGACACCCAAAAGAATACATGATCACCCCTGTAAACTCTAGGGGACATCTTCATCTATCATCATACGAATTCTTCCTACTCTGAGCCGTAACCATAAATTTCCGAATCAACTGTACATTCTCTGTTGTCTCTGGAACGATACTCAGTCCCAACATCCCTGACATGCCCACCTTTAGCCAACATAGTGATGATATACAAGGTCCACTATAAATTGCCTCATATGGTTCCATCTATATTGTTTCCTGAAAACTCTTTTTATAGGCGAGCTTTACTAAACACAATTGCTTCTCCCGTGGACTACCATATTCAAACACACATGCCCACAACATATCATCTATCACTTATACGACACACTCTGACCACCCATCTGTCTGTGGGTGGAAGTCCATATTTAACAAAACCTATGTACCATGGTCATTATCTAAGCCCTACTAGATGTATTAAGTAAAGTGAAAACTGGGATCTAAAACTATAGTTCATGGATCCCAATAAAAACGAATTATCTCACATAAAGACAGTTCTCCCAAGTGTTCTACTCTAATGGTTTCCCTGATAGCTAATAAATGATCTAACTTTGTTAGTCAATCCACATGGACTCAAATCGAATCATTCTTCCAAATCACCATTGGAATTCTTACCACGAAATCCATAGTCATTTCATCCAACATCCATTCCAGAAAAGGAAAGGACTACAAAATGCCTCCAGGTTGTTGATGCTCTACCTTCACCTGCTGATAGATGAAATATATCATTATGAACCCTGGTATCTAATTTTTATTCCTATCCACCAAAATTTTCATTGTAGGTCAAGATACAATTTTCACCCCATGATGTTCCACCCAATTTGAGGCATTAAATTCTTGCATTATATCCTCTCACATACTCATAGGCATATCAACCCAATTTCTCACATAGATGGTCTCATCCCAATCTATTATCTAGTGTGATGGTGTCTCCTCCAATTAAAGGCTTTCCCTTATGGAAAAACACCTCATATCCTCATACAACCTATCCCTAATCCATATCAAGTGTGTTGACTCCACTACTAATGAAACTAGATTCATCCTATACTTACTCTCCAGAACAATAACATGCATTTTCTCCATAAAATTCTTCATCTTTTACTATGAACTTGAATCATCTACCAACTGAGGCTATGTCTTCCTGCTCAAGGCATCATCCACAATATTACCCTTTTGGGTGTAGATTCCTATTCAAAATAAAAGGACTATATATAACCTAGCCATATTCGCTGCCAAATATTCAAGTGACGTAGTGAAAAGATATATATCAAAATTGTTTGATCAATAAAAACTATAAAATTCTTACCCAAAATATAGTGTCTCCAACACTTAAGAGCATAAAGCACTACTACCAACTCAAGATCATGCGTAAGGTAATTCCATTCATGTGGCCTCATCAATCAGGACCCATAAGAAATGCAATGATCCACTTGCATCAACCCATCTCCATGTATGATCATAGAAGCACAACAATACAGTTTGTTCTCCTCACCCAACTGAGGTAAGAACAAAATCGGTGTTGATGTCAAGTGCTTCTTCAACTCCCGGAATGCATTCTCACTTGCTTCTGTCTAATCAAACATTACCCCATTTATTTTTAAAGCATGAATGTGGTGATTCCAATCCGGAAAGTTACAGGGTGAACCTCCTGTAATAACTAGCTAATCCCAAAAATCATCAGATATCAAAAATACTCTTTGGATGCTCCCAATAAATCTCTGCCTACACTTTTTATCGGTCCACCACAACACCTTCTTCTGAGATGATGTTCCCATAAAAGTGTACCCTATTAATCAATAAATAATATTTAGATAGAATAGTGTATAGATAATGATCTCATAGTATACCTAGGACAATGTCATGTTATTGGGAACAATCATCATCAGTCTTAGAGTACACCAAGATTTCATCCACAAACACTGCCACAAACTGGTTCAGTTATGGATGAAAGACAATGTTTAATAAGGTGATAAACATTGTTCGAGTGTTTTTTAACCCAAATGACATTACAATAAATTTTTATACACCATATCTTCTTCTAAAAGAAATTCATGGTATATGAAAAGCCCAAACACTCACCTGATGGTACCATGATCACATATCAATCGTTGAGAACAACGAATCCCCCTTCAGCTGGTCAAATAGATCATTAATTTGAGGAAGAGGATATAGATTATTCACAATCATTTTATTCATCATTCGTTAATTGACACAAAAGCTTAAACTCTCATTGGCCTTCATTGTAAACAAAATAGGTGACCCCAAGGCAATGTACATGGACAGATAAACACTTTAACCCCTAATTCCTCCAACTGCATTTTGAGCTCCTAAATCATAGTTAGTTCCATTAAGTATGGTGGAATAGATACTAGATCAACCCTTGGAATGAGCTCAATAGTGAATTCCACATCCACCTTAGGTGGAATCCCTAAAAATTCTTCATTAAAGACATAATGAAACAGTTATACTACTGGTGGAAGGGGGTCTTGCATACCACTCCCATCATGATGAAAAAGAATAGCAACTTGGGTTGTGATCTCTTCCAGATGCATAGTAATTTTCCCATATTGGCCTATATTGATATCCCATTATCCACAATGAACATACTAGTCACTTTTAGGAGACACAAAGGTCACTCTCATGTGCTAACAATCTACGTGGGCTAGGTATGCAGCTCGCTAGTTCATAACCATAATCAAGTAAAAGCCTGTTATATCAATAACATAGATATCCCAAAGAAAATGTTACACTATGATCTGTAGTGAACAGCCATGTCATTAATATATATCCCTAGACCTCATTCCCAATGGTTTATTGATATTCATCACCCCGCTTATGGACTTCACCTCCAAGCTCAATCCATTAACAATAATAGGATATATAAAGGAATGAGAGGCAACAATATCAAAAAAGGTTGTAGCTACTGTATAAGAATATAGAATAATACCTATCACTATCTATGAACTAGCCTCGCTCTCCAAAAGTGTATTCTAAACTACATGTAATAACCATTCCCCTCTTCCCTATGGTATCATGTAACTCCCTTGAGTAGAATCACTCTGCTGATACATGCTCTTTTCACATAAAAAACTTTGTGCAATCCCTTTAACACCTATTCCAGTGGAACTCGAGCTGCAAACCCAATATGGTTTATAAGACCCCCTTTCCACACTCTAACTCAGAGCAGCTGGTTACTCAGTACCATCCTATCACATCTTTCTGTAGAACTTCTATAGGTGCCCCATCATGTTAAAAACAATCACTCCACTAGTGGTCGAGGAAAATGTGTATGATAGTTTCCCTACTTATAGCATTGGTGAAAAGAAAATTAGTAAGATCTAGTGCAACTGTTCCCCCTGAATGTCCACTTTTCTTTCCACTGTCTTGTGTAAGGTTATCAAAATAGTGCATACTCCCCCTAGAAGGCACACTCCCTGACCATACAGTGACATCAACCTATCCAGTATTGGAAGCCTCCATTAGGTTCTCCTATGAAATGATATCCTTATTAACCACTAATGATAATTTATTCATCCAAAATATATTTACATTGGTCTTAATTTCCCACCTAAGCCCATCTTTAAACCGTTGTGCCGAATAAGCCTCATTTCACTCCATAACTACAGAAAAACACTGTAAATCTGTGAAACATCCGACATAATTTATTATGGAAATGTTTCCTTCTGTGAGAAGCATAAAATCTAAAGTCTTCTCATGTCTTAGTTTCTCTAGATAGAAGTGCTCCAAGAACTTTTCCAAAATTTCCTTCCATAACATATCATCAATATGTCTAGATCGTACCTGAATTTCCCACCAGAATTTCACTAACCCTTATAGAATATACGAAGCCTACGTGAAACTTCTCTCAACCAATGTCTAAAAATGGTCAAGTATCGTATCTATGGATTCAATCTATAATTCAGCTCCATATGAACTACACTATCTAGTAAAAGAGGAATTGTTTTGTAGTTGAAACTCCCTTTTCAACTCACTCATGATTTTCCGAAGTATCCATGGGTCTATCTCCAAAAATAGAATGAAACGAGAAATGTTATCTCTAAACTATTCCCCTTCCCCCTCATCTTACACCAATGGTGCCTCGTGTTCTCTGTCTTGATGTTTTTTCCAGGCCATTCCCCGTAGTCTCTTCCTCAAAAAGTGTCCTGCAGACATATATCTACAAAGTGAAACACACATCGTAGGACTAATAATGAAACCTTAAAACATTCACATAGGAGGATAAACTAATAGAACAAGTTTCAACATGTCCTTTTCCTATTTTTCTCACCACATTTTCAACTCTGAGACCTTATCACTACCCTTCACCATCCTACTCTAAGGTCTTCGTTAACAATGGTACGTAAATTCTCATTAATTAATTCATCCATTAAAAATCATACTATCTCAAATTAATTAATTCAACTAATAATTAATCATAATCATTTCATCAATAAAAAGGATCTCATTAGACTCCTATTAATTAAAATTTTGAATCATTATTTTAATCTCTCAACAAGGAAATCCAATTCATGTTCAACAACTTACACATAACTTTTTTTAAAAAGAGGGATTAGAATGATTCATATCACAACAACCTGGAGTTCTTAGAATGTTTCTTGTAGACTCATGTATCCTGCCTCTTTATTCCATGAGTCAAAATTCAATAAATGTCATAATAAATTCAAATCACACCACAAGTGCTTCACCCAAGGTGAAATAATATCCATATATAATATGAAATATAAATCATAACAATCCCATCCTATTTACTCAGATTTTACGCAATACATGGGTTTGAAACTCCCATGCACATGATCATTACCTAGCCTCAACTCTTTCTATTCTCTTTTCGACATTTCCAAAAATATATATTACAATAAAGTTGAAATAAAGGAAAACTCATTTGATACCACATCGTGACTTCCCAAACTGGGTTCCATTATACATCACCCCAAGACAGTTGGCCATATGCCCTCAAGCATGCCTCCACATATGCTAGAGGGTGCTGAATAACGGCGAGGGTCTGGTAAGTCAGTCATGTAGAGAATATACCATTTTTATCATAATCATAACACAAATTGAAGAAAATAACAATAAACAACTAATAAAGTGTATAAATAAAAGAATAATACTAGGTCATATAATAATCGAACAAGACAATACAATGCTTAATATTAATGTAAACTATGTTAGGATAATGAAAGTTTCAAGTGTCAACATTGCAACTAATTTTAAAGACACAACGACTCCAATGTGGGTCCCAAACTATGTCTGGTTCCCTCCCCCATGCTCCAATCCTAAATATAAAGCTATACCAGAGCCTTGCTCTTTTCCTATCCTACAATAATAAAGTATAATCAGGTGATGATTAGGATGGACAAATAGAGTGTGAGTATAACTAAGTAGGCCAACACCAAAGGTGTCTAAAACATGTCATGTCAAAAGATAGTGAATTATGTTCATTGATGCAATAATTTCAATGAATAATATAATAGTTATCACATTGTCATTTTTTATTTAGTCGTCAAATTCTATCCAGTTTAAATAAATGTTTTCCATTTCAATCATCATTCATTATTATCATTCATTCGGTCTAGTTTGTCCTTCATAGCACCCCAAAATCACATTTGGTGTAGGAAGTCATTACTAGCACCCCATATCACATTCTTTTTAGGTCATCATTCATATAACCCCATATCTCATTAAGTGTTTTTTTTCATGCCTAGCACCCAATATATCAAAATTGGATAACAATTGGGGAGGAATTCCATGTCCATGTCCTAACATCTAATCGATCTAAAAATCCATGTCTAGCACGACAAAAATCTCATCCATATAATAATTCTTTAATTCACTAGAATTTTACATGTCATTCCATTACATATCCAATGATTAGATAAACATTTAAAAGTCCATTAATTAACTCAAAAATTAACTATGAACATAAATCATTAATTAATTCATTTATTAATTAATCAATCGACACAATTCACATTCTATAATTACTTCTTCTAAATTAATTATCCATAAATAATTTATACTTTTCATAATTAATTATTACAATAAATTATCCTTTATCAACATCATGGAACATAATTAATTCTCACAATTAATTATCTTACATATAAAAACATCATTTCATAATTAATTTCTCTGAATTAATTATCATAACAAAATTAATTCAATATATCAATTACAGTATCTCTATCCATTAACAATATCCAAACCAAATATCTATTTGGGAAATCCCCTTGGCTTGTTCTATGATATAATTATCAATTAATCACCAAGGAAATCACATGTTAAAATTCCATATTCAAAATTCCTCCAATTTAGGAAATCAATTATCAAGGGAAGCTAGACAATCTATAAACCTGCATTCAAATGTCAAATTCATGACTATGGGAGATCAATTTATACTTCCATCATTGGTGGGTGATAGCCCAAAAGAATCCCCAAAACTGTAGTGGCATAATGTCATCGATCAAGATTCAGATCTAAATCCCTAAACAAAAATTACGATCAAAGGCATCAAGATCATGAAAATCTAGATCTAGATCCTCATTCTAAGATCTAGATCTCAACTCATATATTTAGATCCATGTAAAGGTGGATATAATCCATGAAAAGACCAAGGAATGATAGAGGGATAAACGGGAGACGAAACATGATGAAATCCACCTACTGGGAAGAGAGCGTATCTTCAATATGGTATTTCGATCTTGAAGAATGGTGTTCAAATCACCATGGAATCCATTCAAAAATCCCTATAAACACCAATAAATTTTTAATCAAGAGCCAAGGTAAGAATATGGGAGTCTCAAGGGGTTATAGTGGTTTTAAAAAGTATTTTTATATAATTTAATCTGTCTGCATGATTTCAAAGGTCAGGGATCATGGTTAGGGAAAACCGTGTTCCAACCTTGTAGAAATCTCTATCCAGATTGGCACGTTTGGCATGGTTTGGTCGCTCGGTTAGACAAACATTGCAAAAACCGTGCAGACCACTCTATCTAGTTTTGCATGGTTGTCACAGTTTGGTCATACGATTTTTCTAACCATGTGAAAAACATTCACAGCCCATGCTCCTTATTTTTTCATAAAAAATTACTCAAATGATCCCCAATCCAATAGTCCAAATCAAATGTACATAAAAAATATAAAAAGTACCTGAAAAAGCACCCTAGATGAATATTAAAAAGGCAAGGATTTTACAATATGTGATATTATAACTACAAAATTATAATTATATCTTAATTATTATATATACACATTAAGAGAATCATTATATAGTTCCATGATATGTGTTAATTAAAAGAGATTTCCATCTGTTCGTGAGGTGGTAACTGTTCGTACAGATGTTTAGATATCCCATATCTTATTTGTTGGAAGAGGATATATATATATATATATATATATATATGTGTGTATATATAAATTATTTCTACAAAATAACAAAATATCACAATATGGTATATATTAGTTTTATTATATTACCATGAATTAATAATATTTTAATTAGGAGGAGGTGGAGGAAATAAATTAAAAAATATCATTTAAGAACATTACATCCAATTGATGTGCGTTCATTAGGTTTGCACAAAAATAATTCATAAGATGGATTTATGATCCAAATAAGGGATATAGGATGTTTTTTTGGGATTAAGGAAGTCATTTTAGAAGTTATTTGATGAACCAAATGGATGTGGATGTGTGAATATGGGAGGAAATATGCTATCCTTTTATAAGTGGGTAATATGACACACATGTTATTTTTGAAAAGAATCATTTACTCCCATAATTTTATCATTATAAAATCCTCCAAAATATATAATTACAGTTCATTAGTTGTGAAAATATATAAATATAAAGATCTAATAGGTTATAGAAAAAATAGTAGAGTATTCTAACCCACATCATTTTGGTTTAGCCCTCAGAAAATTAGTTTTTACCTTGGTAGTTGTAATTATTTTTTACCACTTTTACTATTTTTAATGGTCAAAAATTAATATAATGTTATTATATAATATAAATTTTTATAGTTAAATATATTTAATCCATTATTTAAAATTCAATTCATATAGTTTTTATAATCCCATTTTAAATTACACATACTGATGTGATGAAAAGTAGGCTTCCAAAGGGAAATTTCTTATAAGTATAGAGGGTTTTAATATCAAAATTTGATATGAAGTGGATTAATAAAACAAAAATTGTATTTATTTTAATATAATTAAAAAATTATATTAAACTAAATTTAAAATTTAATTCAACTTTGGTAATAATTTAAATGAAAATGTACTTTTAATAATAATCAGTCATGTTTCACTCTTCATCGAACAAATGAAACCTTTTAGAAAAATAGAAAAAATTCATCCGAAGAAAATTTTGAAATTATGGTTTAAAAATATATTTTATTATCAAAAATATTTTCTAAATTTTTCAAAAAAATATATTTTATCTTATATACGTTAGAAATATGAAACTAATTTCTTTAAATAAACAAATTTTCAAAAAATATGTCATTTAATTCAAAATGATACATACTTTTATTTATATTCAATATATAACCAATAAAAATGTGTGAAATATATATTTTTAAAAAATTTATTTAGTCCTATTCATACACACCAAATTAATGTCTAAAATATAATTATTATGTTTAAATTATATGTTAATAGATTCATTTTGTTTAAACCCGATGTAGCATGCATTGAAATATATCAAAGAGAATTAATTTATCTAACATAAAATAAATCATAAAGCATTGAGTTCTAATATATTTTTCATGAGTAATGAATTCGATAAAGGGGATTATCCTAAGGAATTTTATATTGAAAATATTTTGGAACTCACTTCTGAAAATAAGGAGAAGGATTTTGATATTGGAATTTGAGTTCTAGAATAACATTTGTATAACAATTTTTATGGGAGTCTAATAAAAAATTACAACCAATGATAATTGGGTACCAAGAAAAACACACATTTGGGGCCTTGGTTTTATCCACGTATAAAGGGGTCGGTCAATCTAGCCATGGAGGCAGAAGAATTTGGCCTTATATAGCATCCCCATGGAGCATGCATAGGTGACCGAGGGAGAGTGAAATGGTGTGGCACAGCCTATGTAGGGAGTGTGTGTAGTATTCTAGGTGTTAACCCAAAGGATGGATCAAGATGTATTTAAAATAGAATATCATATTAAAGATACTAAAAATAAGTTAATCATTAACATGAGATATGAGATATGGGGACATTATAACCCCATTAATAATGATACAAATTTTTTCGATTGTTTTATGTGATTTGTTTTGGACATTCAATCAAGAGAATGATGCCATATTCTACCAAAACAAACAATTTAATGGTTCTTCATGCATCATAGTAATTTACCATGAATATGAAAATCTTATAAATGTCAATCTTCATTGTTAAAAATATAAAACTGGAATGCTCAAATCAAATATTCACCTTGCATGTAATCATTGTATTATATACATGAATTTATCTAAATAATTTGATATTAGGTATAATTAAAAAATATTTTTAGGTGGATGATCAAGTAATAAACCTTCACACATAGTCTGAGCTTATAAAAATTATTATGCATCTTATCATAATCACATGAACAAGGGTATTTCATTATGAAGACACAATTATTTTTGTTTTCAATATATTTTAGAAAAATTAAGATCATAGGTTCTTATGGAAATCATGACACAACCTTTTTTGGTGGATTTAATAACACCATTGAAGAGGAGTGATAATCATATCTAAGGTGGTTATACCTCACCTCAAATTATCTTGTCAAGATAGATGAATACTATTTTTTTCACTTAAGAGTGAGAGACCTTATTTATTAAGATAAAGAAGGCATCCATGACACTCTTGTTTCATAATGAAAATATCTTGGACATTTACATGGCTTCCATGATGTAAATAAGATTTGGTATACAAAATATGTTATTTTAATGATCTTGTGATATTCCAGGAAGCATTAAGAATAAAAATGCACTTTAATTTAAAATATATTCATTATTTTTGTATTCATATGTTCAGTGAATCATAATTTATTTTGGTAAATATTACTAAGACATTACCATACCCTTACATGAAGTCATTCTTGTTTTCATGACAATCTTATATGAATATCCATGGGTATTTTCTTATAATATTTACATGAAGAAAGTAACTAAGTGTTCATGTTGTGAGTTCATTTATAAAATAAATTTTATTAGTCCTTCCACAATGTCAAATCATTATGTATCATACTATATGTTTCCTTGAATGGTTGTGTTCCACCGAATCGACATTAATGAGTTAAATGCCACATATTCCATGTACATGAAATAATTAACGTATAAACTAGTGAGAAGATTGGGCACATAGATTATGACCCAAATTCCATTGAAGTTAAGGTGGTCATGAAATGTTTCTAACATGGATGTAGTTCACTTTTGATATTTGAGAATTCAAAAAGAGGTTTCATTCAATTCTAAATATTTTTTCTTGCATAAAATATTATAGAAATATTTTTTCATTACATTCAACGATTTGTGTGAGACCAAAAAATCAGTGTATTATAAAATGAGTGAGTATCATAAGCTCAAAAGCTCTAATAATTCGTATGGAAATGAAAATTGCTTACCTAAATAACATTTTTCTATGTGAAAATGAAATATAAAAAATAATACCTATATATTATAATAAAAGGTATAATATGTTTAAAAACTATTTAAAAAAGGATGAGAATATCATTCAATAACTGGTGGGATATTGTTATAAAAAACTAGATCTTTTTGGGACATAGCTCAACTAGAATGAGTCGGCCCAAAGAACTCTAGAGGGATTTCTATCTAAAGATAAAATTGAGAGATGAACCACTATTAACATTACTGATCAGGTATTATGTGAGTTTTTATGTTAGGAATTTGATGATATATTCTATACTAGCAATTAATTTTCATTACTATTAGAGAATATATGTCTTGGATCATCCCAAACACATGAATGTGTAGGTTCTCACATATAGAATGATCCTAGAAAAATATACTCTTGTGGTAATTATAAAATTAATTTTCTTTCATATGGTTTTGGTGCTAATTTAAATAATTTTGTTTCTAGGCTCTCACCAACCATATAGATTAAATTGAATAAGTAATTTCCTAAAAAGAAACCACTGATTCACCCCCACCTAATAGTCATTCACATGACCCAGGATCTATAAGTGGCATTTAAGTATGAGGTTCTATATGTAAATATCCATCATTAATTGATGAAAAATTATAGTGAGTTTGAATTTAGTCAATATTAGAGTATATATTTTCTTTAATAGTAATAACTATAATGGGTAGAAGAAAAAAAATTCATATATTTCTCCTATCAAAAAGCCTAAACTTATGTGATGTTGTTATAGTGTATATTATCATTCCATGAATTTATGTTCCCATGAAACACCTAGATAATAGAGATATAGAATTATATTAGAAATTCATAAATGATATTTTGATATCCTTTCCGGATAAATTTTTCACTAAGTTGATTTGAATAAAAATTTCTAGGGATTTGTGTGATAAATTCAATAATATATATAAATGAAATGAAAAGATCAAAGAATCCAAAATAAAAAATTTTATATGCATGTTTGGAGATATGTTAATGGATAATGATAACATATATATGAAAACTTTAACAAGGTAAATGAGATAGTAATTAATGTTAGTGGTTTTTAATATACTTTAAAATAATATTATATTGTCAAGAAACTAATGTATAACTTTATTGATATATTTCATACATATATTTCCACATTGAAATAATTCAAAGACCACTATTATAATGAGTTTCCCAATATTCTATTCAATTATGAGATGAGAAAATATCCTATGATCAAAAACAATTATGGAGGAAATGGATTTCAAAAAAATAAAATGTTTCAAGAATAAATTTAATAAATATTAAACAATCTAAAGTTTTAATGATGATGAGTTAAGTGAAATAGATTATAACATATTCATGTCATTTATTTATGAATTTATAAGATGATAAAAGTGAAAATTTAATGTTTTCTTCGGTTAAAGTTATTTAATTTAGTTAAATTAGAAATTGTGAAACTGATTATTCAAATAAAGAGAATAATGATTCTAAGATTTCTGATTAAGAATAATACTATATTAATATATGATCGAGAAAAAATTAAAATTTTATATTAAAATAAATAATATGTTCCTAAGGAGTCATAAGAAAACCCATTTGAGTTTGATAGTTGATGAAAAAGCTTCATCATGTTGTGAATCAAAATATAAATGTCCAACTAAAAATCATGAAAACATTATTGAATATGTTAATGACATGGGTACTATTTGAGACATTATGAAATATAATTATAGATCTACAGTGATACATGATGATATCTAGATAGGTATACTTTCTTAATCAAAATAGTCATCCCATGAAATGAATCAAATTGGTGTAGAAACAAAAAAAAAATAAATGTTACCAATAAAGACAATGATAGTGTTGAAGAGATCAAAACCTATAATGTGAAAATTTCAAATTATAATAAGTTGTAGAAATTACTCAATAAAATACTGAATGATAAAAAATTATAAATGAGTAAGACAAGGTTTAGGTGCCTTAAAGTATAAAACACATTGAATATGATGAGATATGATTTTAATAAAGCAATTGATGTTCAATATGAGTCATCCAAATCATTCATGAATATATTTCCAAATAAGAAGGTTAATTTTATATATAATTATTCCAATGATGCTGAATCTATACAATATATTGGTGTTGGTTTTGACACATAAATTGGAAGAATAATGGTCGATTTTGATTGTGAGAAATTAAATGAGTTTGGAAAATAATGATCCACAAAACAGAGGTAAAATCATGGTAAGAGTATATCTATAGAAATAATAGTATATCCCCAATAGAAAATTCAAAATTATATAACATGGAGTTTCATACGTTACTGCTTGTGTTGTGTTAAAAATAGGATATAATGCCCACAAATTAATAGTATAATATTCTACTTTCCTATTATTTTCATACATCAAGGAGGATGAATTTGAAAAATATATATTGGTGGGATGAAAGAGAATTCATAGAATATCAATTTTTGTGTCAATTAAAAAAATCATCAAAAAATATATTAAAATTTCCAAGGAAAATCTATGAATTATGTGACAAATAGGGTCATTGTGAAAAATATTTCATGACAAAACATCCCAGATAGTTACTTCATACAACTAAAAAATAATATAGTTATAGAAATATTTATTAGCCAATTTGATCAATAAAATTCTTTTCAAAGGGATATTTGAATGAAATAGAAGAAAATTTTTGTGCTAATAGTTTACTAAATAATTCACCATATGAGGTTAATCTAGATATGATGTTTCTAAAAGATCATATTCAGAAACATCAGGTTATGTTGTGTATAGGAATTAAAAAAACTATATTTTAATGAACTATATAATTATTCATCCGAAACAATAAGTTAAAACGAATAAATTGTATAATTAATAATATGATAAGGCACGTTTTTCTAATAATAATACTAAAAATAATAATAAAATTTAGGCCACCCTCAAATGATCTAAATAAGCAATTTAAATTTTTTTCTAGAATGAAGATAACTAGAGAAGGATTTAAGAGACTATCTAGGTTGATTGAATATCATCCATGTTGTTCTAACTAAGAATCATTTATGAACATCTTTGTTCACTATTATTTTATTTGTTTAGAGCATACATGTATATAATTAAAGGAGAATTATTATGATGTCACTAAAGGATAATATGGAGATATATTCCAAAATGGAGTCTATATACTTCCATTAAAGGGAAAATAGAAATATACCACTTAATGGGTAGAAATTGTGAAAATAATTTATCATTATAATAAATTCTTATTAGTCTAGAAATTATTGAAAAATTTAAATCATGATGTTTGAGGTATGAGAATCACACTTAAATCAAAATTTCATAGCTATTTTAAATTCACTTATTAAATGGGTTGTGTTCTATAAAAATATGATTAAAAGAGAGGGTATCATTTCTTATACTAAAACTACTTCTGTGTTTTCTAAAGTATGAAGGATTACATGTTTCTTGATAAATCAATTTCAAACATCCCCCAATTGAGAGTTATGTAATTCTAATACAGATATCAAAGGCATGGTAGTTTATGGATATCATAGAAAACCTTGGTTTTATCTTTTTTGATTTATGCACCATGTTTTCCCACATAGATATATAGTAGACCAATTTAACGCTTTTTTCAAATAAATGTGTGTGGTACCATCATTCTCTCTTGGGGAGGGGTAGAAAATCTTCAAATACTTGAAACTTATTATAATAGATTTGAAGTACCATACTTATCCTTTATATTTTATTACTAATAAGTGGGGGAAAATATTTTTATCACTATATATTCCCTTTTTTGAAGTGTTTTGATATTGAAAAAAACAAATTGTAGATTTTTTATCCCATATAAGTGTTTTATTTGTCATTAATGAGTCAATTTTTCTATGGTGACATTGATATAAGGTAATTATGCTTCAATAATTTTTACTAAATCAATTAATTACATTGAATTGCCAACATGAGTAATTATGCCATTAAGTATTAACTTTGTTTGGATGTAATGATTGATAAATGAACAATGTTAATGTGACGATTGTTGTTGTATTATTTAAGAGATCAATGAAAAGTATTAGTTTAAAATATATATGAAACAATTACTGAAACATAATTATGTAATGTAATATGAATTGAAAACCCTGAAATATTCATATCATTGTATAAGGATAATATAATGTTTCTTAATCATATGTATAAAATTGTTTTAAGGTAATGTATAGTATATTTTTTATATGTAATGAAATGGAGAAATATGATTTCACGAATAATTAAAAAATCTATTTTATAATAAATCTATTTTATAATTCATTTCCAAACATTAGGAGTAATAGATAATATTTTTATTTGAGTTTTTTATGGAATTTGGATAAAAAATTTTGTGGGAGTTTAATAAAAATATGAGAATAAGATGTTTACTGAGGACTTCCTCAACAACATATGTGGGACCCATGGGTAAACCATGTTGGTGAGGGTCGACCCAGGTATCCATGGCTGAAACAATATTTTGACATTCTTTGGACTCGTAGGGAGTATTCATGAGTTATTGATAGGCATGGAAAGGTGTGGCATTGCTCATTTTGTGTGTGTGTGTGTAGTGTTCTATGTGGTGATCCCAGTGCTTTCTTAAGATGGTTGTGTCATTGAATCACTTATTAAGAATACCAAAACCAATTGAATTATAAATGTGGGATATGGGATGTGTGGAAACGGTATCTCTAATAAAAATTATAAGGTTATTTTATTTTTGTATGATGTGATTTATCCATGTTGTCTGATCAATATAGTGACATAATTATATACCCCCACTTGTCTACAAGTGATTTCATCAACCAGAGTACATCAATGGGCTTATAAAAGTTATATAAATTTTAATCATTAGTGATAAAAGATTTTGCATGCTCAAATTGAATAATCTATATGCATGATATCGTTTTCCTGTATACATTAGTTTTTTTTAAAGAAGATGATATTCTTCCAAATGATAACATAGTTCATGTTGGGTAATCAAGTAATCTATATTAATAAATGGGATTGATTACATAAAAATGATATTTCATGTCATAATCATGGTATTAAAATGTGGATTCCATCATAAAGACAAAATTAATTTCAGCATCGGTATTTATGAGAAATTTTGAGATCATTTATGCTTATGAAAACCATGACATGGATTTTTTTGGATTTAATAAAAGAATTAATTCAGCATAAAGATCAAATTTATGGTAGTGATAACTCACCAATAAATACGACCACGTATATAATTTATAGAAGTACCGCTACATGAGATAGTTATCACATTCGTTTAAGAAAAATAATTCATCCGTGAAATTATAATACTGAATTGAAAAGATCTATGAGCATTACCTGAATTTTGTGAAGGTTCAGAGATCTCGTGTACACAATATATCATGTGAAGGATCTTGATATATTCCATCAAAATTTCAGGAATAATACTAAAAAATTTAGTTCAAAATGTAACCATAATTTTTGAAAATATAGGTTTTGTGAAGCCTCATTATTTTTCACATACATTACTAAGATATCTCTATATCTTTACATGAAGTTAATAATGATTTCACAATACCTTTATATAATTATCCTTAAAAATATATATATACTATTTCTATGAATAAGTATCTAATGTACATGTTAGGATTTTATACATAACAGAAATACTATGATTTTCTTTCATAAAGATAAATAGTGATGTAGTATAGTATACGTGTGTTTAAAATTCATTTTGAAACTGACATGGTAGTGAATAAGTAAATGAGATAGATTCCATGTAAATGTAATAATTCATGCATAAAACTCTGATAATAATGATTACTATTATTATTTTAAAATCTTATGTGAATTTGAGGATGATTTTCAATGTATACTACATTAATGAAGTTCCCCTTTGATATTTTAAAATTCGATAATATATTTGATTAATTCGTGAATCTTTATTCTTTCATACCAAAATTATGATATGAATTGTGTTCATCAATTCAACAAATTTGAGTGAAATCAAACATTTAGTTTACTATAATTATCAAGGATTACTAGATGTTTAAATGTTCTAACAATTTAGGAAAAGATTTTATGAACAAGATTTTCTTTGTAGACTTGAAATAGAACAAGGCAAGTGTCCATACAACATCAGTAGGAAAAAGTAGTTGAAGCCCAATTTAGAAAAAGGTTGGGAAAGACCATTGAATAAATGGTGGTATACCAATATAAAAATTGGAACTTTTAGAAGATATCTCAACTATTGGGGTCATTTTATATAACAATTGTGGTATTTTAATGTAATAATAATGTTTAGAGACAGGTCACTTTAATCATTAGTTATCACGAATTATTGGTGTTTGTCTATTAGGAATTTCGACAGATTTTATATACCTGTAATAAATTTATTTACAAATGGAGAATCAATGTCATAGTTTATATTAAACATAGAAAATATTAGGTTTACAAGTTGATTCAAACACATTTAAATATCCTCATGTTCTATTAGTTCATTCATTTATTTTCATATGAGAGTGATGAGACTATACTGAAAGATAGATCTAGGATTTAATGAACCATAGAGGATGAATTGAAAAAAAATCAAAAAAAGAAATCATTGTTTCACCCCACCCCCTCTTAATGGTTCATCTGACCTGGGAAGCTATAAAATTAATAACTATTCATTCATTATATTAATTCTTGTTAGTTTCATTTTTACATATTTTCCCACAATGGGTGTTTATAGTTTTTATCGTTTATAATAAATTCATAATCTTATTTTCGTTACTCATTATTCAAAAAAACATTGTATTTACTAGGATATTAAACATTCATCTGTGAATGGTTCATACAAATTTATAATGTTTTAAATTCCATTCATGACTGTTTTATTCATTATCCTTGAAGCTAAAATTGATAAAAAGTGAGTTTTGTTGATTCATGATGAAGGAAATGTTATTTATTAATTAATGAGGCTAATTATAATTTCAAAATTGTAGAACAAATAAAAAAATTATTTACATATTTATAGAATATTATTATATTAATTACCCTCATAGTCATACATGATAAAAATTCATATCATTGTTCAAGTAGGTGGTTAAACTGTCAAAAACATGAACATATAAATGATAAATGGATGATTATGTGATGGTTTAGTTGTAATGTAATTATACATGAAGCATAATGATCAAAAATAGTAATTATTTGTGTGATATATCATAACATTGGGGAATTTAAAAAAACCTAATTCATATAAAAATAGTATAAAATGTAAATATTGTTTTCTTCTTTATACGTTCGATTAAAAAAATGAATTAAATATGATAATTTATTAACTATATCATTAATTTTCCCTAATATTTTTAATGAAATAACCTTAATTATATCATAAAAAATATTTCCCCATTTAAAATTTTCTTAGGACCCTCCAAAAATTATGGTGCTGAAAAGAAAAACGTAAATCGATAATTCCATAAAGGTGATAGTCTATTCACATATATTGATGATGATTCCATTTTCTATAGAATGATGAAAAAGAATAAAATAATTTATCACTTCAAAATATAAAATATTTCAGATATATACTACTTATATATTAAATTCATTATTAGGAATATCGTTGAATTTTTGTGGAGGAAATGAATCATATTACACCATAGAGGTGGTATTCTCCACAACACAATAATGGTTGATTAATTTTTTATAAAATAAATGTAAAATGTAGTTAATACTTATACATGATTATGGTAACATAAAAACATAACAATGATATATATTTTATCATTTTATGATGGTGTACTAGAATTTTCATTTGAATAAGTGCTCATAAGTAAAAAGAAACAATAATGGAGCAATTAAAAATTTATACCCCACTTCTTGGATTGTTTCTTTTGTAAAAGGTTTTTAATCCATTATGGTATGGTTTTTAGAAGGGCACAAATTATTGAATGTTTTTTCGCATTTTTATGTGATATATTCATGTATTTAGAGTTGAAATAATTTATTTTTGTGTGATGGTAATTGAGGAGATAAGTTCAACTATTATAAGTCAAAAGGGATAAAATTTTGGTAAATACCCCAAATGTTTCAATAATAAGAAGTTAATCTCATGGGAAGAACAACATATATTTAAAGATAATGGATTTAGGAAGTTATAAGGTCAAGCTACGCCACAAAAAAATGAAATTATTTTCTGACATGTATGGCCATTTACCTCTTAGGTTTCTTATTTTACCATTTTGGTTTTCCCCACAATAACTAATTTTTACCATGATTATTTATCCTTTATGAAAAAAACTATTCCTTGTAATATAATTTGACCATAATAATTCAATATTAAAAAACCATTTTATTTTATTCAATTTATAAAATTGGTAAAAATTAAATTTTAAATACTAAATGTATAATCTATTATAAAGATTGTTTTTTGAAAAAATATTACTATAGTTCTAAAAAGTCAAATATTGTTTTTTAAATTTCTATTATAATTTTTAAAATGTTATAGTCTCTTTTAAAAAACAATTTTCAATGAAATATATACACTATATTCCCAAATGTGATTTATATACAACTAATCTCATAAAATTAATGTAATTTTCTATTCCACACTATTCACCAAAAATTCAATCATTTTAGTAAAATCTTAAAATTTCATCTTAAACTAATATTAAAAATATAAATCCTAAAGTGTAGTTATATTTTTAAAATAATATATCTTTATTTATCTATTTTAGCATTTAATGAAAATAATAAATTATAATCAGAAACAATTTTCATAGGAAAATTAACTATTTGAATTATGACATATTTGTAATCTTAATTACTATTAAACACTAATACATCTATAATTAATCAATAAATAATATTTGTGTTATAAACATATTAATTTAAAAATATTATAGTTAGTTTGGTTTAATAGAAATTATAACACATTAAAAATATATACTCTTAAACAGAATAATGAATTATGTACATTTATATAAAATAGCCATTATATGTAAATATATATTAATACATTTCATAATTTTTTTACTCTTATTCATGACTACTACTTAAAAAAATAATTTTATCATCCATATTTATATTTATAATATATAAATATATGTGTGTATATGTATATATAATGTTGTTTTTTGGTTTAGTGTTTCATGTCGAGAATGATATAGAACATAATTGATTTAATTAGAAAATATATTAAAATATAGGGTCATTACAACGTCACCACTAATAAAATTCCATCCTCATAATTTCAATTGTTCCAAACAAATGAAATTATGTTGTGGTATTCTTAACATACTCATCATTCAAGTTACTCCCTTAGGATATATCAAGTTTCTTATCTTTCCTCAAACAAAATTATCGATTCATACAATCATGTATTCTTTTATGTATATAAAATAATCCTGTATTCTCTATAATAGGCCTCTCCCAAACCCATTTGAATCTAAAATAAATTAAACCACTATGAGATTATATATTCCTCAAATATTCACACTACTATTGACCAAAAAATTGATTAATAAATAGTTCATAATGTCCCAAATGGGTAAATAAATATCATAATCCCAAAAAGATAAACATTACCATACATTTGATATATTTATTTTTTCATTAAATAACTATTAAATTTAATGGTGGTAAAGACTATATATAATTATATTTTCAAAAATCAACTGACCTTGTGTTGCCTTACCATCATGAATATTTTAGACATAAAAGTTAAATATAACTCAATCGTGTTATATTCAATAGTCTTCCTAGAAAATATAATATTATCAAAAAACCTTGATTAAAGATAATAAAAACTATTTAATATTTGTTTCCAACAATTAATGAAAAAATATTGAATAACAATAATTAGATGATTCACACAATCACCAAAAAATTTAGAAAAGACCACAATGTCATAAATAAATATAACTCATAAATAAAAATATATAGGAGTCTTGATATTTAATTTCGATTAAAACAACATCATTACTAACTTAGGTATGACTATGATACTCACATTTTCCATTTAACCATTAATATAAGAATATTCTTGACCATTTAACTATGATGAATTATTCAGTTATAAGACACAATGTTTTCTATATACATACATTTGTTAGCTTCAGTTCTCGGAACATGTTTCATTCAAATAATAATACCCAAATGGTATAAATAAAATTAGTTTAATTGCACATAAGAATATAAAAACTCAATCCTAATATATATTCCATATTGACACATTAATTTCATCCATTAATACTTTTTTTCTCTTTTTTATTCTTTTTTTCATTTTCTCTTGTACTTCATAACCCCAGAGTCTAATGAAATTAGGAAATAAATTTTCCATAATGATTTTTAAATAAAATATGATAGAGCTAAGAATATTCCAAGGGATTTTATATCTTGTAATGTAGTCTTAGTCTCTATTATCATTCACATATGTCTATATCAATTCAATATTCAATCATCCTTTTGGTGTGATTACCCCTAAGTGCATTTGTTCCATAGCCGCATCAACTTTCTAGTATCCATACTGGGATATAATTTCTTGGAGAACCACACAATCTCTAACTTAATATTTCATTTGGATATTATATTATACTTGGACTTATCATTTATACTTATCCCTAGGGATATTATTAATATTTTATTATCTAAATCCAAAAAATATTAAAAGTTATCTCAACTAATATGAATTTTATCTATAAAATAGAAATATGGAAGAACCAAAACTTTTCAAAAATGGATGACAATTAAAGTTTTATAAATTTTCTAAACAGATAACATCATAATTTACAAAACTATCTAAAACCTATATTGATACCAATATTATCATCCTCTAAATATGGCCATTCATTTTACATGATACGAAGAAACTATTTAATTTCAATTCTTTCAATCATCCTTTTATTTTTAAGGGTTTTATATAATTAGAAAAAATCATTGACTAAAAAATTGAAATTTTTTATTGAATGTAATTTTTTTACACTATATAAAAAACACCTTAATCTATAAAAATTTCTCAACATCTTCCTTAAATTCTTCACAAAATATATTCTTCTATAAAAATAATATATATTTATATTCATCATAACCAAGCTAAAAAGGAAAAATAATATAAGGGTGAGATCAGATTCTCAGTAAGGGTAAAAAAAGTGGTAACAATAAAGGATCATAAGTGTTTATAATATGATCATATGGGTATAATAATGAAATATATGAAATTTATACCAAATAATTAAAAGATAACAAATCATTTCATAAAATAAGAATACATCATGAATATGGATCATATCTAAGAAAAAATGAATACTTGAGAATAATGGGATATCCAAAATCATTAAAATCAAAATATAATAGATTATGTATCACAAAATGTTTCCCATCATGGATAAGGATTTTCTCATATTTTCTTTCAGTGGATCAAATTTCAATCACCCATTTCCCTTTTTAAATTGTGCATCACTTCTCATTACCCCATTATATCGTGATTTGTAAGTCTTTACCCAATATATTAGAAGATATAGGGCCCACCCATCATGACCAATACCCCAGGGCTTGTGCCATGACTATCCCAAGCCCACCTTCCATAGGCCAGGGCTGGCGACTAGCACCAAAGCCATAATTCCCTAAAACTAGGAAGGCATTTCCTTTATAACCTGTAAACGCACACAACAGAGCACACATTTGGATAAAAAACACTATGTAAACTGTATAAAAAAGAGTGATGAAGTGTAAAAGGGGCAGGAAATACAAGCCCAACTGTAAATTACAAGGAACTGGAAGTACAGGTACAACTTAAAAAAGGAGTAACAGTGGGTGGGTCATCGTTTCGGATTCCTTCCTGAAGGGTAAGTACAAATAGCCTCCTCAGCACTCCACATCCGTCAGTCTCCCCCGTGCACCGACTCGTCATAAGGACCACCTATGGGTTTAGTCCAGTCCTGGTACTCTCAGCCTCAGTCAACGTTTTCCATCGTCTGTGTCTAACACAATGATGTGCGGGGATAGCCCGTGCAAGGGTGAGTATAACGATACTCAGTAGGGACCTCAAGACCCTCAATGTCTCACAAAATCCAACCAGGATAAATCACAAAGTATAAAATCAATAGAAAACCCCCCATAGGTATATTCCCATACATATTCCTATGTTATCATGTAATCCTTCTCAGTCAAGAGGAAAACACAAAAGTTACTGACTATTCTCAACCAGGATTTTTATTCACATTATCAAAACCACTGTTGCAGGAGAACTCCTCCTCTGTCAAGTATAGTGGTCCTACCGTGACACCAAGAGCACTTCCCACTAACCTTTCACTACTGAGGTACTCCTCCTGTCGAGTACTGTGAGTATGATGTGTCACAAAGAGGTGCTCCCCACCATGGGTCTACCGCCACAACCAGGCACTCCCCCTCATATCCTGTAGAGCTACTCCTCCTGTCGAGTACCTTAAGTCTTCCAACACAACTAGGCGCTCCTACTCCATGGGACTTCCGCCACCACTAGGTGCTCCCCATTGTGCTAGTCAAGTCACACTTAGTCAATCGGTTAGCAGTTGTCACGTCTCAGCCAGCTACTAAGTTCCCGTACAAAATCTAGCTTGTCTCCAGAAGATCCGCTCCACAAGCTACTGGTCGATGCTCCAACATCCATGACGTCCCACTAAGAAGTATCCCAAATATATTCCACGTTATAAGGGTCACAACACAACTAAAAACGCGTTAATCGGACGCCTGGTCTGTGAGTGAATTGCCATTTAGTCCTAGGGGCCAGGTTGGATTCGTGCGCGATCCAACCTGAATGTAAGTCAAATATACCCCAAACTCCAGTGGGATATTTTCAAAGGTACCTTCATACTCCAAGATCACCAGTGCCACAGGCGGTTCATCTAATGGATTCTTGGGTTTACCTGACCTGACCCGTTGGGTCTGGCTAGGCCCGTTGGGCATGCCAGCCCGTTGGGTTTGTCCCAGCCCACTGGGCCTAGCCCTGCATGTCGCGAGGGGTCATGAAGAGCCAAGAGAGCGCAGACTGGCCGCGAGGGCGCAGACCGCCCGCGGGTTGGCGAGAGGGAATTTTGGCTTGGAGGGCTCTGGGTTGGCGACTCGGCCCGGAGGGCACCACAAGTGCATGGGATGGTTCGGTCGGGGTTCCGCAAAGGGCACGGGAGGCCATTTGGCTGGGGCGCTATGTGGGGTGTGAGAGGCTGACTCGGTCGGGGCTCAGGAGGCCAGCGGCTGGGGTTGTCTTGGGTGGGCGCCGCGATGCTGGATCTGTAGGGTGAGAAGTGCACGCGGACATAAAAACCGCGGGGTGTGGGGGGGGGGGGGGGGTGCACAAGAACGACAGAGCCATAGGGTAGCAGTGATAGTGCGGGCGGCTCTGCCGAGGCTTCCGCGAGGGCGCAACGGGCCGATGGTGCCGCGGGGCGGTGTCGTGTGTCGTTTCCTTTGTCACGGCTAGCGGTAGTGGCGGCCGCCATTCTTGTGCTCCTCCATGTAGGTTTTCATCCTTCTCCATCGTGAAGAACACCAAAGGAGATCAACGGAGTGGTCGGGCCATGTTTGTTTGGCCTGCACCATCCACGTTTAGATTGGTAGCAGGCGGCTCAACACAAGGTAAGAATGAAGAACATAAAGCCCTGCCTACAATAAATTATTCCCATCCCGCAAGGAATACTTCTGCAATGATTATTTGTTTTTGAAGGAAGAATACAGGGGAATAATATCAAACTTAAATAAAATCCCTACATTGTTCATTGTTTGTTGACAGAGTCATGGGGAAGAAGAAGAATGTAAGAACCTGGTTTTTTCTGCGATAGACTTTGGTATATTCTTGATGTTATTCAAGAGTAGCACCCTCAGATGGCGTGCGATTCCGAGCCCCGGAGTGGCCGGAATTAAATTTTCAGTGCGTTCACACTGGAAACGCCAAATAAATGCAATAACTCCTACACGGTGATCCGGATCATGAATCTGAGTGTACGGATGGGTCCGGAATGGGGTTTTTACCCTAGGAACGACATAAAACATGTCGGTGCGGGACGTTAGGACCCCTCGATCGCTTTCAGAACATTGAACGGATAAATTAATTAATTGATTTATTCGTTTAATGTTGAAACGCTAGTATATTTTAAACGGTAGATCAGATTTCAAAACTGAGGGCACCTTTGAGTTCAAAATGTGTCGTTTACCCTAGGAGGGGTGTAAGTTTCGCGGGCGCGACCCGTCTATGAAAAATGGCCCCAGGGGCATTTTTGTAATTTGGCAGCTTCTGGCGTTTAGCTTTATAACTTTTGAACGGATGCACAGAATCAAATTCCAAACCTCCGTTATGCTCGGGAGGTGGTGTATGGCCTGGGAGAGTCTTAACCTCGACTCTGTCGAAGGTTTCGGATGTGGGTTAAATTACTTGTTTAAATTAATTAAATTTTTTAATTTTATTTAAACCCTCATCCCCTTCCCCCTCCCTTGTTCACCCCTTGGTGAAGCCCTCCAACCCTCTTCCCTATCCTCCTCCACTCTGGCAAAGAAGCTCTGGCAAGGCAACGGCGCGGCGGTGGATCCTCCATGAAGCGCCGGGCAACGCCAACGTGGTAGGATTGTTGCGGTTTTAATTTTTTTTCCCGCACCAACATTGAGATCAATTTTATGTGATGATTTTCTTTATAATCTTAGAAAAATACCATGGAATTTTAGTATAAAATTTTTTCATTCCATCGCATCTTTCGGAATTGAAATACGAGTTACGAGGAGGTCGTAGTGGTCCGGCAATGTTTACGGGAATTTTGGGAGTTCTTCGGGTTTTCCGGCATTCTGGCATGGTTCAGGCGGCGACGCAGCATTTCCGGGATGGTGGTCCGGTGAGCGGGCATGGAAGAGCTACAGTTAGCGGCTCCGGGTGGCCTTTGGCGCGGCGGCGAGTCCTCGGCCGTGGCGGCATCGCACGGCGCAGAGCGGAAGAGCCGGCCGGCTGTGCTGGTCGGTTGACTCGTAGACTCAGCGTCGCAGCGCGTGACCCCATTGGGGAAGAAGACCCGCCGAAGGAAGGTCTTCACGCAGCTAGCGCGACTGGCCCCTCTGAGCTAGTTGGCGCATGGACCGCATGTCCACAGCCGGCCTAGGCCGCGGGGACCGGCCGGTCCAGGCCGGTCCAGCCTGAGGGGCTTTGCCCCTCAGTTTTCCGACGACCGTAACATTCGCTACAGGCGTCCGTTTTGCACGCCGTCTGCGGTGGCGCAAACCTGACGTCGAGGTAGTCTTTTTGAGATGGTTTTGGGAATTTTTTATTCCTCAAACGAGGGTCCATGGAAGCACGATGTGTCTTTAAGTGGATGAGCGTTTTCCTAAGATTTTTGTTTTGGGCGGCGTGGATGTATCTGATTCCCATTTTGAGCGTCGCCTGGGGCGTTGGGACCCTGGCACCGAAGAGGAGCTTTCCAGGGTGGTTCTGGGCATTGAGGCCGAGGTTGAGGCGTGGGCCCCATGGCCCGTCTTTTGAGCTGCATTCAGCTTTTAGCGACTTTTTCATCGGACGTCCATTCGGGGCGTACGAGCAGTCGAGGATGGGTGTTTTTCTGAGGGCATCACATTGGCGCAGTCTTCCCGATATAATTCTGAATGATGGTGTGGGCCCCACGAGGGCCATTTGGGAGTTGATGGTGATTTTACATCTTTATCACCGGGTGTCTGTTTTGGAAAAGTGATTAGTCCATCTCCTGTTCTTTTTCGAGAAGATCGCAATGGTGTGATCCGTTGGCAGCGCTTCGGGACCAGGGTGTGGGTCCCCCGTGGTACCGATCGTGCGCGGGGAGCCGGAACGTATCTTTTTCTCCGGATATCTATTACACTCAAGTGAGCAGTCTTTTTGACGTGTTATCCTGAGGGGATCACAATGGTGTGATGTTCCCGACTATTTTTGGGGTCGAGGCTTGGGATCATGGGACGTCGTTCGAGCGTGAGGAGGTGTTGGTACTTTTCCATCGGATATCCATTGGAGGCGAGTAAGTTGTCGATCTCGTGTGTTTTTCCATGGGGATTACAACGGTGTGATCTGTTTGGTTGTGCATAGCCTCTTTCCTGATCTTGTTAAATGTGGAATCATGAAAACCGCTCCACTGGTGGTTCGTCCTACCATGTTTGTAGAGGACCCTTGGCGTGTGACCGCGCACTCTAGGGAGAGTGATATAAATGATTCATAAGATGTGGTTGGTCGTGCCTAGACCTTTGAGGTGGATTTGTTACGTTCATGCCTTCACGTTGACGATGGGTGTCGTGTGCACATTAGCCTTTGGGCTGGAGACGTGGTATACTCTAGGAGTATACGGGAGTGCTGGGAGTTACATGTGAATGTTGGTACCTGAGAATGTTTATGTGCTTGGTTGGGGTTGACTTAGAGCCACATGTCATGTGGGCCCCATGTGCGTGTTGTGCTCTGCTTTACGTACTTTTGACCTCTCGCGACGTAGAGGGTCCCTTTGTTCTCATTTTTTGACTAGCAGGGTTGAGTTTTCCCCTCGTCCTTCTCTCGATGGTTTTGACCAGCATGGTTGAGTGGTCTTCCCCTGGTTTCGTTCTTGATGGTTTGGCCGTAATTTGCGACTATGTGTGCTCGTACAACGTGGGTGTTTTTCCATATTCTAGGATGAGTTGTCTCGGTCCGCTTCGACAGTGACTCATCGGATTGGAGTGTGATCGCCCTGAGGGGTCGGGGAGTTTCTCCCACTGCTTTGTGTTCCCTGGTAGAGTTCTTGTGGATTCGGTGTGACCAACACTTTACGGGGGCACCGATCCTTTACGCAGGAGGCTGTTTCCAGCATGGCTGAGGTTGTTTCCCATAGGTCTGAGGTTGTTTCCAGCAGGGCTGAGGTTGTTTCCAGTATGGCTGAGGTTGTTTATAGTAGGGTTGAGGTCGTTACCAGCAGGGTTGGGGTTGTTTCGAGCAGGGCTCGCCAGTGGGTTACCATCCAGTAGGGATGGCTAGTACAGTGGTGTTCACCGAGCAGTACCATCTAGTAGGGATGACCAGAGCAGTTCCGGGCTTACCTCCAGCGGGGCTGGGCAGTGGTCCCCGATGATGGGTTTACCTCTAGCTGGGCTGGGCAGTGGTCCCCGATGTTAGGCTTACCTCCAACTGGGCTGGGAAGTGGTCCCCGATGTCGGGTTACCTCCAACTGGGTTGGGCAGTGGTCCCATCCCCGACATTAGCCGGGTCGCCCTCCAGTAGATTACCATGTTACGGGACTGGGCATTGTGGCACCTGTCGACTTTCCGGGTCTCCCTGTAGTGGGAACCCATTGACATCCAAGGTTCCTTCAGTGGGGCTGGGCAGGGGGTCGCATGTTGACTTTGAGCAGACCTCTCGACTGCAGGGCAGTGACGTGGTGTGGTTTGACGTTCCCCCCAGAATTCTCATGTACGAGGAGCACTTTCCCCACCGAGACACATCCTTGTGACGCGACCTAAAACGATGTTGGTGAGTCAGTGCCGCCCAAAGAGGATAGTGTCATGGTGCTGTGATTGAGCCCTTTACATGTAGTTCGGGGTAGACATGTGGGATGCTATGCATTGATGGTGTTATTTCTGGGACTGCTGGATACTTTTTTCTTAGGCTGAGATATGGGATGGAGATCCCCTTACGACATTGTTTGGGATTCTTGATTGAAAAAAATTATATGTATATACCTTGTTCCAATACCCACTTCTTTTTTTTGGTTACTCTCCTTCCCGGAGAGGCGAAGACGCGTGGGGTTTGAAACGTGCTTTTCGTTTCTAGCTTCTCGTGGTTGGATGAGTCAACTCTCCTACTATAGGTAGCGAAGACTCAATGGGAAGTTCATCTTCTCACCATTTCTAGCACCATGTGTCTGGATGAGTCTACCTTCTTTCCTCTTGTTGGGTTGAGCTGGACTCTCTACTATTACTCTAATACACCACTTGTTGTACTCCATTACATTTCATGTTCATTCTACTGCTCACCCTTCGGTACCTCCTTTGTTGATCCCTTGAGGCTTCAGGCTATCCTACTGAGTATTTTTATACACACCCCTACTTGGACTTTGCCCGCACTTGGTGTGCCCTTGCAGACGACGGAAAGGTTGGCCGTGATGTCAGTGGAGCTTAGGAGCCTGGGAGCTTGGATTGCAAGTGGTAGTCGGAGTCGGGTTCCAGGTGGGGGACCCTTCCAGCTGTTTTTTTTTACATGTTGCCAGGTTGTGACACTTTTCTTACTGGGCACGTGTTTTGCCTCTTTACTTTTCAATGTACCTTCATCTTTCTCTGTACTTGTAGAGGTTGATGCGCTTTGTGGTTTATATATAGCAGTTTCTATTTTTTTACTTGTCTTTTCTTTTACTCTGCACTTTTTCATTGAGTGTTCTGCGTGTGTGTGTACAGGTACTTCGTCAAAGGCCTCCCTGAGTTTTTGTGCCTTCGACGGTAGTCGCGAGCCCCTGGCCAATGGAGGCCGGCTTGGGGTTGTTGCGGCTCGAGCCCGGGTAGGGTTGGGTCGTGAAAAAAGTAGTATCAGAGGTGGTTCATTCATTGGGACGTTGTTCGGACGTTCCTAAAAAATGGAATTGGTTGGGATTTATGGAAATAGTGTTAACGTGTCTCGAGAGAGGGTCTCAGGCCAGGGAGACCAGTGATGGTGCGACAGCCGACGTATCCATTCACCAGGACATTGATAACCCTCTTTTCGGCTCAACTTGCTGAGACACTTGAAGCAGGGAAAACTGGTTTTGTGCATCTCATAGGATTGAGTCTTTGACTGTCCTTCTTGAGTCATCTCCCCATCGTTGTTGTTATTTGTATGTACATATATGCTCATCTTACCGCGGCACTCCTTGATAATATTCAGGATGTCTCCGTGAAGACATCTAGCCAGGATACCATCATTGTTTCATGACGACGACCTTGTGAGCTATGAGGCCACAGTCTAGGACCCATCATGCGAGCCCCTTTCTCCGGGTGGGCCGGTAGCAGCACCCCACCTGTTGAGCAGAAAAAAACTTTAGTAGAGCAGGCGGGGCTTGAGCGTAGGTTGAACGTGCTCCGTGAGTTCCAGCGTCAGAGACCACTGAGGTTCAGTGGTAAGCCAGACCCTCAAGCAGCTGAGATTTAGCTCGATGCAGTGGTTCAAATTTTCAGGCATGTGCAGACGCTGGCAGATCAGATAGTGGATTTGGTAGTCACCCTTTTTCATGGATCAGCTTGGCATTGGTGGAGTCTGGTGACTTAGTTTCTAGACGAGTCGGCGCTTTCTTGGGGTGACTTTCAGTTTTTGTTTTGTGAGGAGTTTTTCCCCTCCTGCTTGCGCTCCATTAGGATTCAGGAGCTCCTTCAGTTTCAACTGGGAGGGATGACGGTGGCCGAGTACGCGACTAGTTTTGTAGACCATGCAAGATTTTACCTGGACATGGTCCATGATGAGAACTTCTGAGCACGAAAGATTGAGTAGGGTCCCCACCGAGAGATTCATGCTGTCATAGCACCCTTGGGAATTTCCACATATGTCGGGGTACTAGAGCAGGCACTGGTGACAGAGGGATTCCTGTCACATTCTGGAGTTGGTGGTGGCATTAGGAATGTTGGAGCTGAGACGTCTGCCGCAGCTAGCAGGCACCGGCAAGCAGAACCTCGATGCAGGTGGCTTTCTGACAATCGGACTCAACGGCATGGTCGTACACCACAGTGGCGCCGGAGGGCACCATTGCAGCCCAGAGAGAGTTAGTGCTATGCTTGCGATGGGCGAGGTCACCTGGCACGGGACTGCCCGACCAGGCATGCAGAGAGCTTCTGGCAGGCAGTAGGTGCACCACCACAACAGAGACAACGCCGTGATCGGAGTATCACCCAGGGAGGTGGTGCTAGAAGAGGAGCGGGAGGAGCTAGGAGTTGGGGATAGCTTTACAAAGGTCTTCCCATCACCACTAGGTGGTCCACGTCAGGCTCCGTGAGCTGACAGTTGGGACCACGGACAGTCGCGAGCTTTGAATGTCTATGATCCTGCAAAGCATGAGGTGATGGGAGGTACGCTCTGCAACTCTTCTACTTTCTATAGTAGAATTGATAGTCTTTGTGTGTGGAATGATTTTCTCTCTGCTCCTTGCTTGAGTTGTTACCGGGGTGACGCAGGGCGTCAGGTGTAACTCTGTGTTGGTAGAGTAGAAGGTGTGTAACCTTCCTCTTGGGTCGATGGCGTCAACTCCATCGCTCCCCCAGCATATAAGAGAGTCTTGGTTGAGAGACATCGACTGTGGAACCTTGCGTGACCAAATATCCTTGGTTGTCTCACCATATGATTATTCTGAAGGAGGGAATCACCAGGCCTTGTTCTAGGTGCGGGCGGTGATTCCAGTCACGGCGTGTGACGTAGAGGTTCGAACAGGGAGGTGAGCTACCCCTGAGGGCCTTCGGACCATTTGAGACCGTGCAAAGGGATGGTGAGGTACCCTACCGCCTTGCCCTAACCCCATAGTCCTGAGTTGGTGCACGCCATCTGCAAGGGTCGACCTCGTGTGAACGGATCAATCCGTTGGTCTGTGTGCGGTGATGCAGAGCTGTGCATGGGTTTTTCTAGGTATGGGAAATCCAGGTGTGGGCTTAGTACCCTGTGTTGCTCCCTAGTTTTTCTTTTTGGGGAAAAAATCTTGAAGGAGGGAATGATGTAAGAACCCTGTTTTTTCTGCAAAAGACTTTGTAATATTCTTGATGTTATTCCAGAGCAGCGCCCTCAGACGGTGTGCGATGTTGAGCCCCAGAGTGGCCGGAATAAAATTTTCAGTACGTTCACACTGGAAATGCCAAATAAATCCAATAACTCCTAAACGGTGTTCCGGATTAGAGATCTGAGTGTATGGATGGTTCCGGAATGGGGTGTTTACCCTAGGAACAACATAAAACTTGCCAGCGCGGGACGTTTGGACCCCTCGTTCACTTTTGGAACGTTAAACAGATAAATTAATTAATTGATTTATTCGTTTAATGTTGGAACGCAAGTATCTCTTAAACAGTGGATTGGATTGGAAAACCGAGGGAACCGTTGAGTTATGAATGTTCTGTTTACCTTAGGAAGGGTGTAAGTTTCGGGAGCGCGACCCGTCTGTGAAAAATGGCCCCAGGGGCATTTTCGTAATTTTGCGGCTTTGGGCGTTCAACTTTATATCTTTTGAACGGAAGCTCGGAATCGAATTACGAGACCACCGTTGCGCTCGGGAGGTGTTTTGTGGCCTAGGGGAGGCTTAACCTCGACTCTGTCGAAGGTTTCAGATGCGGGTTAAATTACAGGCATAAATTAATTAAAGTTTTTAATTTTATTTAAACCCTCATCCCCTTCCCCCTCCCTTCTTCACCCCCTGGAGAAGACCTCCAAACCTCTTCCCTCTCCTCCTCCACTTTGGCGAGGAAGCTCCAGCAAGGTGACTGCGTGGTGGCAGCTCCTTCATGAAGCTCCGGGCAATACCCACGAGGTAGGATTGTTGCGGTTTCAATTTTTATTCACGAATCTACATTGAGTTCAATTTTATGCGTCTATTTTCTGTCAAATCTTTGAAAAAATCCCACGGATGCGTGGTATACAATTTTTTCTTTCCGTCACATCTTTCAGAATTCAAATCCGAGTTACGAGGAGGCCGCAGTGATCCGGCGAAGTTGACAGGAATTTTGGGAGTTCTTGGGGTTTTTCGACGGTCCGATGAGGTTCAGGCGGCAGCGCGGCGTTTCTGGGATGGCGGTCCGGTGAGCGGGCACGGAGGAGCTCTAGGAAGTGGCTTCGAGCGGCATTCGGCACGGTGGAAAGTCCTCGGCTGCGGCGGCTTCACGCGGCGCGGAGCGGAAGAGCCAGCCGGCTGTGCCGGCTGGTTGACTCGTAGACTCGGGACGCAGCGCGCGACCCCGCAGGGGAACAAGACCCGCCGAAGGCGGGTATTCACGCGGCTGGCATGACCGGCCCCTTGTGGCCGGTCTGCGCGTTGACCGCAGGTCCACAGCCAGCCCACTCGGCGAGGCCGCGGGCCGGCCCAGGCCGGGCGGACCGGCCGATCCAGGCCGGTCCAGCCCAAGGGGCTTTGCCCTTCAGTTTTCCAATGCCCGTAACATTCACTACGGGCGTCCGTTTTGCACGCCGTCTGTGGCAACGCAGACCTGACGTCGAAGCCAAATTTTTGAAATGGTTTCAGGAATTTTAAATTCCGGAAACGAGGGGCCGCGGAGGCGCTACGTGTCTTTATGTGGACGATCATTTTTCCCGAGATTCTTGTTTTGGGCGGCGCAGACGCATCCGACATCGGTTTTGAGAGCCGTCAGTGGCGTTGGGTCCCTCCCACAGTGGCGGAGATTTCAATGGTGGTTTCAGTCATTGAGGCCAAAGTTGAGGTGTGGGCCCACAACCCATCTTTTGAGCTGCGTGCTGCTTTTAGCGGCTTTTTCATCGGACGTCCGTTTGGGGCATGCGAGTAGTCGATGTTGGGTGTTTTTATGAGGGCATCGCATTGGCGCAGTCTTCCCACTGTAATTCCACACGATGGTGCGGGCCCCGTGAGGGCCGTTTGGGCGTTGACGGTGATTTTCCATCTTTATCACCGAGTGTCCATTTTGGACAAGTGATTAGTCCATCTCGTGTGCTTTTCGAGAGGATTACAGTGTTGCGATCCATTGGCAGCGCTTCGGGACAGGGGTGCAGGTCCCGCATGGTACCGCTCTTGCGCGGGGAGCCGAAACGTATCTTTTTCTCCGAATATCTGTTGCACTCAAGTGAGCTGTCTTTTTGATGTGTTTTCCCGAGGGGATCGCAATGGTGCGAGGTGCTCGACTGTTTTTGGGGCCGAGGCTCGGGATCACAGGACGCCGTTCGGGCGTGAGGCGGTGTTGGTGACTTTTCTATCAGATATCCGTTGGAGGTGAGTAATTAGTTGATATCATGTGTTTTTCCACGAGGATTAAAACAGTGTGATCCTTTGGGTTGTGTGGAGCCTCCTGCACGATCTTGTTAAATGAGGAAGCATGAAAATTGCTTCGGTGGTGGTTCGTCCTTCCATGTTTATAGAGGACCCTTGGTGTGTGATCGCGCACTCTTGGGAGAGTGATATACACGATTCATAAGATGTGGTTGGATGCGCCTGGTTCTTTGAGGTGGAGTTGTTACGTTCACGCCTTGGCGTTGACGATGGGTGCTGTGTGCACGTTAGCCTTTGGGATAGAGATGTGGTATACTCTGGGAGTATACGGGAGCGCTGGGAGGTACATGTGGATGTTGGTACCTTAGAATGTTTATGCGCTTTGTTGGGGTTGACTTGGAGCCACACATTGTGTGGGCCCCTATATGCGTGATGTGCTCTTTTTTACGTACTATTGACCTCTCACAACGTTGAGGGTCCCTTTGTTCTCATTTGTTGACCACCAGGGTTGAGTTTTCCCCTGGTCCTCTTCTTGATGGTTTTGACCAGCATGGTTGATTGGTCTCCCCTTGGTTTCATTCTCGATGGTTTGGCCGACAGAGATGGCTTGTTTCCACTATTTATTCAGCTTTGAGGGGTTTTATTACCATGCCCTTTCATCGGACTGCGGAACCGTTTACGACTACATGTTCTCGTACAACGTGGGTGTTTACCCACTTTCTCGTATGAGTTGTCTTGGTCTGCTTCGATAGTGACTCAGCAGATTGGAGCGTGATCGCCCTGAGGGGCCGAGGAGTTTCTCTTGTTGCTTCATGTTCCCTGGTAGAGTTCTGGTGGATTCGGTGTGACCAAAACTTTACGCGGGCACTGATCCTCTACCCAGGAGGTTGTTTCAAGAAGCGATGAGGTTGTTTCTAGCAGGGCTGAGGTTGTTTCTAGTAGGGCTAAGGTTGTTACCAGCAGGGTTGGGGTAGTTTCAAGCAGGGCTCGCCAGTGGGTTACCATCCAGTAGGGATGGCCAGTACAGCGGTGTTCACCGAGAAGTACCATCCAGCATGGATGACTAGAGTAATTCCAGGATTACCTCCAGTGGGGCTGGGAAGTGGTCCCCAATTCCGGGCTTACCTCCAGCGGGGCTGGGCAGTGGACCATGATGTCGGGCTTACCTCCAGCTGTGTTGGGAAATGGTCCCCGATGTCGGGCTTACCTCCAGCTGAGCAAGGCATTGGTCCCCAATGCCAGGTTACCTCTAGCTGGGATGGGCAGTGGTCTCATCATCGACATTATCCGAGTCTCCCTCTAGCGGATTACCCTATTACGGGACTGGGCAGTGTGGCACCTGTCGACATTCTGGGTCTCCCTGTAGTGGGAACCTGTTGACTACCAGGGATCCTCCAGCGGGGTTGGGCAGGGGGTCGCCTATCGACTTTGGGCAGACCACTCGACTTCGGGGCAGTGACGTGGTGTGGTTTGACGTTCCCCCAGAACTCTCAAGTATGAGGATCACTTTCCCCACTGATACGCGTCCTTGTGACGCGACCTAAAACCGTGCGGGCGTGTCAGTGCCGCCCAAAGCGGATAGTGTCGAGGTGCAGTGATTGATCCCTTAACTTGCAGTTCATGGCGGATGTGTGGGATGCTAGGCATTGATGGTGTTATTTCTGGGACTTTTGGCTACTCTTTTCTTGGGCTCAGCTACGGGATGAAGATCCACTTACGACGTTTTTTGGGCTTCTTGATTGAGCATAAAGATATGTATATACCTTGTTCCAGTACCCACTTCTTGGGTTTGAATACTCTCCTTCCCGGAGAGGCGAAGACGTGTGGGGTATGCCATGTGCTTTCTGTGTCTACCTTCTCGTGGTTGGAGGAGTCTACTCTTCTGTTATAGGTAGCGAAGACTCGATGGAAAGTTCATCTTCTCACCGTTTTCAGCTCCTTGTGTCTGGACGAGTCTACCTTGTTTCCTCTTGTAGGGTTGAGATGGACTCTCTACTATTACTCCACTTCACCCCTTGTTGTACTAATTTACTTTTCCTGTTTGCTCTACTACTCACCCTTCCGTGCCTCTTTTGTTGCTCCCTCGAGCCTTCAGGGTATCCTACTGAGTATTTTTATACTCACCCCTACTTGGGCTTTGCCCGCACTTGGTGTTCCCTTACAGAAGACAGACAGGTCGGTCGTGACGTTAGAGGATCTTAGGATCTTGGGAGCTTGTACCGCGTGTGGTGGTCGGAGTCGGGTTCTAGGTGGGGGAACCTTCCTGCTGTTTTTCTTTTGTTTCTCTATTGCCGGGTTGTGGCACTTTTCTGATTGGTCTAGTGTTTTTCCCCTTTACTTTTCAGTGTACCTTCATCTTTCTTTTTACATGTAGAGGTCGATGAACTTTTTGGTTTATACATAGTAGTTTCAATTTTTCTTTACTTGTCTTTTCTTTTACTCTGCACTTTTGCATTGACTGTGTTACATGTGTGCGTGTACAGGTACTTAGGCAAAGGCCTCCCCGTGTTGTTGTTCCTTCGGCCCTAGTCACCATCCCCTGGCCTATGGAGGCGGGCTTGGGGTAGTTGCGGCTCGAGCCCGGGTAGGGTCGGGTCGTGACAAAGAACCTTTAGGAAAAATACGTGTGTCGATTTGCCATGGATGAGGACATCCCATGTCAGAAGGAGTCCATGTAAAAAGGTCAACGGAGGTCATTCTTCATAGTCGAATGTGTTCCTCATCGGTGTTCTATGTCGGTGGAGCATTCTTCATTGGGAGAAAGCATTCCTCGTTAGTGTTCTTCTTCATTGGAGGGTTCTTCATTGGGAGAAAGTGTTCTTCATTGGGAGAAAGCGTTCTTCATTGGAGAGTTTTCTCCTAGGAGATCTAATCCTCCTTTTCCAACCTTTTTCTAACAAATGAATAGAGAGAACCTCTAAATAATAGATTATCTATTATTTAGTTTGATGGGTTTAAATTTTAAATTGTATAATTTAATTAAATGAGATGGCTAAATTAATTAACGGGGAAGGGTTGATACCATGAAAAGAGTGGGGGGGGGGGTGGAACCATTACATTAAGGGAGGTCAAGAGACTCTCCCTCATTTATGAGGGAGTTGAGAGGTTTTACTCAATTAAATTCAGGGTTTAGTCCTGGGTGGTCCGCACACTATAACCTCTCGTGGGAGATTAGGTTCGGGTGGGCCATACAACCATAACCTCTCATGGGATGTTACGGTGTGGTGGTCCGCACCTCTAACTTCCAAATGGGTGGTTATAATAGAAAAAATAAAATAAAATTTGCATTTATTTTATTTTATTATTTCCATGAAAATCCAAAAACTAACTTTCACCCTCGACCAACTGTCATCAAGATGAAAGTCTTCCTAAGAGATTATCGGTTCTACGAGTTTATCGGCGCCCTCAGATTTCCATTCCGATCACAGAACAAAAGTTAGAAAAACACTCATGTACGTTTACTGAACATACCCAAAAAAACATCAGAAATTGATTATGATCACACTAGTCCCTAGAATCAGGCGCTGTTAATTTTTGGGGACTCGTATAATTCCTATTTATTAATAAAAATTCATGTAAATTTTGAGTCATTACATTCTCCCCACCTCAGGTTTTACGACCCTGTAATCCACAACTCAAACTAGGTAAACAAGTGGGGGTAATGATAAAGCATCTGAGCCTCCCACTCTCATGTGCTCTTTTAGAGGTTCTTGTGCTTCCAATGAACACACAACAGAGGTATAGACCGTCTATGAAGGACACACTCCTGTCGATCCTCAATCACTACTAGAACTTCCGTAAAAGTTTCCCTATCATCGACATCCAGTTCTCCATGGTCGATGATTTTGAAAGGGTCATACACATATCTCCTCAGCTGGGATACATGGAAGACGTCGTGCACCCGATGTAATTGAGGGGGAAGAGATAAGTTGTATGCCCCCTCGCCAACTCTGCTAAGGACCTGAAAAGGTCGGATGAATCTTAGAAATAACATGCCACCTCGTCTAAATCTCAGTAAACCACATCAAGGTGAGACCTGTAGAAAGATATGGTCGCCATCCTCGAATTCCAGAGGTCTCCATCTCTTGTCAGCATACAACTTTTTCTTGCTCTGTGCAGTCTTCATAGACTCCTGGATGATATGCACCTTCTATGTGGTAGCTCATAGCATATATGGTCCCACTAGTACTGACTCCCCTTGTTTAGTCCAGCAGAGAAGTGATCTGCATGGTCAATCGTATAACGCCTCAAAAAGCTCCATACCAACGGTGATGTGATAGATGTGGTTGTATGAAAACTCCACTTATGGTAAGTGATCCTCCCATCTACGACCGAAGTTGAGGACACATGCACGGAGCATATCCTCAAGGGTTTTAATGGTCTGCTCAATCTGGCCATCCATCTGAGGATGGAAGGCAGTGCTTAAATGGAGCTGCGTCCCAAAAGCCTCCTAAAACCCCTTCCATATATGAGAAGTAAATCATATGTTATGTTTGGAGATAATTGTCGAAGGTACTTCATGTAACAACACAATATCCTACACATAGAGGCATCACAATCTCTCTACTGAACCCTGATCACTAATCAGTAGGATGCAGGACAACATTGTGAGTTGGTCAATGATCACCCTGATAGAGTCAAGTCCTCTCAATGTATATGGAAGTCCTATCACAAAATTCACGGATATACCATACGAATTTCACTCTGGGACCTCTAAAGGCTGAACCAAGCCTGCTGGTGCCTGGTGATCCTCCTTCACTTGCTGACAAGTGAGGCACTGAGAGACAAACTTTGCAATTGCCTTCTTCATTCCTGGACACGAGTGCTGTCGCCAGAGGTCTTGTTACATCTTCACCACTCATGGATGTACTGCTAAAGGGGATTTATGGAACTCCCTTAACACTTCCTCCTGAAGTGACACAGGTACCATGGTACGTCCTCTAAAGAGGATAATGTGATCCCCATCTTCATATAATCCATCAAGTGCATGTCCTATGGATATCTGAGCACGTCGCGTCTCGCAGTCAGTGTCCCCACACTACACCTCCCTGACTCGCAGATGAAGTGGGAGAGTGATTGTAAGATACTGAAGGAAGGCTGCTCCATCTCTATCCACATAGGATATCTGTAAAGTATCCATCTGTTCTATCGCCTCACATAGCTAATATATACCAGATCTCTTGCTGAGTGCATCAACAACAATTTTCCCCTTCCCATTTGTATAGATTATCTCGAAGTCATAGTCCTGGAGGAACTCAAGCCAACGTCTCTATATCAGGTTTGGTTCTTCTGAGAGAAGTTATACCTGAGACTCTTGTGATTAAAGTACACTATTAAATGCTCACCCATCAGACAATGTCGCCACATATTCTAGGCGAAGACCACTTCTGCTAACTCTAGGTCATGGGTAGCGTAGTTCTGCTCATGTTGTATCAGCATTCGAGAGCCATACGCGATAACTACTTTCTCTTGCATCAGGACACATCTGAGCCAAGTCCCTGATGTGTTGCAGTAGACTACATACCATACGGATTCCTCTTTAAGCCTCAAGATTGGGGCACTAGTCATCCATTGTCTCATCTCTAGGAAGCTCTGATGGAATCTCTCTGACCGCACGAAGGGTTCCCCCTTCTTCATCAAGGTAGATAGTGGTGCTGAAACTTTGGAAAAGTCTGTTACAAACCTCAGGTAGTATCCAGCCAAACCTAGGAAAATCTGTACCTCCGTCACACTCTTAGGTGGTTCCCAAGCATGTACCTCCTCAATCTTCGCTGGATCGATTTCAAATCTATCCTCCAAGATACATTTTACCAAAAAGTGAACCTCTAGGATCTAGAAATAGCACTTTGAGTGCTTACCATAAAGCTGGTTCTCTCGGAGTGTGTCCAATACAACTTACAAATGATAGGCATGCTCCTCCTCAGTAGTCGAGTAGAGCAGAATGTTGTCAATGATGTCTAAGACAAAGCTATTGAAGTATGTATGAAAGATCATTTTCATGAGTCCCATGAACACTTATGGATCATTGGTTACACCGAATGGCATAATAAAGAACTTATAGAAGACATGTCGATATCTAAAGGCTGTCTTCTACACATCCTCGTCTCAAACTCTGACTCAACCTCATATTAGGTTCCCGCACAAAAGCACGCTCATCTCCGGAAGATCCTCTCCACAAGCTACTGGTTGATTCTACAACTACCACGAAGTCCCAATAATAGGTATAACAAATATCCTCCATGTCGTAGGGGTATCAATGCAACTAATGGTGCATCAATCAGATGTCTGGTCAATGAGTTAATATCCATTTAGCCCCAGCTGCCAGGTTGGATTCGTGCACGATCCAACCTGACCATATCTCAACTATACCCCAAACTTTAGTGGGGTATACTAATATGAACCTTCATAATCCAAGATTACAAGCACTGTAGATAGTTAATTAAACGGTTGTCTGGTCCCAAAGATATTGCCAAAAGAAAGTAAAGTGTCATAGTGGGCCCGTGTCCGGTACAACCAGGTCGGACCGACCTCTCCCGACCTAGCCTGCGTTCCATGTTTTTGTGAATTACACCATTGGTGCTAGTCACCAGCCCTTGGTCTATGGAAGGTGGGCTTCGGGTAGTCACGGCACGAGCCCCCGAGGATGGGTCGTGACACCACATATTAGATAAATATGAATCATACACATGTGTAGCAAAAGAAAACATCTAACTAGTAGGTCACTAAAACCGAGGAATAAGAATGGGCTTCATAAAACATTTATAAGAAAATCATTCAATTTATATAAAATAAATAAAAATTATGAAGAAAATTTATCCCATTCATCATATCATAAATAACCCAGTGAATTAAATTGAATTTCATTTCCTTTTCAAATGGATTCATAGAAGAAAATCATTAATAATTTCCCTAATAATAATAACACAATAAACCAATGAAAAATGGGCACCTAAGATATCCAATAACATTGTATTTAAATATCATTCAATCAACTAAAAAATTATATGGTATTTACAATAAAATAATTGATGGAATTTGATTAAGAAAATAATTTTGCTAAAAATCGATTAATGGAATCAATTAGAACACCCTTAAATAAAATTCATGGAAATTGGATATTCACAAATAAAAGGTATTAGAAGAATATATATATATATATATATATATATATATTGTTACGAAAGGAAAAGGAAGTGATTGGCCATCTCTTTGATTAAATAGAACATTAAATAATCTATCTACATAAATAAGATGGATGGATTAAAAAATAAAATATCCTAGTTTAGAAAAGGATACATAGTAGGGGGTTGACATAGATAAAAAAAACCTTTCAAAATAATATTCCAAAAAGAATCAAACTAAAATGGAACATGGATCAAATTTCATGATACCATTGTGGTTCAATCCACAAAATTATAAATATATGCATTTATTGGAGAATAAATCATGTAGCATATGTCACATGAGGTTAAATACTTTTCAATTTAAACAGAAATATGGATGTGAAAAATTAAAAGATATTTTGTAGGATAGTCTTTACATTGATGTAAAATATATAACAATATATCAAATTAAAAAATGATATTCGAGATATTAAATTGAACGAAATTGAAAACCTATAATTTTAAGAATAATTTCCAACAATGGATACTTGAATATGATAAAAATTTTCCTTTAAAAAATTTATATCCAAATATAAATCATTTTATTATGAATGGAACCATTTTTATACAATGAAATTTCTTCTCTTATAAACCCACATGATAAAAAAGGGTAATAAAAATTTATTTCTCAATGACGTCAATTTGAAAAGGTAGATTATAAAATTACATATAATAAAATACTTGGCTGGGTAAAACCAAGAATATAATAACAATTATTATGATAAAACATTATACATCTAAAAAATGATATTTTGTTATTAAAATTATATTACTTGAAATATACTATATAAAGAATTTAATATTTCGAAAAGGATTTTTATAGTAAAAATATCATAGAATAAAATATTATAAAAAGTGAAAAATGTTCCCAATATTATAAAAAAATATTGGTAATGATCATAACTCAAAGAATGAAAATTGTATTACCAATAAAATACTTAATGGTTAAAACATGAATCAAAAAATATTGAAAATAACATTATTTTGATTAGTATATCCCAAAAATCAGAAATTAACAAAGTATAGATGATTCATGGGATATTAAATTAATAAAATACTATAAAAATGAAACCTAGTGCATAACAAGTAACTTGTATAAATGAATCAAAAATTAGAGAAAGAAATTCCATACAACATTAGTATCCATTGAATTGGAGTCCATATAAAGAAGAAATGTTATATGGATCTTAAAAACCACAAATTTGATAAATAGAAGACAATATATTAATTAGGTAGTAATAAAACTAAATTATTGAAATATTGATGTTCAATATCGAAAATGTCTCATAAATTTGAAAATCTGATAGTGAAACCCTTATATAGTATCAATAATACCATGAAATTACACAAACCACATATATGAAAAAAATATCTATCTTAAAAACATAATTCATAAACGTTCTCAAATATATTTTCATTTTTTAAAATTAATAAATAGTAAATATCTATTTTAATTATAGTTAGTTTACTTTTTTCTTCTCATCCCGCATAGAGTGTATATAGTTTGGAACATTTTTAATAATTTCATAAAAGTAGTTTCTATTTTGTTTTTTTTAAATTTAATATTTAATTGTTCATTACATTTATTTTTAGGGATGATTTATAATAATTTATTATGTTTTAAATCCATTTAATTACATTGTTAATATTTATCCTTGAAAATGAAATTGATAATGTTTCAGTGATTCTTAATGAATGAAAGATGTTTTCTTAATTACTATGTTTAATAAAAATGTTAACATTCCATAACCAAAAAAATAATTATTTACATCTTTATATCATGTTATATAATTAATTTTGTTCTCATATTCATCCATAATATTGATTGATATCATTGTTCAAGTAGGTGGATAAATTAACCCAAGCATGAACACACCATGATAAATAGATGATTATGTATTGTTTTTGTATATTTTTGTCATACAATATGAATAATGAACATACTTAGTTTTTATTAGTTTAATAAGTCATAATTTTGAGGAATTATACGAATAATTTTTGTATACAAAATTATTATATAATTTGAATAATATGATTTTCCTCTAAGTATGATTAGTTTAAATTATTTAATTAATGATGACAGTATGTTGTTCGTGTAATTAATATGTTCTCAAGATTTTTACAATATAAACATAATGATATCAGAAACAAATATTTATCCCTTAGAATCAATCTTAAGACCATCCACACAAGAAGGGGAGGAAGGGAAAACAAACAATGATTGATCCATAGAGGAGGTAGTTAACATATATGCAAGGGAGATGATTCCATTTCCTTATAACTATCAAAAGGAGTAATTTCATTTAGCATCCTAGATTCTATAATATGTAATAAATATCATAATTATGTATAAAATTCATTATTAACACCATAAATATATGTTTTTCAATTATAAAAACATGTTGTGTCATGGAATTAGTATTTTATAAAATGAATGAATGAGGGTTTTGTTATTCTTAATAGAAAATCGAAAGGTGGTTACTATTTGTACCAAATTTATATTAACATACTAGTATAATAATGAATATTAATTTATATTTATTAAGATATTTTAATTATTTTTTATGATTAATAAGTGTGGATAACGAAAAATAAATGAGAAAGGAGTGGTTATAAATTTATACCTCACTTCTAGGATTATCTCCTTTACAAAGGGGTTGAGACTTTGAGGGATGATCATCTGAGAAGACAAGAAATATTGGAAAGTGTACAAGAATTTTGAGGATAACTTAATTTATATTTTTAATCTGAACTATGTAGTTTTTTTTTGTGAGGGTATGTGAGGAGAGGAGTGCCTATTTTATAAATGAAAAGGGATTATGTTTTGTATGTACAAAAAAATTCTAATTGGATGTTACTCACATTAAATGGGACCCATGTTTAAAAATAACAGAGAGAGGAAGGGATAATGTCTTTCCACACCTAAAACACTAATGATAAAACATTTTTAACATCTTATCCCAATTACCACTTATTTTTCTCATTTTTAATATATTTTTTTCACCACGATTACTAGTTTTAACCTATGTAATTTATCCTTTCATTAAAAAAATCAAAATGGCACTAATTATATAATTTAGAAATATTGTTTCAAAAATTAGAATACGTTCAATTTTATTAAATTTTATTAACTGATAATTATTGTTTCATAATAGTAAATGTATAACATATTGAAAACAAATTTTGTTAAAAAATTATAAATTAAGATCTAAAATTCCAAATACAGGTTTATAAATTGAAAACAATATTTTAAAATTTTAAATCCATATATTAAAACATCATTATTCGTATAAAAATGTTCAATGTATTAAAAATTCCTAATTATATAACAAAAAATTCATAAATGTATTTTTATTTGTAAAAATTATATTTCCCACTTATCACATAAAAATAAATATTTTTATAAAAATCCAAAAATTTCATCATGAAAAAAATTGACATTATAAATCCTAAAATGAATCTTCTTTTTGAAATGAAATTTCATGTCTTATTTATATTAAATTTTAAATAATATCATAAAATAAAGATAAAAAAATTTTATAGTAAAATAATGTTTTATAATACGAGTTGTTTTTATTATTACTTTATATAAAACAGTTACAATAAACAAAATTTTCAATAAATATTTTGTTTCATTAAATTAATCACCTAATAAAAATATAAAAATATTTATTTAATAAAAATTACATGATATAAAAAAAATTTTATTAAAAAATAATGAATTGTGTAAATATTTTTATAATATATATATATTTACATATTTTTTAATTTGGTTACTCCTGTTTAATACGAACTGGAATTATAGAACATGGAAAATTTATTTATTATTCAATAACTTGAGTTACACACAAACAATAACATAAAATAACTATAAAATATTATAATAACATAATAATTGATGCTAAAATTGAAAAACATTAAAATATATGAACATTTAGAGATATATAATTGTTAATATAAAATATGGAAAAAAATTGTTTTCAATAAAATCTATCTTATTTATATCATTTATTATACTTGAAAAAATGAATTAAAAAATAAATAATTAAAATTTTATAAAAAAAATCCATTTTTTATTTGCTCACATTAAAATTTACTCAGTGTGATTTTTTTATTCTTTCATGAAATGATTGATTTTTAGTACAAAATACGGTTTTTTGAAAATTATAATTTTCTTCATTTTATCATTATATAATCATATTATATAAGTTTCAAAAAGTTTTCAAGTCTGAAATATGTATTAATGAAATAAAATTATGAATATAAATATATTCTTTGACTATATATATCTTATGTGAGAATTTTTTAAATTAATTGGAAATGATAATTTAAAAAATGGTTTTTGTCTTTTTATTGAATTAATTAATTTCATGGCCATATTTGGTTTCAGATTTCCATCAAATACATATATAATTAATTTTATTTTTAATTAATAAATTTTTTTCTTTAAATTCAATATTAATTATAATTCTTTCTTATATGAATATTTAATGGTGAAAACATTATGTTTCATAAAAAAAATTTCACATGATTAAGTATGCATTTTTTGGAAATAATTTTCCACAAATTTATAAATTTAAATTGAAAAAATTAACATTAAATTTAAAATATTTATGATCAAATTAGTTAAAAGGTGTGCCATTATTTTTTTATTAAAATTAATTATTATAGTTGAAAATTAATTTCCAAGGTAAAAATAAATCAGAGTAAAAGTTTAAATATTAAAATAAGAAACCATAAAACACTCACTATTTTCCCTTAAATGATTGGTTGAAGTGTTTTTAAACCCACATTCACATTACCATCCATACTTTTATTCTTTTTTACCATTTACCCTTGAATAGTAACATTACATAATTAAAAATGTACGAGTTGATTTCATAGCTACCATTTTCTTCTCTTATAAAAATAAAAAAATTATATAACTTACATTATTACCATATCACTGAATTTATACAAGATAATATTCCAAATTTTCTTCCTATGACCCCATCCTATGAACATATTCCTCTAGTCACTATAAGTTAACAGAAGTCTTTCTTTTCAATGATTAATTCCTCGTGGAAATTAATGTCTCTCGTGTGAGTATCCACTTCTTCTATATGTTTCATATGCAATTTCTACTGTCCTAAACGTATACAAACTTATGAATATAATGAATTAATAATCATTACTGTATTAATATTTTATTTTACTAATTAATCCATATATATTCATTCCATTCCTTATACTAATAAAAATCATAACATAGATCATGCATATATATGGACTACTATTACCCATAATGCTATGTTTATTGTTTTCATCGTTTCCTTGAATGGATGGTATCAAGAATTTATTTTATGAATAAATTTTATTTATGGGTTATGAGTAATATTTTTAAATGGTCCTTTATAATATAAAATTATTTTATCTATTCATAATGAAATTGGATCATTAATCGTGTTTATGTGCACACAACCACCTCTATGAACAAAAAATTTAAATCTTCCTTTCCACCCATCTTGGATGGTAAAAATAATTAACCTATTACATATTAAAAAATATCATTATGAAATTAAATTCACTTACTCATGAAGAAATTATAAAATTTTACTATATGGGTTCACTTATCCACCCATGTAAACGACATTATAGAGATTATTTCAAAAAGGATTATGGGTTGTCTTATAATGTAATATCATATAATAATGAAATATTTAAGATGATTTAATGATCTTGGAAAGGTGTGCTTAATATTTAAGATATTTATTTATATATCAACTTTTTATAGATAAACACTTTGAAAAAATGCTCATTGTGATTATCCATTTTCACAACTTATATTCACGTCTTTCAACAAATAAAATGGAAGAATATGAAATTATAATGATTCGGTCTTAAAAATTATGTAATCTTGAATTAAGGTAATAATTAAAATTGAGGTTCTATTCAGGATTAGAGTTTTATAGAATTAGGCCATAAATATTACATTATATCTCAATTGTTACAAATTAGACACTTCTACTCAGTATCCATTTTTTTATAAAATAAAAACTCTTAAAAGAAATCAAGAGTTGTTTTTATGATACAAATATTCCTAAATTCTTTCATTCTCTTAACCGTACGTATATCCTGTGAAAATCTATTCATAAATATGGTATTAGAATAAAAAACACAATAAGGGTTATAATAGCTACGTAGGGAGTTATATTTGGAATACCCATTGCATTATATTTCATAAATCTCTTATGAGAAACATTAAAATATACCTCTATCACGTTACCTAATGAATTGGAGAGCTATCTCGGGCTCACCCACCATATGTTTATCATGGAACCACCCATATACGTAAATAATGCCAAAGAACCATAACATAATTATAACATATAACATAATCATTAAGTAATGATAACATTTCCACCATCCAAACACAATATATCATTTCAAGATAATGAAATAATCAATGCTTTCTCAAATCCTTTTTTAAAACCATTTAAAACATTTAATAAATATATTTTGGAATCAAATTGTCCCATACCACTTTGAAACATTACAAAATTAATCAGCATTTAAAAAATTTAACTTCCATATAAATAAATCATTAAATCTATTTTAAAAACATGTATATTATTAGAATTATTTTGAATAATAAATATTTATAATATTTAAAACAATGTTGTAGTTAAATATTCCCTTACCCCTTCAGAAAATACTTAAATAAAAAATAATTATAGATTAAAATTAATCAAATCATATAATATCTTGATAAATAAGGTGATTCATTATATAATATGTCAAATTAAAGTATATACACTATATAAAAGTGAATTGGTGTATAATAACAAATAAGTCTCAATGGAATGTAAATTGTGAAAAAACCCTTTCAAATATCATATAAATAACGCATGAATTTAGCAATGTGGTGATTATGTGTTGAAAAATTATATCCACAAAAAAATGTAAATATAAATTTCAAAAAAAATAAATTAATATGTATTAGAAACTTAATCTTGAAATAATATAATTAACAAAGTATGTGTAAAACACAAAGAGTGGAAATTGAGTTCAGAATTTCTCTTACGAAAATTCAACATCCTAACAGCGTCACATAAAAATTAGGAAAATGCTATGATGATAGAGAAATGTTTCTCTCATCACATGGAAATAAAACTTATAGAAATAAGGATATATAAGAACATATCCCAACATAAGAGAATCAAAATTCAAAGACATAACATAAAAGAAGACTTTGACTAAAAAATAAAGGTGAAAAGTTCCCTTACAAATATTATTTTCTAAATAAAATAGATAAAATATTTGTATTCACTATATGTATGCATAAATAAATTATAAATAAAATATAAGATATCAAAACTCCTTTCTCACATAATTATAGAACGACATAAACAATAAGTATAAGATCAACCAAAAGAATGAAAATTGGTTTAAGAAGTTCCCTTACCTCGTGTCCGACTTAACTAGTTCATTATTTCATATCCTAAATAATAAACTAAAGATAATTTATACTTGAATAAGAACATTTTTCAAGATTAATATTCTTTTTATATAACTTAATACCTTTTTCTAAACATTACATAATAAATTATGTTTATTACGGTCATTTTGTCGATATTTGGTACATGGGTCAAATGTGAACTTCTTATAATTAAAAGTTATCCATGTGGTCAAAATTCCATAATCTCCATAATGATATTCATGATTTAAATATCATATATATCATATATATCAAGTATATATATTTATTTATAATAGTACATAACATTATAATATAAGAAATTAAATGCACCGTTTATGGAAACTTTAAGACGTAGGTATGCATGAACACTACTTTAACTTATATTTCGTATTTAATAGAATGAAAACCTAATGATACATAGGTATATTATAATTCTATAATAATATCATATATATAATTTTAGAAATTCCACCTTTTATATGTTCCACATATGGCATGAACGAGTCACATCACATTGAGCGTGCGGTTTTCTGCATTTCCTTAAATGAAATTATCGTATTTAACCATTATGGAAACCAAAAACGTATTATATAAATGTAAAATATAGAAAAATAGAGAAAATATAAATATAATATATATCACATATAAATATAGTTCCATCATAATGGCCAGCATGAGAGGCAGTAGGGTATAATTGAACAATCATTGTTTCGTGAGGTGGCAGATCACCGTACACAGAAATAGTATGTTCATATCCATTTGATGGAGGTGTTTGTAAGTTTAGTTTCAATACATATAATAAAAACAACCTATTATATAGAATATAATAGTGTTTTAATGTAAAAAAGGATAATAAGATCATAGGGAGTGACGAAGTAAAATAAAAGAGGAGATCTTGAGGGAAGACATTACCTTTAAATCAGGTAAATCCATTTGTATTGAACCAAAAGGATCGCCTGAATTATATTCTGCCAAAGGTAAGGATTCTAGGAGGAATATAAGTTTCATGAGAGATTATTGGGGTAGAAGTTCGAAGATCCACTAGGGCTTGAGTGGTTTGAGTAAGGGTTATAGGTGATGTCCTTTGTTTAGTGGGAGGAGGGGCTCTTTAGGAAAATTTGAAAATATAATTTGATTATATAATGATATTCAATTTCTAAAGGTCAAAAACATATTTAATAAGATTTCAATGTTTCAATAAGTCTAAATAAAATCATCCAATAATAATTTTAAACTTAATTGTTATTTTCTAATACTCATATTTTTTATTTATCCCTTTGTTAACTAATTTTAATTTTACCATGTCCTCTTATATATTCAAACTACATGGTTACTATATTTACTATAAAATACAAGTTACTCAAAAGGTATCATTAATGAAATTTTTAACATAATATATGTTATTTTTCTTAATATTATATTTTAGGACTATTTTTTCATTTATTAAAACATTTGATTGATTTAAAAACTATATTATGTCAATTTTAATACTATTCATATCATGAATTTTTAGAAAACCCAAACCAACTTGATTATTTCAAAAAACCATTCATTAATTGAAAGATAAAAATTCACCCTAATCTATAAAATTAGTCTATTTCATAAAAAGTTTCAAAATAAATTTATTTTAATATTTATAATTATATTTATTCGAACCCTTTATTAGTGAAGCAATTACTGCGTCACCATTGTGTTATAATTAAATTTGTTTATTTAATGTCTAAGAATCCAAAAATAAAATACCATGATGTATGAAAATTTTATATATTTCCAGACAATATTTATAGTCTAAGAGTTAACTAATATAACCTCATATGAATTTTGTTTAGTAAAAATATTTATGTTTATGTTATTTTTATCCTTCCTTTTAAATAATTAATATAAAGTTTTATTATGACTCCAATGGGGCTCCATGGGGTACCAAAAAAGACCCTAGAATTCCCTTCGTTAGAAATATCTCATCCAATGGGGTTCAGGATAAGGTAATTGTAATTTAATATTACTATAATATGATTTTTGACCCTTATTTACCTGATTTATGCTTTAACCATGGTAAATAAAATATATACTGATGTAAATATTTATAATGCGTAAATATAAAAGTTACCTATTTACATACTTTGAGCCTCCTAATTCAAAATATGGAATCCTTTTTTCCAAATTCAAAACACAGAAGTTATTAAAATTAATTTAAAATCAATTCCAATTGTCAAAACCAAAAACGTGTTTATATGAAATAATAACTATCCAAAGATTGACACCTGTTTATGTCCAATTTCAAAGTAAAATTACATACAATGACTAAAATTGGATTAAATGGTAAAAATATAATCAAATTACACATTAAAACCAATTAGATGAACAATATATCTTTATAAATAAATTATATGATAAGGTATTTTTTAATTAAAATTCAATACTTTTCATTATTCATTAAAAAATGAACATTATCAGAAAATACCAAAATTTCATCCAAATTTTAATTTTATTTCCCTATTCTAAAGAAGAATATTATATTTTTCAAATATAATATATAAAAGTAAAAAAATATAGATTTTAAAAAGGTTCTCCATCAAAAGATAGTAAATCAAACTTTTTAAAGAATATGAGAGTGTTTATGCTTAAAATTGGATTCATTAACATTGTAACCTTCTAACATTTTTTAGATAAATGTAAAATCATTTAATAAACATGTATAATCATATTGTAGTTAGTTCTGATCATTCCTGCAAATACAAGGGCTATGAGTTAACTACCATAATATTATTATTTTATTATTTTTTCAGTATAACTCAACATTGTGTGCAACGTTAGATTTCCAATAAACTTGTTGTTGCGTATTAGGTATACCAAAAATCATAGCATCCCCATTAAATTAAAATTTATATTTAATTCCAAAATTTTAATAAATATAAAAATTTCAAATTCTTTATTTAACTAGGATGTTACATACTTCCACTCTATTGGAAAATCTATCCCTATAATTTTAAAATTTGGCATGGAAACATCTTTAAAATTCCCACATAAGAAAAAGAGTGAATAAAACTTTTACATTAAAAGAAATAAAGATAATTACAAAGGTCACCCAAGATAACACAAACTAGGATTCCATGAAATCATGCATATTGAAAAGAAAACTAACTATCATGTTCTGATGGAGAGTGATAGAAACCATGATCCGGAGAATGTTTACAACAAAAAACCACAAACTAATGATGTGTTAAATGGACATTGGTTTTCTAGTAGTAAAATTAAACATAACACTTTTTTGTTTTAGGTTCTGTTTCATAAAGTTGTAGAATTTATTTAAGAGATAGACTAAGTAAATAAGTAAATATAATTACTTTTCAAGTAGGGTTTCATCCCCTAATAAGTTTCTACAGAAAACTTATATTTTATCAAAATGATGAGTAATCATGATGATTGGGTCACACCATAAGTTCTAGAATCTACTTCTAGGTAATAACAAGGTCTAAATAAGATTAACCTTATATTTCCCACTTCTATATACAATAACTGAAACCCAATATGTTAGTACAAGATCATATAATTCCCAAAAAGGATAATATTTTACCAAAAAGAAATACTACACTTAATATCCACAATTGACCAAAAAATACTAAAAGATCACCAAAGGCCATTAAATGCACAATTATCCTTTAAATATATTCAAAATAATCCAAATAATATTGTAAACCAAAAATCATAAGGATTTGATCACATAGTCTTCCAAAAAAAATCATAACATTTATCTCCAAATAACATCGGTAACTCATAATGTCTCATACGAAAGAGTAATTAACCTAATCACATATTCACTATCATAGGTTAATCATTTCCATAAATAACCCAAATAACCATATGTCCATAGTAAAAACATAGATTTTTCCAAAATAAAATTTCAACCATTACTCCACAAATTAAATCACATAGTTTTCTATTTCCCTTAAGCATTTAATGTTCCCTAGAAAAGATAATGTCTTTAAAAATAACCTTTATCACTTAATCACTAAATAATATTCCTATACTTAGGATATCCATTTCATAAAACAAAATTTCCCAAAATAAAAATATTCTTGATCCATAAAATCATATAACTAAAAAGAATAAGTCATACTAACCAGGGACTTCACTTAGGCCAGTGTTAGGAAATGCGCCCTTGTCGCCCTTCGGTTGGGGGTTAGATTGATATGGCCTTATCGGAAATGATGGGTTGTCACCCATATTATGGGTTGTCCTTTTCTATAAATCTCAAATATTACCCTAACCTGTTTTAACCTCAAGGGTTTTCTTATTCCTTTCATTTTCATCTAAATACATTAAGAACTAAACATCTTTTATATTGTTGTTTTCACCTCCATATGATAAAATCAAACCATTCCCAATATAATTAACATCATACCTTGATCATGGTGTCTATATGGTTTCATCCTCATTTTGTTCACGTAGGTAAAAGTTCCATGCATTGCTGCTATGATTTTGAGATCCTTCAAAATATTTTTCTTCCTTCATTTAAAAACACCTTGTATATCATGGGTCATATGGGTGTTTGCAAAATAATAGTTTTGGAAAATAATCATGTATCACATATAATTTCAAAACATCTATTAAAACATGATTTTTATAAAAATAGTCGGATCGTGTTTGAGTTGAAACATTCAACCAATTTCCCTTTTAATATACCCTAAGTATGTGATGAGAGAATATATTGTAAATGAATATATAAGTAGGTTTCCCAGGGGACTTTTTCTGCAGAACCATTTTAAATATTATTATACGCTTCAAAGTCAGGTGATAAGGTAAAATATTTTAAAATTCATGGATAATATTTACCTTTCTTAAAAATATGACAATATTGTAAAAATAAGATTTTATTAAATACAACCCATGATCCACGATTATATTGACGTATAGTGAAGGTGTTTGATATCTCTAAAAACAACTTTCATCTGATTTACATTCTAAAAAATGTTTCACAATCATCTGATCATGACTTTGCAAACATTATGGAAAACATGTCATTTGGAATAGATAAGAATGTTGTATGAGATCATCCACCTTCCATCTGTAACAAACATTCCATGATCTGAAAATGTTATAAAACAAGGATATAATTGAAATAATAGACATAAGGACTAACCATGTGTTTAACGAAAATTCCTAATCCATAAAGTTTTCTAAATCGACCTCTGATACCAACTATAAAGAACCAGCCTTAAACATTACGTAATCTTTTGTTAAGTTAATAATTCACTTTGAGGTTTATTTCAGGTATATACTTTTACATAATTATGCCATAACAATTACATTAAATATCAATTGTAATAAATTAGAAACTTATACTCAGTATCTATTTTTTCATAAAATAAAAACTCTTAAAAGAAAACAAGACTACTTTTCATGATAAAAATATTCATGAATTCTTCCTTTCTCTTACCCGTCCTTATATCGTATGAAAAACAATTCAAAAACATGGGATGATAATAAAAAACTCTATAAGGGTTATAAATCAAGGAAAGAAAACATTAGTCCATCAAAACATAGAAATCCATGAAATCCTAGTTTTCAATCTTTATCTTAGCACACAAAATCATATAATTTATGAATAAAAAATGATAGTCATAAATCATAAATGTAACTTGTGTCTTCCATAACATACATACATTATAGCCTTCACTGCTACATAAGAAGTTATATTTGGAATACCCATCGTAGTATATTTCTTAAATATCTTAGTAGAAACATTAATATTTACCTCTTTCACGTTACCCAATGCATTGAAGAGCTATCTCAGGTTCACCCCTGAAGGTTTATCACAGAACCACCTGTATACGTAAACAATTCCCAAGAACCATAACATAATCATAACATATAACATAAGAATAAAGGAAAGATAACATTTCCAAATTCCAACCACAATATATCATTTAATGATATTGACTTAATCATTACATTGGGAAATCAATTTTCAAAACAATTTAAAACATTTAATAAATTGTTTTTCAATCAATGTATCTCATACAACATTGAATATTTTAAAAAAATTAACATTTAAAAACATTAATTACACATAAATAAATCCATAAAACCATTTTACAAACATGGACATTAATGATAAAGATTTAGAATAATAAATCTTTAAAAAATTTAAATCAATGTTTTAGTTAAAGATTCCATTACCCCTATAGTAAATACATGATTAAAAATAATTAAAGAATAACATTAAACAAAGATTATAATGTCATGAGAAATAAGGATATTCATGATATAATATGTCAAATGGTAGTATATACCCCATATAAAAGTGAATTGATGTATAATAAAAAATAAATCTCAATGTAATGTAAATTGATACAATATCCATTTCAAATATCGTATAGATGATGCAAGAAATTATAAAAGGTGTTATTCTAATTTGAAAACATATATCCAAAAATGGGAAGTGAAATTTTCAATATTAATAAATAAATAGGTATTAAACACACAATCTTGATATAATATAATCAACAAAGTATGTGTAAAACTCAAAGAGTGGAAATTGGGTTTCGAAATTCCCTTAATAAAATTCGACAGCCGAATGACATCACATAAAAATTAAGGAAATGAATTGATCAGAGGGAAATGTTTCTCTCATCACATGGACATAAAATTTAATTAAATAAGGATACTTAAGAACATATCGCAACATAATAAAATAGAAATTCTAATACATAACATAAAAGAATTCCTTAACTAAATAATATAGGGGAACAGTTCCCGAACAATGATAATATTGTTTATAAAATAGATCAAATATGAGTTTTCACTATAAGTAAGCATAAATAAATATTAAATAAAATATAATATATCAAAATTCATTTCACACATATTCACAGCATGACATAAAAAAGAAGTATAGGATCAACCAAAAGAATGAAAATTGGGTTATGAAGTTCCCTTACCTCATGTTAGACATAACTCGTTCGTTCTATAATCTCCTAAATAATAAAATAATGTTAATTTACACTTTCTTTAGAACTTTTATATATTTTATTATTTCTTTTATATTAATTATTAGCTTGTTATAAACATTACATAATCATTTAAATTAATAATGGATATTTCATCGATATTGGTAATTAAGTCAGAAATGAACTTCCAATAATTAAAAGTAGTCCATATGGTCAAAATTGAATTATCTCCAGAATGATATTCCTGATTTATAAATTATATATATCACATATATCTAGTATATATTTTTATTTATAATGGTACAATACATTTGGATATAAAAAATCAAATGCACCATTTAGGGAGATGGTATGTTGTGCGTATGCATGAACGCTACTTTTATTTCTATTAATTATTTAATTGAGTGAAAATATAATGATACATAGTTATATTATAATTACATTATAATATAATATATATATATATACATAATTTCAGTTACTCTATCCTTTATACATTCCACGTACGGTAGGAACGAGTCATATCACTTTGAGGGGGTGGTAGTCTGCACATCCTCAAATGAAATTATTGTACATACCTATTATGGAAAATATAAAGGTATGATATAAATGAAAAATATAGAAAAATATAGAAAATATAAATATAATATATATCACATAAAAACACAGTGCTATCATAATGGCCACCATGAGACATGGTAGGAGATAATCAAACAATCATTTTTTCATGAGGTAACATTTCACCTTACACAGAAACAGTATGTTCATATCCATTAGATGGAGGTGTGTGTAAGTGTTGTTTGAATCCATATCATATCAAAAACACATTATATTGATTATACCATCATGGTAATGTAAAAAATTAATATGAAAAGAATAGGGAGTGAGGAATTAAAATAAATGAAGAGAACATGAGGGAAGACATTACCTTTAAATCGGGTAAATCACTTTGATTTGAACCAAAAGGCTTTCTTAAAGTGATTTCTGTATAAATTAAGTCTTCTAGGAGAAATATAGTGATATTGAGAGATTATATTGGTAATTTTAGATGAAATAATGGGGATTGAGAGGTATGAGTAAGGGTTATAGGTGATGGATTTTAATAAGGCATAGGAGGGGTTCTTTGGGAAAATTTAAAAATGTTTTTTTATTATATAATGGTTTTTGGTTTCTAAAGGTACAAAAATTATTTAATTATAATATAAAGTGTATATAAGTCTATATAAAATCTTCCAATAAGAATTCGACAGGTTTGGTTTAGCGACCCTGCCTTTTCTTACATTACTATTACATCATTTTAATGATAAACAACATAATATTATTACCCATAGAGGATCCAATGGATTAGTGTGTTGGGAAAACTATAACCATACATAAAAATCACAACATAAAGCATAATTTTTTTATTTCTTCTTCTCTAGATTCATATTGTAACTTGACAACTCCTTACAATATGTAGCCACCTGAGGGTATACAAAAAAAGAGGTGAGCTAAAAGCAGAGTAAGAGGATATATAAGAACAATATAGCATGGGGTGAGCATAATATAACATGGGAAAAAGATCATGAACATGAGAGGAAGCCTAAATATAAGACTTGAAATGTGGCAATGCATAAAAATGAAACATTATGTCTTAGTGGTTAACTACAACACATACTTGTGAACCAAGCAAGGATCTTGGTCAGACATCATTTCACATTTACTCATGAGATTAATCATGTTACCCAATGAATTATAGATCTATTTAATTTCAGGTGCACATGTCACATTCAAACATTCATATTGCGCTATATAATTCCGGGTGCACCCGTCACTTCATAATATTATCATTATCATGCGTTCCATATGGAACATAAATAAACGATGAACATAACTAACCCATCTAATGGAATTGATTTCATCTCATAAGAACACACTCATAAACATTGTGTTACCAAATCAAGGAGGTGATAACATACTTGATATAGGAACCATCATCCTTGAATGAGAAGTAAAATGTGTGTTCATAGAAGAATATATTCTTCGGAAAACATTTTTTGGACATAAACCATAGTGGTGAACATGTATATCCTATAAAAGGAAAAAAATGATTATACAATTATTTTTAAGAAGTATCCATATAATAAATGCGGTGAAAGAGGGAGAACCCGAAGGATGAAATTTGGGTTCGAGAATTTCCCCTTACCTTGTATCTGAATGCTTCTTTCTCATTAATGTCTGGTATAATGAAATTATATTCATTAATTAGAAATTCCAGATCCTTTTATCCATGAATTGGGTAAATTTTAGTTTCATTAGGTCATTTTATCTTCCTATGGGTGACTTATAGAGTTTAAAAACATTGTTCAGGGATGATCGTTTTTATGGTTTTTTATAGGTGGTTCACTTGTATTCTTAAATGGATGTTTGGGTAGAACAAGGGTAAACATACATAACTGGTATTAACTTTTATTAATTATATTACAAGATATTTAATGATCTTATAATGAATTATATTAGATCCATGTGAACGAATCATTAGATAAGAATTAAATGATGAATATTTGGGTTAATTTGGGCGGTTTTTCGATGACAATGAACTTATTTTAATTTAGAACTTTGTAATATGGCCAAATTTTATTTATAGAACATTAAATAAGAAATAATACATATTAAAAATTCTCAACCAACCATAAAAATTATTTCATTACCATATCTGAAGGTATAAATGGAAGAAGAAAGCATGTCGTTCTTAAAGGTGATAAATTAACAACTCACGAACAACGTTCTCTTAAAAAAATAAAAGGAAGAGGGAAAGGGGGTTGAGAATATATAATAACCCATTATCATCATAAAATTATAGTATATGTATAATACTAGAGTTAAAATACCATTTGGATGAACATAGGTGGGGATAGATCAAGAAATGAATGTGAACTTGAATGGAAATTAAAGGAGAAGAGGGAGAGAAATTACCTCTTAAATCCTCCTCTTGAGATTTTCCTTAAGGATGATAGGCTTGGCCTTTTGGTGAGACTAGCAGCTCTTGAACGTTGGAGAGGGGTTAGGGAAGATGTTTGAGCAGATTTTATGTATGGAAGGGAGCTTGAGAGATGTGAGGAAATGAGGGTGCGAAGGGTGGTTTTTATATTGGAGGGGAGAGTGGTTTCCTTAATATAAAATTCATTAGTTTATTAATTTCCCCTAAGACAAGGAATAGTGAATCTTGAATGACCAAGAATAGAAATTTTATCATGTGATCCCAAACCAAGTGGGATTACATTATCATAACATTACACATGACTCTATAATTAGCTTATTTGGCTTATTTTTGTAAATTGCGATATTTCACTATTCATAAAAAATTCAAGTATTTCAGCAAAATCCCAAAAATTTACCACAACCATTTCTCAATGTATCGAATCCAAAAATGAAGTCCATTTTTCAAAAATAATTTTCTAAATATGATTAATTTAATATTTAATTAAAATCATGGTTTATTACTAAAAAATCGTTTCAAAACATCAATTTACTTATTCTAAAATACAGGTACATCATACTTTCACTTGAATAATATTTTTATAAAATCATAGGTAAGTTTACTATTAATTAGGTTATATCACTATTAATAAGGGTATGTTACTCTTCATAAGGGCAGGTTACTATTCACCAAAAATTATTTTTGTTTTATTAGACTCCAAATATAATTTTAAACACAACCGTGTATATCAGATTTTCAAATTTTAAACATAGAAGTGAAAAAATTATGTTTAAAGGTCACTTATCACTTAGTATTTCATTATGTTGTCTTTTCAAATTATTTTATGACAAAACTATAAGAAGGGTATTTCGATTGAAAAACTTTAGGTCGTTACATTGTTCTCCCTTAAAACATTTCACACCCAAAATTTCACTTTACACAAACAGGTTAGGGTGTTTATCCATCATTTTCTCTTCTAGTTCACAAGATGCTTCCTCAAACTTATGGTTCCTCCAAAAAACATTGACAAGATGGGTTGCCTTGTTGCGTAGAACCTTATCTCTTCGATCAAGGATCTTTACTGTCTGCTCCTCATAGGAGAGATCATCTTCGAGGTGCACCACCTCTGAGTTTAGTACATGTGAGTGGTCTGGTATGTTCTTCCTCAGTAGTGATACATGAAACACATCATGAACTAGATCCATATTCGGTGGAAGTTCAAGACAATAGGCGAAGACTCCTATGCGGTTGAGGATCTCATAGGGGCCAATATACCTTGGGCTTAGAATCCCTTTCTTCCCAAATCGTATGACTCTCTTCCATAGAGATATTCGAAGGAAGACTTTACCTCAAACGTCAAACTGCAAGTCCCTTCGACGGTTGTCAGCATAGCTCATTTTCCAACATTGAGAATCTTTGATGTGTTTCTAGATGAATCTTCTCTATCATCTGTTGAAAAAGATCGGGCCCAAGTTGCTTTCATTCTCCATCTTCATCCCAACAGGTTGTAATTCTACATCACTTTCCATATAGATCTTCATATGGAGCCATCTGAATACTCGAGTGGAAGCTATTGTTGTATGAGAACTCAACCAATGGGAGATGCTGATCACATCCACCTTTAAATTCGAGAGAGCAGGCTCTTAGCATATCTTCAAGCGTCTGAATAGTTCTTTCAGACTGACCATCTGTTTTTGGGTGATAGGCATTGCTGAAATTTAATTCAGTATTCAAGGAATGATGAAGGCTCCTCCAAAATTTAGATATGAACCTTGGATCACGGTCAGAGACAATTGATAGTGGAACACTGCGAAGTCTCACCACTTCCTTCACATATATATTTGCAAGTTCTTCAATCTAGAGATCTTTCTGAATAACGATAAAATGGGATGTCTTGGTGAGTCGGTCAATGACAACCCATATCACATTATTTCACTTTGATATTATCAGGAGACCAGTGACAAAGTCTATAGTGACATTTTCCCATTTCCACATGGATATAGGCAATGGCTGCATCATACCTTTGGACTTTTGTTGCTCAGATTTAACTTGTTGAAAAACCAAGCACCTTGATATATATTCCCCAATATCCTTCTTCATGTTATCCCACCTGAAGTGTTATAAGGCCCCAACCTTAAACATTACTTATTCTTTAATTAAATGAATAATTCACATTGAGGATCTTTTCAGGTTTAGAGTTTTAGAGAATTAGGACATAACTATTACATCTCAAATGATTACAAAGTAGACACTTCTACAAAGTTTCCATAAATAAAAAAAACTCTTAAAAGAAACATGTCAAGTTCCATGTTTTAGATTGCATTTCTTTCCTTGATCCTATCCTTGACCCTATTCATCTTTAAGTCTTGTGTAAAACATTTCAAAAACTTGGGTTGAGCATAAAAAGCTCAGTAAGGGATATAAATTTTTTAAAAGAAAACATTAGTCTATGTATGAAATCATACTTTACTCATTAAACATAAGCATTTTAACATACCTGATCAAATCATGAATAAATCATAGAAATCATAAGACATAAAGGTAACTTGAGGCATTCATAACATTCTTGTGTAGGGAGTAACCCTCTTGGTTACGTTTAGAATACCCATCATAGTATATTCCCTAAATATCTTCCGATAAACCTTAGTGTTTAACTCCTTCTCGTTACCCAATGCATTGGAGAGCAATATCGGGCTCACCCGCCCTTAGTTTATCACGGAACCACCCGTCTTCATAACAATTCCCAAGAACCATAACGTAATCATAGAACATAACTTAAGCATAAAGGAAATATAACATTCCCACATTGCAATAACAATATATCATTTTATGATATTTAAATAATGAATCCATTCTAAAAAACCAATTTCAAAACCATTTAAAACATTCAATAAAGAGATTTTTAAATCAAATTGTCCCATACCACATTGAATATTTTAACATTTTAAACCATTAATATCCATATAAATAAATCCTTAAAACCATTTTGAAAACATGGATATTAATGAGAAATATTAATAAGATTAATTCATTAAAACATTTAAAATGATATTTTAGTTAAAGGGTTTTTAACAAAATGAGAGACACTTGAATACAATAATTGATAAAAAACATTTATCAAAAACTTTATAATATCATGAGAATAAAGGTATTCATGATATAATATTCCAAAGGACAATATATACACCATATAAGAGTGAATTGGTTCATAACAACAATGAAGTCTCAATGGAAATGTAAATTGAGATGAAATCCATTATAGAGATGGTATCCTTAAATTAAGGATAAATCAATCTCATAATTATGTGCAAAAAATATAAATACACAAAATATAAGTGGATATTAAGTGTAAAATAATCAAAGGTCATTCACACATATTCAAAGGATGACATATTCAATAACTACATGTTGAACCCAAAGAAATCGAAATTGGATTAGGAAGTTCCCTTGACAGCCTAACGGCGTCACATCAAATTTTAGAAAAAGATTTGATGAGAGAGATAAAGGGTATATAATATATTGGACATAAAATTTATGGCAATAAGTATATATAAGAACATATCCCCACATAATAAGATGAAAATTAAATGACATAACAAAAGACGTCTTTTAAAAAGAGGAGGGTGAAAGGTTCCCTTATCGATTTGGGTAACTTTCGAAACGTACACCCCATGAAAGAAAGACTATAAAACATTAATTTAAATGCTCATAAATGAAATTATGTTACACAAATTTTAGAATAATTGATATTACAACACCACTCAGAAGGAAATATTGTCAAATGTAGCATGAATCTCACGAAAACAAAAAGTGAGATAAAAATCCCCTTACGAAATTTCGGCAGCCTAACGCCGCCAATTAAAACTTTCAAAATGGATTGATGAGAGAAAATAGGGTCTATCATAAAATGAAAATAAAAAGTACAGTAATATTAATACAAAATAGCATCCCAATCATAAGAAATACGAGCTTAATGGGAATAACATAAAAGAGTGTACTTAAAAAGAAAGAGAGAGGTAGGATCCCTTACGAAAATTCGGCAGCCTAACGGCGCCACTCAAAACATCCAAAATGGATTGATGAAATAAAATAGGGTCTCTAATAATATTAACATAATAATTAAAGTAGGAGTAATATAAAAGAACATCAAAATGATAAGAAATATGAGCTTAAAAGGAATGACATAAATGAGTGTACTTAAAAAGAAAGAGAGGGGTAGGATCCCTTACCTCGTGTCCGACATGACTCGATCGTTCTTTAATCTCCTGAATAATAAAATTTGCTCAATATATAATTTCTTAAGGACCTACTTAAATGATTATTATTCAGTTAATATCACATATTATAATTTTATAATAACTGGTTAATAAAGTGAGTTCATATCAGACGTTTTTGTCGATGTTTGGTACATGAGTAAAAATCGAACTTGTTGGAAAATAATTTTCCATGTAGTTATAGGTACATCATATCCAGAATAGTATTGATGTTTTAAATATCATATATATACATTATATATTTATTTTATACTATTCCATAGCATTTGGAGATAAAAACTTAAAAGCACCTTTCATGGAGACGGTAGGCCATACGTACGCATGAACGCTACTTTCATTTTTTGTCATATTAATGGAATTAAAACAAATTGAGAGAGATATATATTATAATTCCAGAATGATATCCATCATTTAGATGTACTATATTACATATATATCCATTATATATATGTACTTATAATAGTACATAACATTTAGAAATAATAAATTAAATGTACCGTTCATCGAGACGGTAAGCCGTACGTACGCATGAACGCTACTTTCATTTCTTTTTTTATCGTATTAAATGGAATTAAATAATAATTATATGAAGGTATATTATAATTCCGGTAGGATATAATATGTAATACCATAAATTCCATCCTTTATATGTCCCACATATGGCATTAACGAATCAAATCACTTTGAGGAGGCGGTAGTCCGCACTTCCAAAAATGAAGATATCGCGTTTACCCATAACGGAAACCAAAAAGGTATGCCATAAATGAAAAATACAGAAGATTAAGGAAAAAATAAACATATTATATATCATATATAAATATAGTTACATCTTAATGGATACCTTTGAAGGTGTTTAAATAATATTGAACAATCATCGTTTCGTGAGGCGTTAATTCGCCATCCACAGAAACAGTATGTTCTTTAACCATTTGATGGAGGTGTGTGAAAGTGTAGCTTGAATACTTCTTATAAAAAAATCCTACTATATTTATGATACTTTTGTTGTTACAAAAAAAGTAATAAAAAGAGTTTTGGGGTTTGGAGAAGCAAAATAAAACAAAAGAACACAAGGGAAGACATTACTTTTAAATCAGGTAACTCTCTTTGATTTGAGCTGAAAGGATTACTTGGAAAGGATTCTGACCAAATTGAGGCTTCAATGATGAAGATAGTGACGTGGAGAGATGAAATGGGCAGGGGTTGGCCGAGCCAAAGGCTTGAGAGGTGTGTGTATGGTGGTAGAGATGAGGGCCTTTTATAAGAGGAGAGGAGGGGCACTCTTGGAATGTTATAAATTATTACTTTATTATAAAATGATTTTCGGATTTAAAAGGTCCCAAAAGGATATATTTCGAGGATAAGGTGATAAGGCTTCGAAATACTCCCATCCAATAGGTTTGTGACACATGTAAGACTTAGATTTCACCCTATCTTCTCATTTTATTTAAATCGTTCATTTATGAGGTAATCACTACATCATCACGGTGTCATAAATAAATTAAATTATTTAATATCTAAAAATTATAAAAAATATCATGATGTAGGAAATATATTCATCTTCATAATTCATATTTATAGTCAAATATATGACTTGTATAACCCCATAAAAAATTGTTTTAGTAAAACAACACATGTTTGTGACATTTTAATTTTAACTTTAAATAAAGAGGTATTAATGTCATTTCCAAGAAAAGTGGCTCCATGGCGTCCTCAAGTTTACCCATGGATTGTCTTGGACGGCCAGGACTCATAAAATGATGGTACGACATGTGTATATGTCATTTCATATTATTAGAACATTATTTTTACCTAAAACTACATTAATTACCTCTAATCGTGATTAAAACTTAAAAGTTACAATTCACCAAAAAAATGATTTTAATCCCATTAAAACAAATTTTACTTCTTAATGAAAACGATGTATGTAGGATTTTTGAAATCCAAAACACAGTGGTGGTGAAATTTCATTTAAACGAAAAATCAGTTTTTTAAGTACCACTTAGTGGTTTCACTATTCATCAAATACTGATGTTTTCCAGAAAAATACCAAAAATTCACCCGAAGCTATATTTGATTGTTCAAATTAAAAAATGATGTCTATTTTACAAAATTCAAAACATATAAGTTACATTAATTAATTTAATAATTAAATCCCGCTGTCAGAGCAACTAGCGTGTTTTTATGAAACAATAAGTATCAAAAGATTGACACTAGTTTAAGTCCAATTTCAAGATGAAATCAATTCTAACGACCACTATTGAATTAAATGATAAAAATATATTCTAATTTCACTTTAAACCCAATTCAAATGATAATCTAATCATATAAATAAATTAGATTAAAAAAAGGTTTTGAATTAAAATACATCATTTTTCACTATTCATTAAAAATGAACTTTATCAGAAAAATACCAAAAATTTACACAATGTAAATTTTGATGTCTCGATTCTGAAGAAGAATTTTATTTAGTCAAATATAACACATAAAATTTTCAAAAAGTGGATTTTAAAAGAGGTTCGCCATCAAAAGGCGGTTAATCGACCTTTTAAATATTATTAGAATGTTTATGCTTAAAATTGGATTAATTCGCATTTTTAACCCTCTTACATTTATTCTAAAAAGTAAAAATATTGGGAAAACATATATAATAATTTTTTATTTAGTTCATTTCATTCCCACCATTACAACATCTAGGCGTTAACTACAATTTAAAATAATATTATTTTATTATTAGAGTGCAATGTAAGTTTCCCAAGAAACCCGTTATTGCGTATTGGGTATGCCATCAAGCATAGCGTCCACTTTAAAGTTATATTAATATTTTATTCACAAATATGGATAAATTTGAAAATGTCATATTTTTTTTTACCTGGGGTGTTACATCCTTCCCCCCATTTGGGAATTGCGTCCTCACAATTTTAATATTGGGCTTGGAAACATTATTGAAAATCCCACATCGGAACAAGAGTCAGTAAAACAATCACTTTAAAATAAAGATAGAGAAGAACAAAGGTCACCCGAGTTAACCCATAATAGGATTACATGTAGGAAAACATGGATATGGACAAAAAAACAAAGGGTCATGTTCTGAGGGAGAGTGATAGTAGACATGTCTAGGAGAAAGTTAACCATAAGAAAATCACAAACTTGTGATGGGTTAGACAGTATTCGATTCCCCATTAGGAAAAGTTAACAGACAAAATTTTTGTTTTAATTTAATCTTCATTGAGGATGTTATTTTTGAGCTTAACTAAATAATAATGAAACATACTTACTTGTCACATAGACTTTCAACTTTTACTAGATTCCTCAATCAAACTCATATTTTCTCCAAAAGACGAGTATTTAGGAAGACTTGTTCGCATTAAGAGTACTATAATCAATTTCTTGAGAATCACCTAATCCACAAAAGAGAACTATATATTTCCCATGTCTTTAGAAAAAATCCAAAACCAAAATTTTTAGTATGAGATCAGATAATCCACAAAAGTATAATCCTTAATCAATAGAAAATCTATTCATAATCTCTAAAATATGTCAAAAAAAACCCAAAGTTCAATGAAGACCATTCGATAAACAATTGTCCATAAAATGCTTTAAAGTAAACCAAACTAAGTTTGAAAACCAAATATTTGAAGGATTTAATCACATAGTCTTCCAAGGTACAAATTAACTTTTATCTCCAAATAACAACAGTTGCTCTTACATTCTCATATTGAAAAGAAATTAATCTAATCACATATCCTCGATGATAGGTTAATCATTTCCATAGATAACCCAAAATAAACTTACTCTGGATTCCTAAAATCATGTAACTATAAATAATTAGTCAAACTAACCAGGGACTTCACGTAGTCCAGTGGTAAGCGATAAATACTAGTCGCACTTTGGTTATAGGTTCCATTCCCGCAGCTTTGTCCGACGCGACGGGTTGTCACACGGTCTACGTGTTTTCCTTTTTCCAAAACTATATAATTCTTAAAACATTCCCCAAAAAGAGACAAAATCTTCAAAAATAATCATAACATATTTTAACCTCAAGTTTATTTCATGCATTTCATTTTCCATCATAACATATAATAACCCATAACTACCTCAAAAGTAAGGATCATATAAACCCTAATGGTTACCTTTATAAGTATTACCTGAATATCCACATCGATTGGTCATCTTGTACATGATGCATTACATAATATACCAAGGTTAAAGTGGTTGATCATGACTCCTTGATAGTTGGTTTAGAACAACCATGAGTTTCCCCATTGAATCCCCCATTTCATCCAGTCTCTTAATCAGAGAACTACCACAGTTTCCTTCAAACCTATTGTCACTTTGGTGCCTACTAGATCCATCCATTCAGTAAAAATTGAAATGTCAATGTGTGTATATTAACAAAACCATCATGTACTAATGAGGAAGATAAACAGTAAGATATACTTACTCATTCACTTTATCTAAAACAAGGACTCTTCTGAAATCCTAACCATTATGGTAATGTCACTTATACCTAGAGAAACCCTAACCTCTAAAGTTATCTAAACCGACCTCTGATACAAACTATAAGGTCGTGGCCTTAAACATTACTTATTCTTGAATTAAATGAATAATTCACATTGAGGGTATTTTTAGTTTTAGAGTTTTAGAGAATTAGGACATAACTATTACATCTCAAAAGATTACAAAGTAGACACTTCTACTAAGTTTCCATAAATAAAAAAAACTCTTAAAAGAAACATGTCAAGTTCCATGTTTTAGATAGCATGTATTTCCTTGATCCCATCCTTGACCCTATTCGTCTTTAAGTCATGTGTAAAACATTTCAAAAACCTGGGATGAGCATCAAAAGCTCAGTAAGGGATATAAAAGTTAGAAAAGAAAACATTAGTCCATGTACTTTACTCATAAAACATAAGCATTTTAACATACCTGATCAAATCATGAATAAATCATAGAAATCATAGGACATAAAGGTAACATGAGGCATTCATATCATTCTTACATAGGGAGTAACTCTCTTGGTTATGTTTGGAATACCCATCACTGTATATTCCCTAAATCTCATCAGAGAAACCTTAGCATTTAACTCCTTCTCATTACCCAATGCATTGGAGAGCTATATCGGGCTCACCCGCCCTTAGTGTATCACAGAACCACCCTTCTTCATAACAATTTCCAAGAACCATAACTTAATCATAGCACATAACTTAATCATAAAGGAATGATAACATTCCCATATTGCAATATCAATATAACATTTTATGATATTAAAATAATGAATCCATTCTAAAAAACCATTTTCAAAACCATTTAAAACATTTAATAAAGATATTTTCAAATCAAATTGTCCCATACCAAATTGAAGATTTTAACATTTTAAAACATTAATATCCATATAAATAAATCCTTAAAACCATTTTGAAAACATGGATATTAATGAGAAATATTTATAAGATTAAATTATTGAAACATTTAAAATGATATTTTAGATAAAGGTTTTTTAACAATATGAGAGACACTTGAATACAATAATTGAGGAATAAAATTAAACAAAACGTTATAATATCATGAGAATAAAGGGATCATGATATAATATTCCAAAGGACAGTATATACATCATATAAGAGTGAATTGGTGCATTACAACAATAAAGTCTCAATGGAAATGTAAATTTAGATGAAATCCATTATAAAGATGGTATCCTTAAATTAAGGATAAATAAATCTCATAATTATGTGATAATAATATAAATACACCAAATATAAGTGGATATTAAGTGTAAAATAATCAAAGGTCATTCACACATATTCAAAGGATGACATATTCAATAACTACATGCTGAACCCAGAGAAATCGAAATTTGGTTTAGAAGTTCCCATGACAGCCTAACGGCATCACATCAAATTTTAGAAAAAGAGTTGATGAGAGAGATAAAGGGTATATAATATCTTAGAAATAAAATTTATGGCAATAAGGATATATAAGAACATATCCCCACATAATAAGATGAAAATTAAAAGACATAACAGAAGAAGTATTTTAAAAAGAAGAGGGTGAAAGGTTCCCTTACCGATTTGGGTAACTTTTGAAACGTACACCCCATGAAAGAAGGACTATACAACGTTGATGTAAATAATAATAAATGAAAGTATGTTACACAAAGTGTAGAATAATGGACAGTACATACACCACTCAAATGGAAATATTGTAAAATGTAGCATGAATCTCACGAAAACACAAAGTGAGATAAAAAGCCCCTTATGAAATATCGGTAGCCTAACGGCGCCAATTAAAACTTCCAAAATGGATTGATGAGAGAAAATAGGGTCTCTCATAAAATGAACATAAAAAGAACAGTAATAGTAATATAAAGGAGCATCCCAATAATAAGAAATATGAGATTAAAAGGAATTACATAAAAGAGTGTACTTAAAAATAAAGAGAGAGGTAGGATCCCTTACGAAAATTCGGCAGCCTAACGACGCCACTCTAAACTTCCAAAATGGGTAGATGAGAGAAAATAGGGTCCCTCATCATATGAACATAAAACGTACAGTAGTTGTAATATAAAATAACATCCAAATAATAATAAATATGAGCTTAAAATGAATGACATAAAAGAGTGTACTTAAAAAGAAAGGAAGGGGTAAGATCCCTTACCTCATGTCCGACATGACTCGATCGTTCATTATTCTCCTGAATAATAAAATTTGGTCAATTTATAATTTATTAAGGGCCTAATTTAAAGATTATTATTCAGTTAATATCACATATTATAATTCTATAATAATTGTTTAATAAAGTGAGTTCATATCCGTCGTTTTTGTCGATGTTCGGTACATGAGTAAAAATCAAACTTGTTGGAAAAGAATTTTCCATGTAGTTATAGGTGAATAATATCCAGAATAGTATTGATGTTTTAAATATCATATATATCCATTATATATTCATTTTATACTATTCAATAGCATTTGTAGATAAAAAATTAAAATCACCGTTCATGGAGACGGTAGGCCGTACGTACGCATGAACGCTACTTTCATTTTTTGTCATATTAATGGAATTAAAACAAAATGAGAGATAAATATATTATAATTACAGAATTATATCCATAATTTAGATGTAATATATTACATATATATCCATTAAATATATGTACTTATAATAGTACATAACATTTGTAGATAAGAAATGAAATGTACCGTTCATGGAGACAGTAAGCCGTACATACGCATGAACGCTACTTTCATTTATTTTTTTTTGTATTAAATGGAATTAAATAATAATGATATAAAGGTATATTATAATTCTAGTTGTATATCATATTTAATAAAATTAATTCCATCCTTTATATGTCTCACATATGGAATTAACAAATCAAATCACTTAGAGGGGGCGGTAGTCCGCACATCATAAAATGAAGATATCGCATTTGCCCATAATGGAAACCATAAAGGTATTCCATAAATGAAAAATAAAGAAGCTTATGGAAAACATAAACATATTATATATCATATATGAATATAGTGACATCTTAATGGACACCTTTTAAGGTGTTAAAATAATATTGAACAATCATCGTTTCGTGAGGCAGTAATTCACCATCCACAGAAACAATATGTTCTTTAACCATTAGACGGAGGTGTATGAATGCGTAGCTCGAATAATTCTTATAAAAACATCCTATTATATTTAAGATACTGATTTTTTTACAAAAAAAAGTAATAAAAAGAGTTTAGGGGTTTGGAGAATCAAAATAAAATAAAATAACACAAGGGAAGAAATTACCTTTAAATCGGGTAACTCTCTTTGATTTGAGCTCAAAGGCTTCCTTGGAAAGGATTATTCCCAAAGTGAGGCTTCAATGATGAAGAGTGGAATGTGGAGAGATTAAATTTTCAGGGTTTGTCTGAGCCAAAGGCTTGAGAGGTGTGTGTAAGGTGGTAGAGGTGGGGGCCTTTTATAAGAGGAGAGGAGGGGCACTCTTGGAATGTTATAAAATATTACATTATTATAAAATGATTTTTGGATTTAAATGGTCCCAAAAAGATATATTTCGATGATAAGGTGATATGGTTTCGAAATACACCCATCCAATATGTTTTTGAAATTTGTACGACTTATATTTCACCCTATATTCTCATTTTATTTAAATCGTTCATTTATGAGGTAATCACTAGATCATCACGGTGTCAAATTTATATTAATTTATTTAATATCTAAAAATTATAAAAAAATATCATGATGTAGGAAATCCAATAATATTTCTAATTCATATTTATAGTCAAAAATATGACTTGTATAACCCCATATAAAAATTGTTTTAGTAAAACAAGACATGTTTGTTACATTTTAATTTTAACATTAAATAAAAAGGTATTAATGTCATTTTCCAAGCAAAGTGGCTCCATGGGGTCCCCAAGTTGAACCATGGATTTTATTGGTCGTCCATGACTCATCCAATGAGGGTAGGAAATGTTTCTAGGTCATTTCATATTATTAGAACATTATTTTTACCTTAAACTACAGTAATTATCTCTAATCACGATTAAAACTTAAAAGTTACTTTTCACCAAAAAAATTATTTTATTCCCATTGAACCAAATTTTACTTTTTAATGACAACCATGTATGTCGGATTTTTTAAATTCAAAACACAGAGGTGGTAAAATTTCATTTAAACGAAAAATCAGTTTTTTAAGTACCACTTAGTGGTTTCACTATTCATCAAAAACTGATGTTTTACAGAAAAAATACCAAAAATTCACCCGAAGCTATATTTGATTTTCTAAATTCAAAAATTATGTCTATTTTACAAAATTCAAAACATATAAGTTACATTAATTAATTTAATAATTAATTCCTACGGTCAGTGCAAATAGCGTGTTTTTATGAAACAATAAGTATCAAAAGATTGAAACTAGTTTAAGTACAATTTCAAGATGAAATCAATTCCAATGACCACTATTGGATTAAATGGTAAAAATATATTCTAATTTCAATTTAAAACCAATTAAAAAGATAATCTAATCATATAAATAAATTATAATAAAAAAAGGTTTTGAATTAATATACAACATTTTTCACTATTCATTAAAAAATGAACTTTATCGAAAAAATACCAAAAATTTACACAAAGTAAATTTTGATGTCCTGATTCTAAAGAAAAATTTTATTTTGCCAAATATAACACATAACATTGTCAAAAAGTGTATTTAAAAGAGGTTCGCCATCAAAAGGTGGTTAATCGACCTTTTAAAGAATATTAGAATGTTTATGCTTAAAATTGGATTCATTCGCATTTTTTATCCTCTAACCTTTATGGTAAAAATTGAAAATATTTTACAAACATATATAATCATTTTTTAGTTAGTTTTGTTCATTCCCGCCATTACAACGGCTAGGCGTTAACTACAATTTAAAGTAATATTATTTTATTATTAGAGTGCAACGTAAGATTCCCAAGAAACTCGTTGTTGCGTATTGGGTATGCCATCGAGCATAGCGTCCCATTTAAAGTTATATTAATATTTTATTCACAAATATGGATAAATGTGAAAATTTTATATTCTTTTTTTACCTGGGGTGTTACAAGTATTCTCAGAGATCACGGTACATTTTGGTACTCTTAGGATGGATAGAGAATATTGAGCTATGTGTATTATCCAATAGCTCCTTCATTATCCCAGGTGATGTGGCACAAAAATCCGTGTTCCAAAACGAATCACACCACCATCATCGATATGGAACTCTGGAATCTTCCCTTCCTTTACTGCATTCACCTTCTTTTGTATCTCCAAATCATCCCCTTCTGCTTCCTTAATCTTCTCTTGGATGGATGGTTGCACAATCATTTGGGAAAGGTAGGATGTATCCCCTTACCTTATGATTTACAAATCCATTCTTCACATATCCTTGAAGATAGGTTCTTTCTCTATCCCCAGCATGGATTGAGTAGCATGTTCTTTTCGGCTTAGAGCATCATCTTCCTTGTTTACCTTTCCAGTATGAGGGTGAATAGATGAATCATAATCCTCGATTATCTCTAACCATCTCCTTTGACGCATGTTGAGATCATTTTGTGTGAATATATACTTTAGGCTCTTGTGGTTGATGTATATGTAAAACATCTCTCCATAATGGTAGTTCCTCCATATTTTCAAGGGAAAAATCACGGCTTCCAGTTCTGGACCATGAGTTGGGTAGTTATTCTCATGTATCTTCAACTATCTTGAGGCGTAGGCTATCACATTTTCATTTTTCATGAGTACGCAACCCAAGAATTTCATTGAAGCATCACTATATATCACAAAATTTTCTCCACTTTTTGTTAGTGTGACTACTGGGGCAGTGATCAGCCTTCTCTTTATCTCCTTTAAGCTTCCCTCAAAATCTTCCATCCAGACATACTTTACCCCTTTCCTTATTAACATAGTTAGCGCGCTTGACAATCATGAGAAGTTCCTCAAAAAACGTCGATATTACCCACCTAATACAAGAAATCTATGGATTTCTATGACACTAGAGGGCCTAGGCCATTCCTCAATCTCCTTTGTCTTTGAAGGATCCATAGAAATTCCTTCACTTGTGATCACATGTCCAAAGAATGTGACTTGATTCATCCAAAAGTCACACTTTCTGAACTTTACGTACAACTTCTCCTTTCTAAATTTCGCCAACACAAGCCTCAGATGTTCTTCATGTTCCTCCTTACTCTTAGAGTAGATGAGAATATCATTGATAAACACTAACACAAATTGTTGAGTTATTGTCTAAAGACTCTATTCATAAAATCCATGAATATTGTAGGGGCATTAGTAAGTCCGAAGGGCATCACCAAAAGCACATAGTTCCCATACCTTGTTCGGAAGGCAGTCTTTTGAATATATTCCTTCTTCTCCATTACTTGATGATATCCAGAACAAAGATCCTCCATTGATAAGTATTTATCACCTCTCAACCGATCGACCATGTCATCAATCCTTGGGAGAGGATACTTTTTCTTTATGGAGATCTTGTTGAGTTCCTGATAATCAATACACAGCCGCATTGTTCCATCCTTCTTCTTCAAAAAGAGCACTGGTGTACCCCAAGGTGATGAACTGGGGCATATAAACTATTTTTCAGATTCTCTTACAGCTGCTTCTTTAACTCCTAAAGTTCGATAGGATCCATCCTATAGGGACACTTCAAGATAGGAGTAGCTCCAGGTATGAGTTCAATTGAGAACTCTACCTCATGATCTGGGGGAATTCCGGGTAACTCTTCAGAAAATACATCATCGTAATCCCTCACGATGGGAATTTCGTCAAGGTTGGAACTTTCCTTCAACTCAACCATTTGGGCGAGGTATTTTTATTCATAGGGAATCAACACCCACAACATTGAATAATTTTTCGAAGGAGATTCATGATCTTCCTTTCATTTGTAGAGGAGCATGGGATGGATCAGAATATGAAAACATATTTCATTTTCCCGACTGTTGATATGTGCTCTATATAACGAGAGCCAATCCATTTCCATTATAGCGTCAAATTCCACCAAGGGAAGTATTACGATATTTTCCGGAAGAATCTTCCCACATATTCCAATAGGAGAAGAGTCAAACACTTGGGTAGCAATGATTTCACTACATGGTGTTTTTACAGATATCTCTACTTCAAGGTTTCAGGGTTTCTATTCTATAGTTCTAGAAAACTTTCAAGATATAAATGAATGTGTAGAACCAGAATCAAATAATACTTTTTCTATTCTTGAGTGAATAATAAGTGTACCTTGTAAAACTTCATTATCATGCTCCACCTCCACAGTAGTGAAGGCATAAGCCTTCCCTTGTTCCTTTAACTTTGGTGGTGATGATGCTGATCAACCTCGAGAACTTGAGGTTTAGTGCACTAGTTTTCATAGTGCCCAAGCTCCCTATAGTTGTAGCATTGAACCATGAGTGGTTCTCTCCTTTCATTGGCTACATTCTCCTTCGTGTTCATGTCTTTCCGACACTCTTGAGCATGGTTTCCTTCTTTCCCACACTTGAAGCATTTCCCCATCCCTTTGAGGTAGTTACCATGGTGCAACTTTCCACATTTTTTTCATGTGGTTCGTTGAGTTTTCTTCCCACCATTATCATTAGATCCACCGGCAAGAAACTCCATCTTTCGTTTCATATCACTATTGCCAAGGTAACATTCTCCAAACTCCATCTACACATTGAGGGCACATCGAACAACTTCTTCATAACTCCCAAAGTCTCGAATTGAAAGAGCCTTTTGAAGGTGTTATTTTAATACACAAAATAATCTATCATTTTTTCTATCATTGTTAATAACAAAGGTAGAAGAATACCTTTCCGGCCTTGTGAAATTTTCTTCATAGTTTTTGAAAGATTTTTCTTATTTTTTCTTGAGCTCTATGAATTCTCTCTCCGTCTTCGTGTGAAGAGTTCTTGGGAAATAATTGTTAAGAAACATTATCTTAAAGTCTTTCCATTCCATCTCTTCAATTTATACCCTTGAATCGGTGTTCTTAATCAAAGCCCACCATTTATCGGCTTCTATATCTAGACGCTAAATTTCTAGAGTCACCTTCTCCATCTCAGACCAGTGAAGAATAGAAAAGATCTTCTCCATGGAGTTGACCCACTGTTTTGCAACTATTGGATCAGAAGATCCACTAAACGTCGGTGGTTGTTGCCACATAAAACATTTTATAGCCAGTTTCTCCCTCTTTGGTGAAGAAGGGTGTTCCCCATTATTATGGTAATTTTTCATATCCTGATATAATTGGGTAAGCATCGCCCTGATGTTTTGAACTCGACCTCCCAAATCGTTTGGGATGTTGTTCGGGCAATCATTGCATTAGCCCTCGCATGAGTTGTCAGCCTATTTTCTCCTGATTCCTACAATTTTCTAAAATAGAAAATGTTAGAAGAAAACAGAAGTAAACAAGTCATGAATAACATATTCATTTAAACAATTTATACCAAAATCAAAACATATGGTATCCCTATGTAAATAATCTTGTTTGTATATTTGTACTTAGTCTAATGCTATAGGTTTTCTCTAGGGTTCACCAATCCTAATTCCCAAATTAAAAAAACATTCCTCTGATACTAACTATAACAACCCAAACTTTTCTTACATTACTATTACATCTTTTTAAAGATAAATAACATAATCGTATTACACATAGAGGATCCAATGGTTTAGTGTCTAGGGAAAACTAGAACCATACATAACAATTATAACATCAAACATGAACATTTATTTAATTTCTTCTTCTCTAGATTCTTATTGGCACTTAACATCTCTTTAGAATATGTATCCACCTAGGGATATACATCAAAAGGGGTGAGATAAAATCCTAGTAAGAGGATAGATAAGAACAATATAGAATGGGGTGAGCATAATCATGACATGGGAAAAAGATCCTGAACATGAGAGGAAGAATAAATATAAGACATGAAATGTGGAAATGCATAAAAAATGAAACATCATGCCTTAGTGGTTAACTACCACACATACTTGTGAACCAAGCTAACATCTTGTTCACAAATCATTTCACATTTACTAATGAGAATCATCTCTTTACCCAACGCATTAGAGCGCTGTATCATTCTAGGTGCACCCGTAACATCATAATATTATCATTATCATGAATTCCACATAGAACATAAATCAATGATGAACATATCTAACCCATGTAAAGGAATGTGTTTCATCTCATAATAACACATTCATAAACATTGGGTTCCCAAAACATAGAGGGAATAACATACTTGATACAAGAACCATCAACCTTGAATGAGAAGTAAAAGGTGAGTTGTTAGAAGAAGAGTTCTTTTAGAAAACATTTTATTTTACCTAAAAAATAGTGGTGAACATGTATATCCTGTAAAAAGATATAAAATAATGAAAAGATGATTTTTAAGGAGTATGCATATAAAAAATGGAGTGAAAGAGGGAGAAACCGAAGGATGAAAGTTGGGTTTGAGAATTTCCCCTTACCTTGTATCTGAATGCATCCTTCTCTTTAATGTCCTGTATAATGAAATTATATTCATTAATTAGAAATTCCAAGAACCTTTTATACATTTAAAGGGTTCATCCTGGTATCATTTTTTCATTTTATTTTCCTTTGGGCGACTTATAGAGTTTAAAAACATTGTTCGGGGATGTTGGTTTTTATGGTTTTCTTCTTGGGTGGTTCACATGTATTCTTAAAATGACGTTTGGGTAGAACATGGGTAAACATCCATAACTGATATTACATGTTATTAATGATATTACAGGATATTTAATGATCTTATAATGAATTATATTAGATCCATGTGGATGAATCAATAGATAATAATAAAATAATGATTATTTGGATTAATTTGGGCAGTTTTTCGATCACAACGAACTTGTTTGAATTTTTCACTTAGTAATATGGCCATAAGTTATTACCATAATATTAAATATGAAATAATACATATAAAAAAATCGGGTACAACCATAATAATGGTTTCATGACCAGATCTGATTGTAGAAATGGAAGAATAAAGCATGTCGTTCTTGAAGGTGATAAATTATCACTTCACGAACAACGTTCTCTTTAATAAAATAAAAGTAAGAGGGAAAGTGGGTTGGGAATACATAATATCCCATTAGAATCATAACATTCCATTTTATGTATAATTATGGAGTTAAAATACCTTTTTGATGAAGATAGGTGGGGAGAGATCAAGAAACGAACTTGAACTGGAAAGGAAATTAAAGGAGAAGAGGGAGAGAAATTACCTCTTAAATCATCTTCTTGAGATTCTCCTTAAAGAAGCTAGGCTTGGTATTTTGATGAGACCAGAAGCTCTTGAACGTGGGAGAGGGCCTAGGGATGATTTTTGAACATAGTTTATAGAAGTCTTGGAACTTGAGAGGTGTGAGGAAATGAGGGAGCGAATGTTGGTTTTTATAGTGGATGAGAGAGGGGTTTCCTTAATATAAAATTCATTAGTTTATTAATTTTCCCTAAGAAAATGAATAGTGAGTTTTGAATGACCAGGAATAGTAATTTTATCATGTGATCCCGAACCAAGTGGGCTTACATCTGTATAACATCACACATGACTCTATAATTATCTTACTAAGCATATTTTTGCAAATTACGGTATTTCACTATTCATCAAAAATTCAAGTATTTCATAAAAATCCCAAAACGTTACCCCAAATTTTTTTCAAGGTGTAGATTCCAAAAATGAGGTCCATTTTTAAAAATAATTTTATAAATATGATTAATTTAATATTTAATTAAAATATTGGTTTATTACTAAAAATAGTTTTAAAACATTCATTTACTTATTCTAAAATATAGGTACATCATACTTTCACTTGAATAATATTTTTATACTATCATAGGTAATGTTACATTTAATTATGGTATATCACTATTCACGAGGGTATGTTACAATTCATAAGGTTAGGGTACTAATCACCAAAAATAATTTTTGTTTTATTAGACTCTAAAAATAATCTTGAACAAAACCGTGTATATCAGACTTTCAAAATTTCAAACACAAAAGTGACAAAGTTATGTTTTACAGTCACCAATCACATAGTAGTTCATTATGTTTTGTTTTCATGATAATTTATGACAAAATTATAAGATGGTAATTTCCATTAAAAAAACATTGGGTCATTACATTTGTGATATCTTGAAATCCTTATATATTTTATTTGAAATTTTGTTAACTTATTTTACATTTACCATGTCCTCTTATATATTCACAATATATGGTCTATATATTTAAAATAAAATTAAAAACAGCCCAAAATGGATCATTAATGACTTTTTTAACATCATATATTTCATTTGGATGAATCATTTATTTGAAGGACTATTTTATCATTTAATAGAATATTGATTGATTTAAAAACACTTTTCATTCAATTTTAATACTATTCATATCACGACTTTTTAAAAAACAATAAAACTTGATTCAGTTGAAAAACAATAATTAATTCAAAGATAACAAGTTATAATAATATATACAATTATTTAACAAAATAAAAATGGTCGAACTAAATTTATTTTAATATTTATAAATATCATTTATTTTAACCCTTTATTGATGAAGCAATTACTGTATCAGTAGTGTGTCATAATTAAATTTGTTCATTTAATGTATAAAAATTTCAAATAAATTACTATGATGTAGGAAATTTTTTTATATTTTCACAAAATATTTATAGTCAAATATATAACTTATATAACCCCATATAAAAATGGACTTAGTAAAACGAATAATGTTTATGTTATTTTTGTCCTTACTTTAAATTAACTAATATAAAGTGTCATTATCACTCCCATGTGCCTCCATGGGGTCCCAAATTTGACCCAAGGATGACCTTGGTTGCTAATATGTCAAAAAATAGGTTTAGTACAAGTTTAAGGGTAATCTAATATTATTATATTATTATTTTTCACCCTTATTACCAGATTTACCCTTTAACCATGGTAAATAAAATATTTACTGAAATAAATATTTATAATGTCTAAAAATAAAATTTACCTATTAAAAAGTTTTGGATCTAATGCTTCTAAATAGGGAATCCATTTTTCCAAATTTAAAACATATAAGTTCTAGAAATTAATTTTAAATTAATTCTAGTTCTCAAAAAAATCATGTTTATAAGAAATAATGACTATTATAAGATTGACACTTGTTTATGTCCAATTTCAATGTGAAATTACATTCAATGACCAAAATTGGATTAATTTTTTTCAATATAATCCAATTTAACTTTAAAACCAATTAATAAAACAATCTATCAATATAAATAAATTAGATTGAAAGGAAATTTTGAATTAAAATGCAGTATTTTTCACTATTCATTACGAAAAAAACATTATAAGAAAAGTACCAAAATTTCATCAAAAGTAAATTTTGATGTCCTGATTCTAATGAATAATATTATTTTGTCTAATGGAACATATAAAAGTGTCATAAAACAAGATTTAAAAAGGGTTCTCCATCAAAAGGTGGTAAATCGGCTTTTTTAAGAATATTCAAGTGTATAGGATAAAAATGGTATTCATTCACATTTTAAGCATCTATCTTTTATTGGATAAATGTAAAACCAATTAATAAATTTTTTTTAATAATATTATAGTTAGTTTTGTTCATTCTCCCTATTATAATGGCTATGTGTTAAAGACCATAATAGTATTATATTTTTATATTTCTGTATAACTCCATGTTGTGTGCAACGTAAGATTTAAAAGAATCCCATTGTTGCATATCATGTACACCATCAAACATAGAATCCACATTAAAGTAAAATTGTTAATTAATTCCCTAATATTATTAAATATAAAAATGTCGTATTCTTTTTTTACCTGGGATGTTACATAAATAATGGAAAAGAAATTATAATTCTATTGTCAATGATCATGGAATTATGATCGTAAAACATATTAGTGATAATCGATCATGTATTTATGTTTTTTTATGAAACAATCAACATAAATTTGTTACATTAGATAATCAAAATAAATTATAATAAGTTAATATATTTGTAAAATATGGTTATAAAATAATTATAAATATGGTATTATATATATATTAATGTTCTGAGTAAGTTTTATGAAATTTATGTTCATTATATTGTAGTGCATGACACATTGGTGGAAATAATTTTTAATGGTAATGTAATTGTAAACCCAACCTTATTATTTGAGTTATAAGTTTTTTTGATGATTTAATTTCACTAATTATCACTACATATACATTTATAATGTTGTTACCTTTTTATTTCTCGGGATATATAGTTTTTGATCTAAATCAATCTCCTATGATGGTTTCATTTCAATTATTTGTTTCATGATCAAATCTAAGGCACCATTTTATAATATAATCATAACTTTTAATTTTAAAATTTTAATTTATAATGTTTTCAAATAGAACTTTCCATGATTTGGTTTCCATTATAATTAAATGAACTATCTTAAATGGATTTATATTTCATGTTTCATGTTTCACACTGTAGTTTCATCTATTATGTGATTGTTTTGGGTAATCTAGTTTTTTTAATAAACGATTTCATTCAAGATATTAATTTGTACCATTTGGATGTTTTAAGATGAACATGTTTTCCATGGTTTATTTATAAAAGAATAAATGATTTCCATTTGGATGTTTAAGAAACCTATTGTTTTCTATGGTTTATTTATGATATGATTTTTAATGACATTATGTGGAATACATATGTATATCTGATGATCGGTGGTGTACTATATTACCCTAAAATTCATTGGTTTATGTTCATATTTTAGGATATAGGTAGGTGTAAACATAATGAGTTTGTTCAAATAGGAATGGGAATGGTTTTCCTGAATTTTTATGTGTGGAAACATTGTGTTTGTTCACATAAGTGTGGGATATTGGGTTTTAATACATCGTCTTTCCTCTACTTATGGTTGTTCTATATTTTCATTTTTTTATCCTGTTATAAAGATTAATCAGTAAGCATTTTATTTCCCTGAAATTTTAATTTTTTTTAATTTTTAATCTATTACACACTTTTTTAATTTTCAAAAATTTATTATGTATGTTGATATATATTTTGAGTCACTTCATAACATTTAATCATACTTATGGAGCATGTTATGAGGTTCTTCTGATCCATAATGTTTTATGATTATCATCTATGGTCTTATGATCTTTTTTGAAATATTTATATCTTTCTCATATTCTAATTCATGTTTTTGATCTAATACATTACAATATATTTTTACTTTATTGAGTTTCTGAGGTCAAGCCATTATTTTGATTAAATTCCTTAGGTTATTAATATGATCAAGTCATGTGATATCTTTAAATGGTTCTAAGGACTAAAACTATGAATTATAGTTTTCATGTTCTTTAGAATAGTTTTTTATATAGCTAATATCCACGACACTAAACCTTTAGGTCCTTGGGTTGTGTGATAGTTTGTGAGATTTATTATATAAATCAAGATATTATTGTACAAATTTATTTCTTCTCGTAGGTCATTTTATTTGATATTATTATAGGGTTTTGTTATTTAAGGATTATAGTTTAAATGAATTTATTAAAAATACTATGGAAAAACTATATGGGATGAGTTTATGTATAAGATAGGATCCTAGTGTTTTTGTAAGGTATAGATTGTATGGTTCTCATATATAATATATTCAAGTATGAATACTATAATATGTAGGATATATCATATATGAACCTAGGGATAATAATCCAGAAGAGGGAATGTTGGGTATTAACTCAATGATTCCCTATTTCATAATAAAGAGGCCAAATTGCGTACCTTTTCTAACATCCCATGGGGATATGATTTGGTTAGTCAAATTATTTTTACATATAATTATGAATGTTTTGAATATATATATATATGTAATTATTTTAATTTGAAATGAAAAACCTATTTTGAAATGTATTGATTCGTAGTCTAGTGTATTCAAATCATTTCTGAAATCCCCCTATAAGTGTATAGTTTCATTTTCACTAATTTCATTAATTTAAGTATGCCCGCTCATTATTTTAAATTATTAAATGTAATGGGGGAACCTAAAAGAACAATGTTAAAAACAGGTGTAATTGGAAATATAGATATTATCCAAATAGAAAACCTAATGAGATTGGGGATGGAATAAAAAAATATCATATAATTGTTCACCCTGTTGTATCAAGATGTGAGGGAAAACCCAAATCATGTTCTTCTCTCAAACACACCAAGGTGGTAGAAACTGTCTATTTATTCATTTATGTGAAAACAACCATCCTTTTAGAATTTCCTCTAACACATTGATTGCTAAGTAGTGGGTTAATGTAATCGAAGATATATTTTTTGTTCTCTATTACTAAAACCATTATTAGGTAATTTGTGTTGTCTGTCATCTAGAAGGTGATATTGAATAGTGTTGGAGCCTCATTACAAATTCCAAAGAAAGGTAGGATGAATCTATTTAGTCATTTGACTCAAATTTTACTAGACATGTGAGGTGTTGCTGGGTTTCATCTCTAATACTGAGTTAAAAAACACATTATTTAGAGATTACACACTAGTATTTAAAAGTTGTTATCCAGAATAGAATCTCATAGTTGTAAAGAGATTGTTTGACATGATCATAAGGTAGATATAGAAATGGTAACCTCTCAATATACATTGGAAAATAAATATAAAGTATATTATCATGGAAGAACATATTATAAGACAGTTTGTGGGATGGAATTAAAATTTTATATATGTAATAAATAGGGTTGAAATAACTCATGTAATTTTATCAAGAGATTTTGTGAAGGGTTTTATGTGTGGTAAAGTTGGACACTATGCCCAAAAATATCATACTATTTTAAAGTGGTTTATTAATGATATATGATAGAAGTTATTCCCTTGTATTGATACACCTATACTAAAATGCATCAAGCGTTATGATTTTATACATTGTTAAATTAAACGTCTAAACCGATAGGACAATGTTGAAAATATGCCCTAAAAAACTCTCAAACTGAAGGAACAATGAAGGATATTCTTGATCACTATCACTAAGAGAAATTATGATAATTTATTGATGTGAGGTACACATGATATCTTTTTTAGAGCTTTCAATTCATTATTTGATTCTAGTCCATCAATTTCTTCTATATCCCAAAAGGTTTTTATGAATTTTAAATTTTCACCACAAGCAATTGTTGTTTCAATATTTTTCAATGACCTTAGATTCATAATGATCACATTTAACGATTACAAATCTTCTCTAATTGACATTTATATAGGGATAATTCATGTAGATATAATTTTTAATCATTTTTTTAATCTTAAATAATATTGTTCTTGGATTGGATTTCCATTAAAATAATAACATGTCAGTTATGAAGATAAGGAGGTCTCATTTCATATACTAATAATACTATAATCATGTATCAATATAAGGGTGGTTATGAACTCATTTTATAATAAAATTTTATAACACTAGTTATAATACAAATATTGATAGAGTTTTAACACAAATTCTTATGTAGTAAGTCAACACTAATGAAACTCTTATTTTAAGGGACTAAACTGATGTATTTCTAGATTAACTATCTTGTATTCGCTCAATGTGTGAGGTTTAGTTTTAAATATAACTCATTAATATATATAGGACTATCTCTAAGAGTCCCTATATAATGGATATAATTTAATTTTAGGGGTAAATAAGATACTACAAGAAAATTTGAAAATGTGTTTTATTGTCCCAATTACATCACTATGGGATGCACTAATCCTCTTTGTAAAAACGAATGATGGATCGGTCCACCTTTTCATTTATTATCATGATCATAATAAATTAATTATCAAGAAAATGTATCTTCTAACATATATCAATTCTCAATTATTTCAACTCATATAAGATTAATACTTAACAAAATTTATTATTTGATCTATATATCATAATTTAATTATTAAAAGATAAGATATTTCTAAAATATCATTCCATATGATGTATGGACACTCTGATTTTTTAGTGATTCCCCATATACATAAAAGTTATATTTTTATCTTCATGGATCTAATTAATAGTGTCTTCATATGATACCTTGATCTGTTTTTGACTCTCTTTATAGATTAAAATCTTATTTGTTCAATGTGAAAGGATGATCTAGAATATCAATTTTGGATTTTTTTTTAGCCAATGAGAAAGGAGAAATTTTATGTCATGTTTTGAAAATTTAAATTATGGATGTAAAAATTAGAATTATTGGGTCATGTTATCTATAGAATATGAATATCTATATATACATCAAATATTGATGTTATTGAGAAATGGCTCAGATCTAACACTTTAATAGAGATATATAGTTTTATTAGGTTAGAAGAATATTACTTATCCATTTTGGAGGATTTATCATGGCAATAAAATACACTAAAAATGTTAATATTGAAGGGAGTAATATTTATTTGGATTGAGTAATTGTGAATAATGTTATAAGTAACTAAAAAAGGACTGTTAATTCTCTTATAATTAAATTACCCCACAATGGGGAAGGGTTTTTTAGTATACATTGATTTATCAAAAAAATGATTGGGTTTCTTCATTAGGAAGAATGATAAAGTAATTTATTATGACTTATGAATAGTGAAGCCCCATGAAAAAAATTAAATGATACATGATTTAAATATTTCGGTAGTGATTTATTCAAAAAATATTTGCTAGTATTACATCAATTGAGAAAATTAGTAAATATATACATAAAAAGAGATGTTAAAATATCTATAAAAATAGAAGTAATTGAATTTTTAACGAATGATATTGTTATATCTTATAAAATATTATGAATCCCCAATACATTCCACATAGGGAATAGAAAATTATGTGGTCAAATTTTGGACTACGAAATGCCATGTTAATGTATTAATGATTGGGATATAAAAAACCCAATACTCATTGATTTTCACAGGATGAATCTTGAAGTCACAATGGAAGGATATAAATAATAATTTCCCCAACTAACTAATCAACCTTAAATATAAATGAATATCAAATATTCCCAAAAATATGATATCGAGCTACAAAAAAGGTAGTGAATTTCCATATGTACAATATTGATAAAGATGGAGTTATAGAGATTCAAACAATGATAGGTGTGCCAATAAAATTGTTATCATAGGAGTAAATTTTGGATGGTCCCTATTGATAATCCATATATATACATACTAGATATATGAATAGGTATAGTGATCTAAAATTTTAGATCTTACTGAATATCATGAAATAATAAATTGAAAAATACAAATATCAATGAATTACATACTATAAAGCTAAGCCTAAATGAGAACTTTCAAATGGTGTGGTCAAACAAATGCTCAAAGCAGTATGGAAATTGAAAAAGAACAATATAAAAATCATCATAAGAATCCCAGAAATGTTTAAATGCTATAATTATATTTTGGTTGAGGTTGATATCCTCAAAAAGTCAATTAATTTTATTTCAATAAGTAATGATTTTTCCTTTAACAACCCAAAAAAGATATGTATATGGGGAGTGTTGAGGATTCATGGAGGGCTACTCTCTATTATATCTAAATGGGAAATTATATTGACATCATGGTTCTAGATAAATATTCAAATATAATTATTGTTAGAGGTGATATTTATCATTTTATATCATCCTCATGTATATTTTAAATCGATAAGGAAGATTAAAGAACATGAGGATATATTGAGATCATTTTTGTTTGGATTTATTAGTATTTTGGGATTGACACCTACACATGGTAGAGTTATCATAATATAAAATTTTCCATTTTAACATTAATATGAATGTATATATAGATCTTAATTGGAAGAGATACAGGAAACCAACATTCAAGGATGAAGTTGGAGAGTAGAAGCTAATAGGTCCTGACCTTTCCAAATAAATGATAGAGAATATTGAATCCATTTAGTGATATATTACTGTAGAATGAAATTTGAAAAAATATTTATATAGATTATCTTATATTGGATATAGAGTTTGAAGATGGTGATAAGGTGTTACTTAAAATAAATCCATAAAAGTTAGTTATGAGATTTGTAAAGAAAGGGAAGTTGGTCGTTAGATACATTGGTCCCAGCATGATCCTTGATCATGTTGTAGTTGTATCCTTTCAGTTATCACTCCATCCATGAATCTATTAATTTATTGACGTGTTCCACAGATATTTTTTGAGGAATTACATTTGATTTCCAACACATGTATCCATTGTAGAGGACGTATAAGTAGAAAATGAAAAATAATTTGAATAAAAACTTTTAGAAATTATTGATCAAAGAGTAACGTTTCGGGGAAACAAGGCCACCCATCAAGTTAATGTTATATAGTAGAAACATAATTTTCGGTAATATATGTGTGAACTGAAATATGTAATGTGGATATAATTCCATCAATTTCCCCTATGTGATAAAATTTCGAAGATGATATTATTTTTTGGGGGTAAAATGTAATTACTAAAAATTATAGACCATGTATAAGTTATTTTAAATTAGATTACATATGTTGGATGATACTCCCAACTTAAATGAACCAAAAGAAATTTTTATGAACATTATAAAAATCACAAAAATTGTAAAAACTAAAAATCTATCACCGTTTTATGTTAAATAATTAAAATAATATAATGTTAAAAAAAGTTATGTTTAATAAAACTCAAATTCTTTATATATTGTGTTTTCATTTAAAGAAATATATTTTAAAAAAAATTAAATTTCATAAAATAAACTTTAGTTTTTTAATTCCTCACATTAAATTCATCTTTTCATTAATTTTTGTGATTTTTTAATTATTGATTTTTTGGTAAAAAAATAAGGATTATGATTGATTTTTAATTTTTATAACATTATCATTATGCAAGAATATAAATGAAGTTTATAAAAATGTTTAAGAAACAAAATAAATATTTTATGATTAAAATCATTCATTTTAATATATTATTTTTGACTTATAAATCCTATGTATAATATTTTTAGAAATAATATAAAATTTTAGATTAGTAAAAAACTCCCTTCTATGTTTTTTTGAATCGTGTATTTTCAGGGTGATATTCAATTTGATCATGCCATAAAGATTCATTAAATTTTTATATTTATAATAAATTAATTTATTTTATTAATATCAGTAATAATGATAAGTGTATCTACTATGTTAATATAAAGAAGAAAAACGTTATTTTTCATCAAATTTTTTTCTGTGATTATGTTTTTTATTTTAAATTTATCATTTCACTCACTTATAAAATTTATTTGAAAAAAAATATTTTGAAATTTTAAATCATAATTTAAAAATTTGGTAAAATTTTCAATGTTAAATTTTTTTCATTAAAATTAATTCTTTATTTTAGATATTAATTTCCAAGGAAAATGTGAATTAGAGTAAATATAAAAACACAGTTAAAACCCCATAAAACCCTAAAAGTTTTCTTGAAAAATAGTTTTTGACGTGAGTTTCAACCAACACTCATTTTTCCCTTTACATGTTTCTATTTTCTTAAATTTAAAATTTATTTGTAACTTTTCATTATTCAAAATTTAAGGGTTACATCAAAAACTACCCTTCCCCTCATGTTTAAAAATATAACAGTTGACAAACATCAAGACTCACATTATCATTGAATTTATAATTTAAAATATAATAATATTATCCTACTATAACCCTACAATAATTTGAATCCATATGGTCACTATTACATAGCATAAGAACTTCATTTCAACGGGTAATTCATAATGAAAAAAGTCCCTAATTTTAGTATCCATTTCATCTTATTAATTATTGTTAATTTGAATCTCCTAATCCACTTTTAAGAAACTTATATAATGATGTTATTATCATTATTATTCTAAAATTTTATTATATTAACTGAAAAATAATAATTTATTTCATTCCATTCACTAAGAAAAACCAAAACATCTATCGTGATTACGTGCAAGCTACCGCCTCCACAAGTGATGATGGTAATTTTTCATTACTACCATTCAAGTATGTATTTTATGAATAAATATAATTTAAAAGTAAAAAAATAAAATTTTGAAATTATAATTTTCCATATGCCATCTTTCTTTCCATACATCCTTAATTTGGATCGTTAATCAGTTGTATGCACTAACTGACGCCTCCATGACAAATAAATTTCATTTTTCATCTCCACTCTACATATATAGTTATAAAAATGAATTTAATGACGATATTTTTTAATAATTTAATTTTTACTATTTTAAATATTTCGTACTATAAGTATATAAATATTTTTCCTTGCTCATAAAAACGTTATAAAATTACACCATTTGGGTCGATATAACCGCCTGTCTAAATGATGTTATAACGGTTTAGTTATAAATTATTATGGGATGTAATATAATGGTAATATCATTTAATAATGATATATTAAATATGTTTTAATTATTCTATAATTTATTTTTAATATTAAAATTTTTCATTAACATCACACCTTCGCATTGGCAAACATATCTAAAACTAGTTCATCACGATTACAATTATCAATGTTTTATTCATGTCTTTCTCCTAATGAAAATTGGACAAAATAAATAATTTAAAGAAAAATATATTATGTATTTATAATATAGTAATGAAAAAATGAAACTATTTACATAGAATCCATTCCATCTGCATTAATCTTTTATAAAATAAATAATTGAATGATCTAACACACAATAATGAAAATAATCTATAATTGGCCAATATATTTTCAAATTATAGTACTAAAATAATTATAAAATTTTTAATATATAAATATAATGTTTATATTATATGTGATTAAGATAGTTATTCTCATTATATTTGATTTTTAGGATCTTCTATGGAAGTCAATGACCAAATTAAGGGTCTTGCTAACAAGAACATCTTCCTTTAATGTATTCATTTTTTTATTTTATTTTCATTAACTAAAATTAATTTTTGATATAAACCAATTTCCATAAAATGTCTTTAATAATATTCATTAAAAAACAAAATATTTTATTATTTTTAAATGATACTCATAAGTATGACTGTTACAATTATGAATACATAAACTTTTAAAAAATCTCTTATCAATATATTTTCTTCATTGTATTGAAATAATATATCTTCAGATATGTCATGATTGATGTTTCATGCTATATTTAAACTTTTTATTTAATTATATTTCATGACTAAGTTTTATGTATTAAAGGATTTAATTTAAACATTTTAATACAATTTGGATTTTTATGAAACCCAGTTTATTTTCACGGGTTCCTTGTGAAAAGTGAATGATTTCCATTTGGATATTTAAGTATCCCATTCATTTTCAAGGGTTATTTAAGAGATGTTGATGATTAATTTTATGTTTCACACAAATGTATGGAAATTTATGGGTGGGGTCATATATCTTCCTTCAATTGTTTGGTTTAATTTTATATCACATTAGATAACTAGTAATGGACATTATTGAATTATACAAATTATCAAGGGAATGATGTGTATTCTTGAATTTTCAATCATGGAAATAGATATTTCATTCACATAGAAATGGTAATAAGGGGTTTTCTTACAGAGGTTTTCATATACATATGGCAATGAAATAATCCATAGTTTTTTGTTATGTTATGTGAAATTTTCAATATTAATTTCATTTCCATGAAATAAAATGTTTCCATTCTTAGGACATATTTTTAAATTATTCAATAGATTTATATTGTTCTCAAATATTTTAATATTATTAATATTTTTTTGAGAATATTCATTATTTTTAATCTTCTTTAACCATATTTTTGTGATATTAGGTTTCCCTATCATATTTTACTATTAACATCGATTTTCGTACCATTATTTTTATTATATTTATTTATTCTTAATGTTTATATTCGGGTTTATGATATTAAACATCATGATATGTATTTCCATTGTTGTATGTTTGATATTTACCATTTATTTTTTTAATTCCCCTTTCTATAAAGAATGTTATATCAACTGAGATATCTAAACGATTTTAGAGGAGCGTGATTATAGAGTAGTTTTTTCTAGTGTTGAAGAATAATTGCTTTATGTGTCTAATCTATAAGTAACGCAAATTTTTTGTCCATTATGTGTGAGAATTTTATTCAGAGATGTATGATCTAAATCATGTAATTATTTTACTATTTACATTATTTTTCCATGGGTCACATTACTATATATGACTTCAAATTCAAAAAACAGTTTTAGCTTCTATATTTAATATTAGTAAAATATATATACATATATATATAAGTTCCATTTAGTTACATGTTTCATGTTAAATAATATATTAATGTGATTTAAATTAATTAAGGACATATATATTAAAATATTTGGATACGATACATAAATATACTTGACTCTGTCCCATAGTGGGTTTGGTTCACTCCCCAAACCCATATATAAAATATCCTGAGATGTAAAGCTTTACCCAAGACATTAGAGAGCTATATAATTAAGGGACCACCCACCACATAACTCAATTTTCATAAGCTAATCACTTGACCATTATAAATGTTATCTCATGAGAAAACATAATTATTATGTTCATTGGAGGGAAATGTAATTCAAGCCCCTCCCATCACTTAATGAAAATCATAATATTTACCCAAATATAAGTTACATAAGAGGAAATTAAATCATACATAAATAATAATAATGATGAAACCCATCAAAAGGAAGTGGGTTTCATAATCTTATCTCATAGAATAACTAAATTATATATAATGTTGATTTTTAAGAAAATATGGGAAACATATTTTTTTTCATATTTTACTAAACAAAAATTGGTCTTGATCATAGAACCATATAAATGATTATTTTTGAAATGTTAAAAAAGGTATTTTATTGATGTAAATAGATTTTTATTTCCTAATAGACTACAATTGATATAGGATGGTTTGAAGTAAAATAAACATGGTTTTGAATAATCAATTCATAGTTATATGTATTTTATATAGGTGACTCATTTCATCAAATGAGAAATCAGAAAGTTACCCTATGTGGGGTTTACATATAAGTAAGAATTTTGAACAAAACATAAAACATGTATTAACTCCAAGAGAAGGTATCGAAATATATATGTGTAACATCCTTCCTAACTCACTGGAAATAGAGGGTGGAGGAATGTTGATATTCCATAAGCAACGTTCCCGAGGTGCCAAAGGCTGTAAACAAATTTTGTGGGTATCCATAATAAATTTTGCTATAATTTTCCCTTGAGAAAAAATTAAACAACCAAAAATTTCACTAACAACAAACTACAATATGATCTTCAACCAAAAAACCAAACCCAAAAATTACAAAAAGATAACCAAATTGTTCCATAACAATTCCACAATCCTAATTCAACCAAACCCAGTAATCATAGTATCAAGAAAAAGACTAAAAAACAAGACCCAAGGAACTAGGACACCATCCATAGCTCTACACCAAGCTCCATCTTCTAACTACCACAAAGTCGCAAAATAATAATGCTAAATTGCTAGCAAAATGTGATGGTTTATCTATACATGTGTCCTAGAAAAAAACATCTACAAAAGAAAAAAATTTCAAAATAAGGTGGTGAGTACAAATAATCAGTAAGATTTCCATAAATTACATCCCTACACATGCCACTAAGAAATAACCTATATCACATTTATATAAAGAAATTTATATAAAACATCAGATAGTTCAAAAATTAACAATAAGCCAATCATACCCTTACCAAGACACCGTTTACCAAACTATGAAACTCAAGGTAATACAAAAAACCATGACACAAGACATTTCACAATTTCACATTAGCACAAAAAAAATACATCTTGCTATGAAACCCCCAAAAAAGGAAACCAAAACAATAGAGCTTCCACCCAACTCGTTTACTACATTTCTAATTAGTAGTGCTTCCCAACCACTATCCAAAATGAGGGCACTTCCGTACACTATCAATCACCATTTATAGTGATACTTCCTACCCACTACCACAAAAATAAACATAGTCCATAATACATAGTTAACCAACAATCACAATGCACCATGGCCACACAATAAGCACACTATCATTTCCAATACATGCCAATACAGTTCAAAAAATCACCCATTTATTGAAAATAGTGATTAATAAACATTACATGAACAAATAAAATTTTATAAAAAAAATATTTATTGAAAACCATCATTCACAAAACATTTTTCAAAGCTAGTCACATACTATTTTATAATTCACATTTTGAAATCACACAATGAAGCCCCATTTTGCTATAATAACCCATTTTCCCCAAATTCTTCCAAATATTCGCCAAATGGATTTCCAAAATTATTTATATAACATTATCAAAATTTACTTCAAGAAAAAAAGATTAATTGTAACCAAAAACATTACTTCTAACCATGTGGAGTCAAGAGAGAGGCCACCTAACTTTAGTGTTATGGTAAATTCAACCCACACACTACCGCACCCCAATCTATGCAAGGATCCACTAAAACCACTCTAGATCTCCTTTACTATCATACAAAAGACTTAATATCAACATCCTAGGAAACAAAAACCTCAGATCTACGTGGGATGGATGTATATCTAGAAAACCTAGAGAGATGGAAGAGAATATCGAGAGAAAACCCACAAATAACTAAGCAAGGAGACTTACCCGAGGAGAATCACCATCAAACCACATTGAAACCCCTTTAAAAACCTTCTAAATTGAGTGGGAGAGCACCCCTAACCATTGAGAAGAGGAAATACTGATTGTGGCTCATATGGGAGATATATTGGGTGTGTATAGAGAAATCCTGACTAATCCTAGATTAAAGAAACCTATTTTCACAGGTCGTATGGTTAGCTCACACGGTTAGACAAACTTTTCACTCATAGTGCGCCTTCTACTACATCAATGGGGAATCTTGCACGAACTACTCCAATGGATAGACAACCCATGCACAAGCCATGTGTAACCCCACTTCCCACATGGTTTTATCTCACACGGTATCCCCTAAACTTGTTAAAAACGTGCATCCTTAAAAAGGATTCAAAAACATTACTAAACCTTCAGAAGCTCTAACCAAACTTTACCTAGCCACATTATATATTTGAAAACCCATAAATAAGGGTTACCCAACTCAAAACGGTGGTGCTAAAATATATATATACATATATATTGAACAAATATAAAACATATTTATTAAATAAATGAGAATAATATAATGAAAAATATGATAACAAAGAAATTGAAGGTGTAATCTATTAGTAATTAATGTGGTAGCAGAACATCCATTTTGACGTTTTTAGAAAAAATAGTAAAATACCACATAATTAAAATATTAATAAAAAAATATTTTAAAATTAATATATGGGTGATATAAATATCACATGAGATAACACCTAATTAATGTTGAAATTTAAAATCAGAAAATTGGAAAGAAGCCAACGTATGGACTTGGATGAGAATCCATCATTAAAGAGGATCAACATATTATAAACTATGTTATGAATTATGAGTATGAAATTAGTAAATGAAATATTAAATTAAAACAATATTATATCCTGAGATTAATTAAAAGTAAAATATATAATTTTAGGGTGGAAATATATAGGAATATTAATCAAAGGATCAAGAAAGATCCTAATAGATCCAAAAAATGTGGTTTGTGTTAGAAAACCTATTACAACCTCACAATATTCTCATTAAAAATTCATAGAAAGTAGAAAATAGGATAGATTAGTAAATAACTTTAATTTTAGGAAATATTTGATGAAAATAAAATAATTTTTAATTCATACACTATATAAAAGAAAAATGGTGAAGACGATTCTTATATCATTGGAACAAGTCATAGATAAAACCCCATTATCTTCTATTCCAACTCAGTGGAACACACCCAAATTACTAATATAGAAAATCATTAATATCCTAATATAAATAATTCAGAAGCCATAAATGGTTATTGAATTTATGAAATAAAATTATTTATAATGTTATAATTCATTTATATGGGATTTTCTCTTACAACCGTTGAAGGTAATGTTTGTGATTATAATGATTTAGGGATATCAATCAAATGGATGGTGGTATATTACTAAATGATTATAAAATAAATTATATCTTTAAATCCCAAAATAAATTCATTATTTACTTATTTTTATCATATATTATTAGTATTAATGTTCATAAATACATCTGTGGATTATTTTATATGGTTGTATAAGTGGGCGGTCAAACTCACACAAACAAAAACATGCCATAATTTAATGGATTGTTATGAAAGGGTTAAGTTGTAATATCGCTATAAATAACTATTCATGATCATAATAGGTTTTTATTATTATGATATATTATTATTTTAATGATTATAAAAAAAATTTGTTTATATGAAGCACTTACGTATTATCAATAAATTGGTTTTCTCTTATAACACTTTTTTAAATGGTTGGAATTACAATGATTGTTATGAGATTAAAATATTGATAGGATGTAAAATATTCCTTAAAAAATACAAAAAATTAACAAAATTGTAATTATATATTAAAACCCTTTTTATAAATATCTATCAAAGGAGGTAATTAAAACAAAACACATTGCTTCATAAAGGCGGTTGTCTGTCCAAAAAAATGATTGGTGTTTTTATTTTTCATTATGTGAAAGAGAGAAAGATGGTTAATGATAAATAAATTTTAATTATAAAACTTATTATAAATAAAATAACTATTCCATTATATACTAATGATAAAATTAGAATATAGAAATTAATATAGGAAAGAATAAATAGTAGGGAAAAAGACTACTCTTTTAGTGAACATTGAGCTTCCCTTAGAATATTCCATTAAAGTGGAGGGCATAGGATAATTCATTGGGAATAAAATATTATAAAAGTGAAAAAGGATTCCATGAATAGGAAAATCTTATGGTTTCAATACGAAATATAAAATTTTTAGTTCCTTTAATGGGGGGTGGAATTACCGATTTATAAGTGGTGTGAATGGAAATTTTTGTAAATACTCATTAATTAAAATATTATCATTATATTATTCAAGGGTAATAGATCCATAAATGAATAATAATGAATTTCATAAGGATATACAGTAGATAATCCATCAACCACTTGATTAGAAACATGATTTTAACATTTTCCTAGACTTTTCCCCAAGATGTATTATGTGTGATATTTTAGATTTTATTGTGGTAGAGAATTTTTACATATGTAATTTATACATTGTATCTAAAAATAAATCGGCCCTTATTACATAATATGGAACTTATAATTCAAAACACCACAGCAATTTTCTTAGAACCACTTTTTACCAGTGAAAAAAATGAATTTTAAAATAATATTCATATAGTGTATTAAAAATAATTTAGAGAAAAAGTTCCATAAATTTTAAATATATGTTTTTAAATTAAGATAATTATTTATCAGTTATAATTTAACATTTTAAATAAATATTTTCTCAATGAAAACTATTCATACGAAACCAAGTCAAACATATATATTTTTAAGGTTATAAAATTCATTTTATTTGTAGGAATATTAATTTTTTCCATTCACCTAAAAATAAATTTATTCAAAATAATCAAAAAATATCACCCTAAGAAAAATTTTATATCAGAAGATAATAATTAATTTTAATTTTATCTTCTTAATATTTTAATATTTATAAATTTATCTTTTAAATTATAATAAAAAATGTAATGAAGAATTTTTTTTTTGAAAACTTATATTTGAAAACATTATGTGTAAATAATGTTATTTCATTCAATTTCTATTTTATTGGCTATTAATATATTAGTTCATATAAAATTTTTAATTATATACATTTAATTTAATAGGATAAAAAATAAAACCCTATGAATAAAAATATTTGAAAAAATATTACTTTTATATTAAATAATATTTAACAATTCTCATTTATAATCTAAAATTATAAATTTACTAATCCTATGATAGTAATATGATTTCATTTACAAAAGGTTTTATTGTTCATATATTTATATTTTTCTAATATACTCTATATCATTTTAGTTTTTTCTTTCTTGTAAAACAATATATCAGTAATATTTTTTATTTCAAAATAATATACACTAAAATATTAGGTCATTACATTCATCCCCCTTAAATAATTTTAATCATTGATATTTTAATTTCTACCCATTAATGAAAAAAACTAATGGTGTCTAAGAGATACACATGACTCATGATTTTATTTCCAGTGAGGTTTCATCACTGCTATCTTAAGTTTGACTACTCAACTCATATTTTTCTTTATAATAGGAATATAAAAAACGTTTTGATTATCCATTTATACCAAAGACCCAAATATTATTGGAATTATTTTTTATAGGGAGTATATAATAAACATCACACAAGTATGTGAACATGGGTTTATTTTAGATTTAAAATGTGATTTTCTTATCTTAGATATTATCTTATCTATAATTAAATCTTGGTAATACATCTTTTATATAATGTAAAATTTGAAAAAAGGATGGATAAAACAGTTTTAAATGAATCAAATTACACTAATCATATATTACATAAGATTTATTTATGTGGGTTATGATAATATTACTAATATAATTTTTTAAAAAATAAATCAAAATCTAGTATTCGATGTGATGATTTTATATCCTTAGAAATAATTTTAGGTAGATTGTTGTGGGATTAATAAGATAAAAATTTAAAATATCACAGTTATTGATTGAATGTTTAGTGTTTCTCATTCCATATAATTTTAGAATCATACTTCAAAAATTTTGGTTGTAAAATATTTCCCATGTTACCTTTCCCATGGAAGTTATTAGTCGTGATTTTCATCTTCATCACATGGATTAGTGTATTAATTTTCATAGTTCCCAAATTCACCACATATATAACATAGAACTACTATTATATAATTATAAAAAACATTATTATTACCCATAATGTAAACTATACACATAATTTTCCCTCATAAGATTGATTCCTTATGCCCTCCTTTTCCACAAGTGAGACACCTCTTAGTTCCTTTTATGAATTTCCATTTGAGCTTCTTTCAACGTTTTTTTATAAGTGAGGATAAATATTCCTTATGTCATCATTTTCATTAACTAAAAATCCATTATAATCTATAATTTATTTCCTTTATATGATTATAAACTAAACAAAGTCCACAGTTTTACACATGATTCTTGATATTTTTTTGGAGTAATCATAATAATTGTTATTAAATATCTGATCAAATTATGTTTATTATTATGATAATATCTACAAGATCATTTGTCTAAATTATTAACTTTATTCCTTTAGGATTTATCCATTAATGAAAAATAAAAAGGAAAACACTAATGATTGATAATTAAAAAAATAATTTAATTCCCTTAATTTAACTCAAGAAAAAATCATCATAAAAATGATTTACTCTTTGAAACCATCATATTAGATTTTAGATAATAAAAAAAAATTGGTTTAATTAAGATTTTTATCTATTGGGATCTCTCCTACTTCATATCCGAATTGTTAACAAAATAAATCCTTTATAATGGACCATATAGACAATGAGATTGACCAAAGAATAACGACCTGAAATATTAAAATATGTGTGCATTTATGCCTCTTTAGCAAGCCTCAGGTGGTGATTGGGTTAACAACCAATATTCCTATCTCATTATTACTAACCCAAGTTATATCTATGTGAGATCCCACAAAAATGTTTATTATCAAGAATAGGATATTATTTCCAGAAACACCACACCGTATACATTCTACTAAAACAACAAGATGTTATCTTATACTTATACATATTCCTAGGATTTCCCAAAATCCTATCTTATCCTAATCTCCAAAAAATAACTATACCCTTCACTAATACTAAATATAGTGATCCAAACCATGATCACGTGATTTTACACTATTTTATAGTTAAGATCATTTAATCAATATAAAAAAAGGTCAATGGGTTTAGTTTATATGTATTAATTTCATGAAATTAAACATTATCTAAAAAACATTGGTATTTCATATCCAAATTAAATTTAATCACTATTTTATGAAATTTTTAATCCCTAATAATTCTATGATATCTCCCATAAATTTTATGCACCAGAAAATCATCTATACATACCACACATATTATAATCCTATATTACCTAAGAAAATGGAAAGACAAGATATGGTTGAGATCAAACGAAGTGTAAAAGAATAGCATATCAATATATCGTCAAGTGTTGGATCATAAGAATTCAGGAAAACATGATCAGGGATAATTTAATTATTAAAAAGTGCATTAGAAAATATGTGTGTTCTATAAATCATTTAGGAATGAAATGTTATCTGCAAAGAAAAAACATGTTCAATTGGATAATAGTGTGAGATAATAATGGAAACATGGAATTGGGAAATGACATCAAAAGATAATGGAATAATAAATAAGTGAAATTAATATAAAACCTGAATTCAAAAATATTGGTCAAGATTTACTACTAAGATTAAAATCACATAGTGGACAATGTCCTATAGTGAATTAGGTTCACTCTCCACTCCCAAAAACATAGTGTATAATATACCATAGTGGATTATGTTCACTCCCCATTCCAGTAACAATTCTAAAAAAAATTCCCATTGGGGATTGGGTTCCTCATTATTCCCTTTTACATTATGATAAATTTCTCATAGTGGATTGGGATCGCTCCCCTTTACTATAAACATCATTGACAATGTAACATTGTGTATTGGGTTCAATACCCATTCCCATAAATATATTTGAATGATTCTAATAGTATATTAGGTTAAATACCAAATCTCACTGATAAGATCTCATTATATATAAATATTTAAAAAATTTATTGGTGGGATATATAATTGTAGTCCCGCCCATCACATAACAAATTGTTCTTAGCTACCAAATCATACACCATACTAGGAATCCTATGTGATTAAATAATTTCCCAATCCATTAGAAGAATATATAATTATGTATCCAGCCAGAAAATAATTAAAATAATAACATGTATATGTGTACGAGTGAATAAATAAGAAAATAAACCATATATAAAGCACAATCATGATAAAACCCATGAGAGATAAGGGTGTTTCATAATATTGCCTCAATTAATGATAAAAGGCTTTATCTTATGGATTACCATGAGAATAATGAATTAAATATTGTTTGATGTTCATATTTTTATAAATAAACATTGTACTTCAATATTTATTTCCATTTTATAAAAATTACAGATATGGGTCATTGATAAGTTAGAATAAAAGTGGAATTGTGTTGATGATACTTTTCATAAGAGCATATGATATTTTATGGAAATAAATATTTTTCCCTCTAGTTGATAATTTAACTACGATGGTTTTATATAAAATAACATTGTTTATTCAAAATACTTTCATGGTAAAAAAATATTTTCTAAGGTGACACTTATCATGAAATAATAAATCATAATGTTCCCTTATGTCGGGATTATATATATATTGAGAATTTTTATGGACACATAAAACATTTATTAAACCCAAAAAACACTGGTATATAAAACTACATATATATATATAGAAAATATGTAAATCATTTTTAATAAATAAATCAGAATAATATAGATATAAAAGTGAAAAAATAAAGATATTATGTAATCATAAAGATAAGAGTGTGGTTTCATTGGATACCTTTTTATGATTAAAAACATCACTATAGAAATACAATTTCATTAAAAGGGTAAATAATCTTTTTTGAAAATATCAGAAGTTAAATATAATGTTCATGTTAGATAAGATATTATTATTTTTCCAGTTTAAAAATCTAACATTGGTGGAATATTAAATTACGGGTAGGACTGGGAAACTATCATTAAAAGGGATGGGAAATATTCTAAAAATGATATATTTTTTAGGGAAAAAATCATCCATGTTATATATTGAATTTTAAAAAATTATTTTCACCTAAATATTTATATACATTTAAATAAAAAAATTTGGGATGTAAGATACCAATAATTTGTGTATTAAGTTCAATATGAAACATAATAACATTAATAATGGGGGTTTGATTTGGAATCACATTACACCATTAAAATCATTGGAATTGAAAATATATTAATGTTTTAACAATTGTTAAATACATTTAATTGAATTAAATTTATGATATAATTAAATCCATTTCCAATTCATACACTACTTAAAAAAGTGGTAAATATAATTAATATCTCAAAAGAACATCCTTGATGTCCAGAAACCATTACCTTGTTTTCTAGGTAAGTCAAAGTCACCCTAACACTAATTATAAAAATTATATCTTAATAACATATTTTATAACCTTATTAATAAATATAATAATTTATAATTTTTATCTATATTTATTATCTTATTTTTATATTCTATAGGTTTTTCCTATTTAAAATATTAGGTGTGAGTAATGTTGATCCTTTTTAACTAGTATAATAATAATAATGTTTCTATATATTATTATCCCAAAGTTTATCATTAAATTTAAATTAAAGGTACATTAATTTTTTCAGTTTGATTATTTAAAATATTATAATTTCATTATATGGTAGTTTTGGTTATGATCATTTAAGATGAAATCGACAACAAGCATGTTTCTATTATTTTTAACAAACAAATGGTGGTATCTAACCCAATTATTTTATTATAAATGTCACTACTATAGAATGAAATTACTGTTTTTATAATTTATTTTAATCATATATTATCATTATTCAGGTTATCATATTCATCTATTATATAATTTTATAGTATTGTTTATGTGGCTGGTGAAAGAGACCCCAAGAAAATGCATTGCATAGTTTTTTTGGACGGTTATGAAGTGGTTAAGTTGTAATAACTATATAAAATTATAAATATGATCTTAATTTTATTTTATTAGACTTTTATATCATAATTTTATGTAATTATAAAAAAATGGGTTATGATGCCAATATATATTTTGAATATATTATTTTTCTCTTAGACCGCTCATTTTTGATGGTTTGATTTACAATGATTGTGTATTTCTAAAATCATATTTAGGAAGCCCAATTTTTCATACCATAACCTTAATAATTTATTAAATATCATATTAAAATTTTAAAATTACTCTCATAACTATCCATGTCATTTAGGCATAAAAATAAAACATATTTCTTCATGGAGGCGGTAGTCTGAAAATACACAAGATTGGAGTTTTTGTTTTTCATTAAGAGAAAATGAAAAAGGTGGTTACTAACAATTTATTTTGAATAATTAGATAAATTATATAAAAAATATTAAATTGATTATATCATAATAGTAAAATTATAATTGAAAAATAAATTTATAAATAAATTTAATTTCGGGAAAAAATGAGTACTCACATTGATAACATTGTTTTTTGCTTAATGGATTTCATGGAAATTGATGAATTAGGATAATTTATAGTGAAAAAAATAATATATTATTCAATTTTGATTTTATTATAGAGTATATTTTGTGACCTGTTTTTTTCTTCTATAGCTTTGAAATATTTCTACATATATTTCCAAAACTCGACACTTAGATCGTCGGCAATTCTAAGGCTCGGTTTTCCCAGAAATAATTTTATAAAAATATTAAAAATATTTTATATCTTGTGCTAATTGTATCATTAAATAATGGGATAAATATTAAATGGTTTTTTGGATCATAAATATGAGACCATGGTTGTGTCTGTAATGAAATATTTATCACAAGGTCACCCTAGAATAGGTCTACGTGGGGCGTTACGATATCTATCCCACTAGTGGTATGTTCAACAGAAAAAGTATTTAATTAAATTATTTATATTATTTATGTATCGTAATTGTAATTCACATAAGAAAAATTAAATGGTTATTAATTTATTATTAACCTCATAATCCTGGTACCTTTAAGAGCATTTCCTTCCTCCGTTTGTTGGCAGAATCTCCTCGGATGATGATGAAATGTAGGATCAAAGCAGACCGAGATGCAGTAAACACCAGGAATCCTTTCAATAATTTGTGAGAAAATTCAACGATGAAAAATAATTCAATATCTAGTCAGTAAATTTCAAAATATAGATTACATCCATTTTAATTATATTGATTTAGCAGATCGGCTCCTTTTTTTGATCTGCGCTAACTGTAGCCTGAGCATGTGACCGTGTATTTGAGTTTTTGATTTGATATTATTGTTTTCTATCTTGAATATCCCAATAGTTTATATTTTTCCAATACGTCTTGGAAGATATGATTTAGCATTTTTTTATGCCTTTCCCCCTCAGTCGATTCCCATTTGTCATAGGGTGGACCCCAATCTACTAGTTCAATGTTGTTGGGCAGTATCGAGCCGAATCGGGCCCCTGGAATCGTGGTAAACTAATGTGAGATGGACTGATCAATGAATCATGGAATGATCTATAATTTTTATGGGACATTATTTATCATTTCTATTAGTGTATATCAAATCATTCTAGATGGAATGCATCGGGATGTGCAGTACATATGGGAGAACCACCATTGGTCAACGAAATCATTTTTTGCCACTGAATGTCCATAAATGTTTAATAGAGACTATATACCATAACACTATATGGGATCATAGATAAAATATAGGTGGTATATCCATAATATATGTTTTTAATGTTTATCTAATAATATTTATAAAAACAGGATTACACACTGTGTACTACAACGAATCCTTAGCGGGTATCTACTAGGCCGTAGCATCTAGGGTATTGGGAATTCCTATGGGTGGTATGCTGTAGATAGATTCCCTATATGGCATGTAACCACTTTCCCATGTGGACTAGATATGTGGTGGAGCACATAGCTAGGTTCATTCCATGTTCCCAACTACATGAGCATGACTAGACCACAGATGAAAAACCCCATTTGGAGGACAACATTGTGTACTAAAGTAGATGTACATGACTAGGATACATAGAAACGACGAAACACACGCGTGAGACCTCATGTGGAATTGGTACACCATGTAAATCTATCAAATTCCATGTTCTTCTCTATGGTATGGGACTTATTTACTTCAATGTACATGGGGAAGTGATGAAGTGCGACCACATGTTGAGTGGGTCCCCTCACATTCCATCTAACCTTGGTTCTTTTTTAGGATATAGCAATCTTCTATATCCCCTTCATTAGTTCTCATATTTTGGCGTAGTGGTAGCCTATCTTTAGTGTTATTATGCACAAAATGAGATTCTTTCCCCTATTTTTTATTTTGTGGAACTATATGAATGGCTCTAGGAATATATCTTATTGAGATGATGTCTGACGATAAATGTGGTCAGGCATGATCACCAAAGGCTTATGAGGTGAACCACCCAATCATACCTAGGCACAGATCCTCATTAAACTAGAATAGAACCCCCTATCATCTTTTTAATGGTTCCTCTATATATAAATTCCATGTGTAACACCGCTATCAGATAGGACGTGGGTCCTTGATGACCAGAGTTGACCCCCCTCACTCTTACACCTGGTTCAATGACCTATTAAGTGTAACTTTCCATCAGCATGGGAAAAGGAAATCTACCTATCTAGTCGAACCCCCCCAATCTGATGGGGCACGAGTCCTCGATTATTAGGGTAGAACCCCCAGTCACACTTGGGTGTGGGTCTTCAACCAACAAAGTGGACCCCCCCCATCATCTTGGGTGTGTGTCCTCTACATACAAAGTGGAAGCCACATATTTGATAGTTAAAGGAGATCGATTACTAGTGTCATCCCCCTATCATAACAGGTTTTAGGTCCATATCGATTATATTAGAACCCCCCATCATCGTACACATGGGTCCTCTACATTCTGAGTGGAATACCCCCCCCCCTCTCCACATCCACCCAATATATAGGGAGGGGGTTGTCGTGACACAATTGTGCAACCCCCATCAACATGGTTTTTGATCCTAAAGGGATAATTATAAACTGAAACCCCCTAACATACTAGGTTTCAGGTCTTCTACTTGGGGTTTGTACCCACTGGGATTTAGGAAATAGTGATGAGGAGCATGACTTCACACACATACTTATGAGTAGGCAAGTAAGATGTTAAGATTCATAAATAGACTTTTGTAACTGATTCAAACCCTTCTTCTTGGGATAAGCTATGAGATAATGATTTCATTTCTCTATTGTTTTGGATTCCATTAACAATATATATATATGTGTGTATATGTACCTTTGGATTCATTTACACTCCTACTATTGGTTTCAAAGGCATGTGGGGTATTCCACATGCTTTCCATGTTTAGCTTCTCAAGGTTGGATGATTTTACTCTCCATCTATGGGGGGAAAAGAATGAATGTGTAGTTAATATGTACGCTTTATTGAGACCCTTGTGATTTGATGAGTTTACACTCTATTGAATTGGGATGATTTTTTCACATTCACATCTTTTTGCATCATGTTTTCTATCTACAACTATTCCATTCGAGTTGTATGTCTTACTACTCCCCCTTCAGCCTTTTGGGAATCCTAAAGGGTATATATATCTCACCCCAGAAGGAGATTTTCCAAAATATGTATTCTCTTATGTAGAGGATGGAAATGTCAGAGGCCACTTAATATGAGACAAGGGATTTATGATACATTAGACTATGTATGGTTTTTAAAGCTTGGAGATCCCAATCGAGGAACTCTCATCATTTTCTATTCTAGTTTTTCAAGGTTGGAACAGCTTTCTTTTCATCTGTTTTTTTTATCCTTTACATTTCAGTTTACACAACTGTACTCTTATAATATCTAGAACATTTACAAAGAAGGTTATTTTCTTAGTATTTTACGTATTTTAATATTATTCATATGCACTTTTGTGCAAAAATGGTTGTGTGCGTTCTTACATGTATTTATAAAATGGAATCCTTGTTTTAGTCATGACTTTAGGATTTTTCACCAGCATCTAGCCAATTGAGGTGGGCTTGGGGAAGTTGTGGCTCAATCACCATCTTGAGTCGGATCGTAACTGATTGGTATCAGAGATGGTTTGATCCTTATGAAGGTGTTTGGAGTAGTCCCATTATCACTATTTTGTTGGGATTAGAGTTACATTTTCAAATTATTTTTAGTGAGACATCTCAAGATAAGGAATCCATTGATGGTGTGGGAAGCTGACATATCTATTCACCATGTCCTAAAATAATTGATTTCAGACTCAGCATACATAGATGTTGATTATTGGTATCAATATCACATACATCATATAGTATTTAGACCTTTCCATTCCTTATTTATTCTCCTCCCCAATTTTTTATGTACATATATATTCCCATCTAACTATGGTACTTCTTGATTAAATATCATGATGAATATATGATGATATACTTCTAGGATATGAGTTCTAGATCATGAAGATGATCTAATGACTAATGAGGCATCAGTTTAGGGTCCATCTCAACAGATATTCTCCTCTTGTCGGGAAGGTAGTGGTACCCCCTCCATTCGAGTAGTAGTTTGTACCAACATAGTTGGTTTGGGAGGTGCGAAGACTTCAATATACACAAGATATCTAGTAATTGGTGATTCTAAAGTTCCACGATGATAGAAATCTATAGGAAATAGAGTTTTTGGATGAGTTTGTGTTACAAGTTTTCATACATGTGAATATCCCAACCGACCGAATGGTTGTGACCAAAACCAATGATTTTTATAGAGTAGTAGTCAGTTCTTGTAGATCCAATAGATGGTGAACCTATTTTGAGTTCACATTATAGGTTTTGGAAATATGGATTAACCATGTTTCGTGTTGATCAAGACTCCCATCATAGGTTGTTGAGGTTATGACCAATCCTATTGTTTGGTTATCCTGCTCACATCGGATCCCATTCGATTATGATCCCCATATTGTGACCTCTCCATGATGATGCTGTCATTCAGTAGAGTCTTCTAATGGAAAAATTTTAGCATGACATCATACATATTGGGAAAATGGGCACATCCCCCTTTTTTATCCATCCATGTTAAGTGATTCAAAACTATATTGTTGAGTTAGTATCTTCCCAATGCATATAGAATCAAGGTTCGGGTTAAATGTTCCATTGAAATATGTGTTTGGGATGTGAGAATGTGATGGGGTTTCAGAGTAGGACATGATTGGGGAACGTAGGTTGAAAATAGAAAAGATGAACACTCGTTAAATGGGGATTCTGACCGAGACACTCGAGTGTGGTTCATTTTATGATCTATGTAACTACTTCTTTAGAAGTAGTAGTTAGAATATATTTGAAACACAAATTTCCCTTTGAATATCTCATATTCAAGACCTATAGTTACCAGAGGAGGACCTTTTACTCAACCATTGTGTAGGAGCCCCCTGAAGAAAATATTGTTTGTTGCATTTTCCCACCGATTGGATGACCTTACTCTATAGGAGAGAGATTATCACATGAGATCATTCTATAGTAGTAGTGAGACCCTATAATGGTTTCCTCAATATTAACTATCCATCCATTATCCATGTTGAGATGATTTCTACCAGTGGGTTTGGTAGTGCTTCCGGGTTAGGGTATTTAGTTTTCCCAATAAAGGAGTGGTCCCCATACAGAGAAGTACGAGCTCATTCTCATGAGGATACAATCGATTTTTTAATTTTCTAGGATTACCCTTGGAATGATAGATGTTACGAGCTCTCATATTCTTCTTATTATGACAGGGTGGGATTAAGTATCTAGTTTACCGTCTAACCTTATGATGAAACTCTATATAGACATGCACTAGGGATGGACTGATGTTTTTTTAGCATATCAGATGACCTGGTGGGGATTTAAAATCCAGTTGTTCAGTTTTAGGGTATACATAGGTATGGTTTGGTCAGATATAGTGTATACCCATGGGTATCTCCAATGTTGTTCTTGAAAAATAAGGTTGGGATCATGCGAAAATATGTAGATTATTGTCTCTTGAACCATGCCACAATAATGACCAAGTACCCCTTGTATTGGATTGATGATGTCTCAAACAAATTATGAGGGGTGAGATGGTTCATGAAGATATGTATCAATTATAGCCTCCCCAAGTTGAGGGTTTGTGAGTCTGATATTTTGAATCTATCATTCCAATAATTCTACAGACACTTTGAGTTCCTATAATTCTATTTAGTGTGATGAAACCCAACATTATGTTTTTGGATTTTTTTAACAACGTATTATAGTCAAACAGGGACCCGTATTTGGATGTACATATCAACACCATACTCATATACTATGTGTTAGAGGTGGAGCTTAAAAATCAATAGAGTATGTTTTTTATTTTCATCGAGAGCACCATATTTATAGAAAGTTCTCGAAGTGCTGGTTCTGGATTCACGGGGTTCACATTCTTTGGAATGTCATCTCTGAGCATGGTTTATCTATATATCATATGTATATTGAAGTGAATTTTTTTTTGCGGGAGCCACCCAAGAGTGTGTCATCAGTTAAAATATTTTATAGTTTGGTGGGGAACAATATGATCATTGTGGAAAAAATATGAAGTAATGTATCCCTTATGACCAAACTAACATGGAAAGGGAATCCTTTTTCGTAGACTGAGAAACTATGGAATACCTTCATAATGATAAGCATGAGGCTATTGAGTTCTTCTATATTGAGACTACTGGAGGATGGTGGACAGTACAATGTGTATTTTGATGCCTCAGGACCTAGGATCGACTATGTGTTGATGAGCGATAGGCCGTTATCACAAATGGGTCATGGTATTTGAGATACCATGAGAAGAGCTATACGACTCATGACATAAAAATGGATTCATTATTGTTCACCCTTATGATGTAGAGGCACTACCTTGTGGGGGAGCACTTTTGAGTTTAATCATACCATCAGATTCATTGGTACATCTTCATGTATATATACTTAAACCTAAGACATCGGTGTAGGTTGGAGTGCATGTAGGACTATGAATTTTTGATATAATGTAATCTATGGTGGGGAAACATAGTAAAATATTCCCTTATCATGATGTCGCAAGTTTTCATGGTGTAGGAGGATTTTGAGTAGCTATCATTCTTGTAGTTGACCCTCGTGGAGTGTGAGGATTTCATTTTTCTTCTGTCAAAGGGGGAAAATCATCCACATATCAAGCATATGAGAGAGTCCCAAATTGGAGACAGAGGCTGTGATTCCTTACATGATGAAATATTAATAGGGTATTCACAATATGGATATTATGAGGGATGAAATAATTCCATATTCTTCTAGGGAAAGATGGTTGTTCAAGTCACGACGTGGGAGGAGGTTATGAAATATTTCCAAACATCTCCCATAGATGTACATCATGATTTGGTGAATATTTACATAGGCCTTCAATGATAGCTTTGGTGGCTTGGTATTAGATGGAGTTTTTTCAATTTTTCCTCTTAGTGCCTCAGATGTTACCAGGTGTAGGTTGAGCTCCAGTTTCCCGTATGTTTTTTTGCATCCCATTGAAATCTTAGAGTCAAAGTGGGACGACATATACATGGAATTAGTTAGAGGTATTCTATAGAGATTCAATATCAATGAAATCATCTGGGTGATATTTTACTGCATCATGAGGTCAGAACACTTTCGTTCTATAATTGAGTAATGCTCAGTGGAGGTTTTGTGAAGATGTTTTCATGGGAGATTGTTCTCCCTCCTTGGGTTACCTAAAACATTGTATTTGATCGTGAAGTGTATTTTTTTACAAAATTATAAATAGGATTGTAAGAGGTACTCAGGACACAATTGAGAATTATAAAATACTTTCACCCCCATACCAATGGGTATACCGAGTGCACTATCTAATATTTTGTGCATATACTAATGAATGTTAATGATATAAATTTTCTAGAGCTAGATGTATAACTTTTCCTTGGTAGAGTTTTGATACAATAACACCTACCACTCTACCATTATCATGGAATATTTTGAGGCCCCAAATGAGAGTCCCTATATCTCACCCTTGTACTAGATATTGATCATTGAAACATCTTTTATAGGACCAATGATGGTGCAGGTGACATTGGAGTGGTCCTAGGTCATTCATGAGTGGATGAGGATAACTCAGTGTAGGATAAAATATTATAAAGATCACCGTCATTGGACCTTGGAGTTTGAGTAAGGATACACCATTTTCCTTAATGTCTCCCCATAAAGACAATTGTGAGGGGTTTTATAAGGAGTTAATTTATCTTATAGGTTCATTAGGCCATTCATTCTCATGCATAGAGTTGGAGAGGTTTCACACCACCTCACCTTTCCCTCACAACTGGAGCGAGTCAATGACATATTCTACATGTCATAACTGAGGAGAAACATGCATGTCCCTATGAATATCATCAAATAATGTGTGTTGAACATCGATGATGTATCAACCTTTGTAGAGTACCCTATGGTGGTTTAGGATCGATAGGAGATGACCATGTGTTGATAGACCATCCCCTTGATTCAGGTGTAGTGGAAGAATGGGAACATGAAGGATATCTCTGGGGAGTACAAGAGCCATATGATATCACAATATACCAGGTTTTTTTCAATTTTTCATTTTCAGTTATGAATTTATTTATAGAGGGATAGACGTCGAGACTCCAGTTTTTAGAAATATTTCTACATATATCTAAAATTTTGGCTCTGAAAGAATGTGTGATTATGAATCCCAGTGTGCCTAAAATTAATTTTACAATGATATTAAATATATTTTCTATTTTTAGACGTTTTTTTCTTAAAAAATTGCATAATAGTTAAATTTAATTTGGTATCATAAATATGAGTCCATAGTTAAGTCAAGAAATCAATATTTACCCTATTTGTGACCTAAAATAAGTCGGCATGGGGCATTCAAATATCATTCCCACTAGAGGATGAGTTATTGGATCAATTGATTAATTTAATTAATTATACAATTAATATAAACTAACTGAAAATTATATAGAAATAATTCTATTTATTTTTTCCCATGTTTATCCATATAATGTTGAGATAGTCAATAGAATCTCTTACATCCATCTGTTGGCAGAATCGCTTCAGAAAATGACAAAACACAATAACAGTGCAGATCAGGATGTAGCGAACACAACGACATCCTTAAATCATTGGTGAGAATATTCATCAATAAAGAACAATAAAAAAACTATTAAAGAATCCTAAATTCATGTATTACATCCATTTTTATTAAATTTATTATGATGGTTTATTCTGTTCTTGCATATGATCTAATTGTTTCCTGAGCATGCACTAAGGTATTGAAATTTTTAATTGGTTATTCTTGTTTTCTAAATTCGATATCCTTATTCATTATTTTTTTAAATGAAAATTTCTTCAATGATAATTAAAAAAATTCAGGTGCCTTTCCCCATCATATGATTCATGTTCATCCCTAGTAGGACCACATGGTCCTGGTTTGACATTTTCAAGAAGTACGGAGCTCGATCAATCCCTCAAAATCTTGATAAAATGATGTGTGAGGGACATATTGATGAATAAAGGATAAATCTATGATTTTTGCGGATATTCATTGAACGTTTTGATTATCAGAGATAAAATCATCATCAACAGAATGAATCGAGATGTGTGGTATGTATCGAGGATCCACCATGGGTCCGTTGAATCAATTATCAGCTACCTGATGGATAAAAACAATTAATTGGGACTAGACCCAATAATCGCAAGTAGAAATGTGGTCTAAATAAATGTGAATTTACAATATTCAAAACAAGGAACATGGTTCTGAGAAAATGTGAAAAATTCTACTATACGTCATTTATTGCAATGAAGACACAGTGTGTAGACCCATGGGTGTGGTGGATAGAGTTTTTAGAAATCACAAGGATATAAAACATTGTAAATTTAATACACTCCATGTAATCACTTTTTCACATGGAAGAGCGGTGTGGAAGAGAAAACGACCAGGCACACACCATGTGCCAGACTACAAGGGAAAGGGAAGAGAACATGGGTGGAACCCCATGTGGAGAGTCACATAGTATAATAAAATAGTCAGAAACGGATTTGATACACATAAACGGCCAAGCACATGACCAAGATCACGAGTGGAATCAGCATGGAATGTATATATCACACATGTCATGTCCTTATACATGGTCTAGGATCCATGTACCTATAGGCACACATCTAGGCGATGGAGCATGACAATAAATCATGTGGGACAAATCACACTCTATGTACCCCTAGGTTCTTTTTGTTGAAACAACAATATTCTGCATCATATTAATTTAGACCCAGTTTTTGGCCAACGAGTATCTTATTCGGAGTGATTTTTCACATATAATGTGATGGTTCCATCCAATGTGGTTTTTTGGATACTATTTGAACTGTTCCAAGCACAATTCTTATTAATGAAACAACGAATGATGATAGTAATCAGGCAGGAATTCTACAGGCTTCAGAGTTGAACCCTTTGTCAAACCAGGGCATGGGTCATCATAACACTACTGTTGAACCCCAATACTCTTTATAAGGTATCCTTTAGGAATACTTATCAGGTCAAATCAGATAGGTCATGGGTCCTCAATGACTAGAGCAGTACCCCCAATCGCACTAGGTCGTGAGTCCATGACTTATGAAGTGTACCCCCCCCCACCTCCACACACACACACATCAGATTGGGAAAGGGTACTCTACTTGAAGAGTTTAAACCCAATCAGATATTTCATAGGTCCTTAATGACCATTTTTAATCCCACCTATCAAACAAGGGTGAGATTCTTCGACCTATATAGTGAGACCCCTCATTGGCTTCGGTGTGTGTCCTAAACATATAGTGTGGAACCCCCTATTGGACTAGGTGTTGGTTTTAGATTACTAGAGTGGAACCCCATATCATACTATGGTGTGGGTCATCGACTTATAGAGTAGAACCCACACCCACTCGTCCATAATGGGTTTATGTCCTCTAAATTTTGAGGGGAACCCATATCTGTAACACCCAGACCCCGGTTACCCAGAGTCGGTGCGTTATTACATAACATTGGCATGATCACAAAAGATCGAGTCTCGAAAGACCGATTAGTTTAGTAGTCTTAGAAACACTAGATATATTCATAAGTCTTACAATACATCACAAAGTAAAAAAAACTACAACAACATCTTTTCTTCATATCCCCTCATACTATCCCTACAGGTCATTCATAAATTACTTTTTCATATCCTGGGAGAAATAAATCATTGAAATGGGTGAGCTCAGATGATTAGTAAGGATAACAATATAGCGAAAACATTCATTATTAAGCATAAACATTTAAGGCAATGTATAACTAAAACAGAAGACTTTTAAACTTGAATATCAGCATAATATGGCAAAAATAAAATGAAATAATTCTATTTACTTATTCAAATGGATATTCTACTAGTCGAATAATCACATGAAATATCAATAACCACATTCATAATGATGGAATACATAATTCCATACTATCATAACCACGTAGCCTAGGCCTCATGCCAAGACTACAAATAAGATATTGTCTAGGCCTCGTGACCGGACACTAGTTTGTCTCATGAAAACTACTAATGCATTGAGGAGATATAGTGGTCTCCACCCATCACTTATTAAGTCCAATGCATTCCTCATATGAACATGTTTAAACATAACATAAACATTCGTATTAAAAAAAGAATAAAAAATGACTATACTTTCTCCATAAACCATGAATGGTATAAAAATAACTCATCCACAGTCAAAAATATCACAAAAACTTCAATACGATATGGAAGTTTTGTATCATAATTAATCAACTTCAAATAAACAAAAAATCCATCAAAGGATATTGACATAGATGAAATCAAAACTATTTGAGAGAAATATCTCTATTTTTGAAATCATTGCAAAGTCACACATTTATGAAGGAATTAATTTTAAAGAGATTTTGGAATCAATGTGTACCATACCACTTTAAAACTTTTGAAAATAAATATCATTTCATAACATTCATGTCTATATAAATAAATCCATAAAATCATTTTGAAAATATGGACCTTAATTAAAAAGATTTAGAAAGATCAATCTTTAAAACATTTAAAACTCTGAACATGATAAATATTACCTTTACAAAATCCGTAAAATATTCATTTTGAAATCATTTTAATGAAAAATGGTCATGGATGATAAAAATGTCCCAGTAAATACTTACACATAAACTATCTCGGATAATAATGATATTGAGTAATTAACCCTTACCAATTTGGAAACTTACGAAACATACACCCCATGAAAGAGGTAGCATACAATGAATATGTAAACACACATAAATTAAAATGTATTACACAAAGAATATAATTATGGGCAGTACATACCCCACACAAAAGGTAATAGTGGCAATATGGCATGAATCTCACTGGAATACGGAGTGAGATGAAAACCCCTTACCATGTACTTTTCCTTGGTCAAGGGTTGGTTAACCTCCAATATAATAGTTAAATCATTATTATTAAATTATACCAGAATCATATACATAAATATGATATCATATATGATCTTTTAATATTTCCTTGTTAATAATATTTTAGTACTATCGTCGTTTCGATTGTTAACTTACTCGTTTTCTTTTATATGTTTTGTTACATTAGATGTGTTTGTTATGGATAGGTTGTATATTATTCATATCTAGAATGATATAAAGTCCTTAAAAATTATTTTTAATCATCAAATGAGAATTTTACTTGAATGGATATGATGGGGATTGAATCTCATTGCATTCGTGGAGACAGTAGTTCGTACGTACGCATGAATGCTACATCCATTTCATTTTTTATTTAAAAAAAAATCAAAACCAAATGATACATTGGTATATTATTATTCCAGTATAACATAATATCTAATATGTGTTACTTACATTCATTTACACCTTTCTTTATATGTTTTATGTAAGGTATGAACGAGTCATATCACTTTGAGGGGGCGGTAGTCCGCATTCCTCAAATTAAATTATCGAATATATATTAAAACAAGAAAAAAATAATGGAATGCTATAAAATGGAATTAAAGAAGATTATATATAAAATAAATATCATTAATATCATATTTAATTATCGATCCATCATAATGGCCACCATGAGAGGTGGTAGGAGAAAATTGAACAATCATCGTTTTGTGAGGCGTTTGGTTGCCATCCCCAGAAACATTATGTTCTTCACCCATTAGATGAAGGTGTGTATAAGTGTAGTTAGAATAATTCTCAAAACAATATCAAAGTATATTTATGATTCTAGTTTTGTTACAAAAATAATAATAAGAGTTTAGTGTTTGGAGATGTAAAAGAAAAGAAAAGAAGTTAAGAGAAATTGTTACCTTTAATTTGGGTAACTCCCTTTGGATTGAACAAAAAAGGACTCTTTAAGTGCCTTATGCTTAAGGTAAAGCTTATATAAGGAGTATAGTGATGTAGGGATATTAATTGGAATGAGTTTGGACGATCCAAAAGTCTTGAGAGGTGTGAGTAATTGGTTATAAGTGGTCTCCTTTTATAAGGGGGAGGATGGGCTCTTAAGAAAAAAATAATGTATTAATTTATAATAAATTCATATTCTATTTCTAATGGCTCCAATGTGGATTATTAATATTCCAAGGTGGGGATGGGTCGAAATACTTTGAACCAATAGATTTTAGATAGGATTGGGTCATTATATTAACCTTATCTTTTAGTTTTAACTATTAGTTAATTATATTGACATTTATCATGTCACTTTTTATTTTAATATTATATAGTTAATAAACATACTATATACATCTGATCGACCCCAAAGTTGTCCATTAATGATAAAAATATAGTTATATAAGTCCTTTGGCCAAACCATATATTTTTAGGAATATAATATGAATTAATAATATAATATTTGTTTTAAAAACTCTTTTATATAAATTTGGACACTATTTAATAATTGATTTTTGTTAAAGTCTTAAAAACATTATTAATTCGAACAAAATTCATTTAAGAAATACTTATAGGTAATATTAAATAATAAAATTCATGTATGGCATTGAAAATTTCAAATTATATTTATTTTAACATTTATAATACTAATTATTTGATTCTTTCATTAATAATGTAAATACTGCATCATTATTGTGTCATAAATAAATTTAGTTATTAAAAGTCTAAAAATTATAAATAAAATACCATGATGCAGGAAATCTTTTTTTCTTTCTAATTAATATTACTAGTCTAATATATAACATATATAACCCTATGTAATTTTTTTTTTCTAAAAGATATATTCTTATGTCAATTTTGTATTTACTTTAACATAATTAATATAAAGTGTCATTATCACATAAAAGTGAATCCATGGGGTCCCAAAATCTACCCAAAGATGCTAATGGTAGGTAATGTGTCAGAAAATATAGTTAGGTCATGTTTTATGGTAAATTTACATTATTATATTTTTATTTGTTTACCCTTATTTGCCAGATTTCCCTTTAACCATGGTAAATAAAAATTAACCGAAATAATTATTCAAAATGACTAAAAATACGAGTTTCCTATTTACACAATTTGTAAATACTGATTCCAAATATGTAATCCATATTTCCAAATTAAAAACACAGAAGTGGATAAAATTAATTTAAAAATAATTCCCGCTATCAAAACAAAAATCGTGCTTTTAAAAAGAATAACATTGAAAAGATTGACACTTGTTTATTTCTAGTTTAACTGTGAAATTATGTCAAATGACCAACATTGTATTAAATGGTAAAAATATATTCTAAATATAATTTAAAACCACTCAAATTAATAATTTATCACTATTAATTATTTTGATTAAAAAAGTTGTTTTTAAATAAAATTTAGTAATTTTCACTATTCATCAAAATATAAATGTTATCCGAACAGTACCAAAATTTCACCCTAAGATAATATCGATATTCCGAAACCAAAAATGAAGTCTATTTTACCATATTAATAAAATAGAAGTTGTATTTATTAATTTAAAATTAATTCCCATTGTCAAAACCAAAAGGCATATAAGAAATAATATCTATTTAAAGATTAACACTTATTTATGTCCAACCTCAAAGTGAAATTACTTAAAATGACCGGAATTGGATTAAATTGTAAAAATATAATATATTTATACTTAAAAATAATTAAAATGTATTATTTAACTCTAAATTATTTTTATTAAAAAAAAAATTTAGTCAAATGATAGTATTTTTCACTATTCACTAAAATATGAAAGTTATCAGAAAAAACACAAAAAAATTATTGAAACAAAATTATTAAGTCCAAATTAAAAATAAGAGGTTTATTTTTTCAAATTTAATATATAAAAGTTTCAAATATTGGATTTAAAAAGGATCTCCATTAAAAGGCGGTAAACTTGCATTTTTTTAAAAATACTTCGTTTATCTGAAAAAATGTATTTTTTATTACATTATTTCTAAGAAACTCCTAATATGGATTCTAAAATTATAAGGATTGTATAAAGTTTAAAATTCAGTTAATAATATTCATAACCGCTTTTGAATGTCTTGTTCAGTATGTCATAGTGCGCTAGAACTCGGTGTTGCGTTTAGTGTAAGTTATTGAATTACTTTGAAGAAATAACGTACTATGAAATCATGGGGAGTTACATTATTCCCTCCTTTAATAAATTGTGTCCTCGCAATTTGAAATTATTTTTCGAAATTAAAAGGTTGAAAATAGAAAATACCGTTGGGAAAACCCACATCAGAAATTAAGTTAATAAAATTTAGTCTTAATAAGAGGAAAAGGAAAATTAAAGGGTCACCACCAAATTATGATCTTGATTAGGATAACATTGGTGGAAATTAGAGACAAATAATTGGAGGAAAAACATAAATATTTATAGGTAGTGATTTATGCCATCAATCATAAACAATTGTAAAATTGAGAGCCTTAAATTAATCAATCTGTGATGATTTAAAATACCATCGGTTCAACAAAACATATGGTATTAGGAGAACACATTTTTTAAGATCCCTTTACTAAAGTATAAGAATTAATTTCTTCACAGAATAAGATAAGAAGAAAAATATATAATTGAAAAGTAGAGTCTCATCTTTTAACAAATTTCTACCACAAACTCATCTTTTACTCTAAAAGATAATAGAACTTAAAAATAATATTATATTTATCCTATTCGTATAGGGTTCAAAAAAATTAATTTATAATTCATCTACAAGAACCATTAAAAACTAAATTATTCAATCTAGGACATCACATGGGTCAGTGGAAGGTGATACACCATCGTCACCCTTCGGTTATGGGTTTTAGTCTTGTGGCCTTGCCAGACGCAACAGGTTTCCACTCGACCTCCGGGTTGTCCCTTTTTGGCGATCCAAAAATAATCTCAAACTAGAAATATCCAAAATACATCTATCCAAACTCACAGTCCAAAATTTATAAGTAAGGTAAACATAATGAAAATCCGTTTTACCACGTAATAACATGTGAATACCTTCATCATGTATTCTTTTAAAACACTGTTACATCCAGAATTACTGTAAAACCTTATTGATTTCATTCATGATCCCTTATTCCTTATAGAATACTATATATACTCCTTCTATCCAAAATTTTTATAAACTCCAACAATGATGGAATATACAAATCATTAATCAGTTTCAAGGTAGTCAATAAGATCCAATATAATTTATCCAAATCAAACACGTATTATTTCAAAATCACTACCTCGTTATCAGAACCATATTGTGGTTTACCTTTCTCTCAACCATATATTTTGCAAATATTTAACCTTCTATAGAGTCACTATTCTTGGTTCCACACAATCTCAAGTCCTTAATGAAATAGTAATATAGTACAATCCTTATATACTCCATAATTATTATAACCAATACATTGTTGATACAACACTGAAATGACACAATTCTATAATAACAACATAATAACTCTAATCATTTATACTCATCCCTGGTAGTATCATAACTTGATTATTATCCAATAGCATCATTTGGGGAATAATCTGCTGATTTGGACATCGGTACGCGTAGTTTCCAAACTCCATACAGATGAAGCATTGTTCATTTGAAACCTTTTTCTTACCCTTGTAGTCACATCCTTGGTGTCCTTTTTCTCCACACTTATAACAAAATCTCATTACAGTCAGGCAAGTTCCAGGGTGATTCTTACCACAGTTATCACATATGGGAAAATTCTTCTTTTCCCTCTCCCCTTTATCCATATTTCTATCTTCCACCCTTTTCTTTTCTTTCTTCCCATCAAAGCCATAGGACTCGGAGTGTTCTTTACTTATCTTATTAACAAATGATATTATTTCTTCATATGTTGAGAATGAATGGAATGTTATTTCCCTTATAAATTTTGGATTAATACCGTGAATGATTTGATCCTTATTACTCTTTGGATCATATGTGTTACTAGAGTTCACAATCCTTCTACTGGGTGCCATTTCTATAAAATAGCACAAACTATGTCAGTTTATGAATTGCAATTAATAATTCCAAATTTGTAAAATACCTAACGTAAATTTAATGGTTTATGGATATAACCCATAATCATAAAGATGTTTTCATTGTGTAATTATATACTCATAAACCCTTCATAATGATTTGTAAAGGAAATGAGAATTATCCAAATCATATCCCTTAGGAGTGTCGTAAACAAGAGTCCAGCAAGGCCCGTTGTCGTACCCCAGTTCCCGTTCGAGTCTAGCTCAAAGCGGTGATTTTGGGTTTTACCCCAGGGTACATATGTTCCAGAGCCTCCTCTACCTGCTCATATCTAGATAGGGATTTATTTCTCATAAAACTCACAAATTATCTACAATACCAAAATTTTAAAAAGTTTTCTATACTAATCTTCAAAGTCCATCTTAGGTCCATGTGCTCTAATCAGAGTTTATCTAAATATAGCTTCCAAAGTTTGTACTGAACTTTCTCTGATACCAACTATAACGCCCTGACCCCGGTTACCCAGAGTCAGTGTATTATTACAAAACATTGGCATGATCACAAAAGATCAAGTATCAAATGACCGATTAGTTTAGTAGTCTTTGAAACACTAGATATATTCATAAGTCTAACATTACATCATAAAGTAAAAAAATACAACAACATATTTTCTTCATATCCCCTCATACTATCCCTGTAGGTCATTTATAAATTACATCTTCACATCCTGGGAGAAATAAAACATTTAAATGGGTGAGGTCAGATGCTCAGTAAGGATAACAATATAGAAGAATATTTCATAATTAATCATAAACATTTAAGGCAATTTATAACTAAAACAAAATCCTTTTAAAATTGAACTTCAGCATAATATGGAAAAAATAAAATGAAATAATTCCATTTACTTATTCACATGGATATTCAACTTGTTGAATAATCACATGGAATATCAAAAACCACATTCATAATGATGGAAAGAATAATGCCAGACTATCATAACAATGTAGCCAAGGCCTCGTTCCAAGGCTACAAATAATATTTTTTCAAGGCCTCGTTCCAAGACAATAGTTTGTCTCATGAGACCTACCGATTCATCAAGGTGCTATAGAGGGCTCCACCCGTCACTTATTAAGTCCAATGCATTCATCATATGAACAGGTTTAAACATAACATAATGATTCGTACTAAAACTTGCATACGAAATGTCAATAATTTCTCCATAAACCATGAATGGTATCAAAATAACACATACACTGTTAAACATTTCACAAAAACTTCAACATGATATGGATTTTTGTATCATAATAAATCAACTTCAAATAAGATTAAAATCCATCAAAGGATATCGACGATATGAAATCAAAACTATTTGAGAGAAATATCTCTTTTTGGAAATCTTTTAAAATTCACACATTTATAAAGGAATTAATGTAAAAGAGATTTTGGAATCAATGTTTCCCAATCCAAATTGAAACTTTTTAAAATAATTAGTACTTCAAAACATTCATGTCCTTATAAATAAATCCATAAATTAATTTTGAAAATATGGGTAGTAATTAAAAAGATTTAGAATAATAATTCATTAAAACATTTAAAATTCCGAACATGATAAAGATTACCTTTCAAAGATCCTTAAAATATTGATTTTGAAATCATTTTTATGAATAATGGACATGGATGATAAAAATGTCCCAGTAACAACATACACATAAACAGTCTCGGATAATAATGAGATTGAGGAATTAACCCTTACCAATTTGGTAACATACGAAACATACACCCCATGAAAGACGTAGCATACAACTAATATGTAAATACACATAAATTTAAGTTTATTACACAAAGAATACAATTATGGGCCGTACATACACCACAAAAAAGGTAATAGTGGCAATATGACATGAATCTCACTGGAATAAGGAGTGAGATGAAAACCCCTTACCATGTACTTCTCCTTTGTCAAGGGTAGGTTAACCTCCTGTATAATATTTAAATCATTTTTATTATATTATACAAGAATCATATACATAAATATGATATCATATATGATCTTTTAATACATCATTGTTAATAATATTTTAGTATTATCATCAATTCGAGTGTTAACTTACTCGTTTTATTTTATATATTTTGTTACGTAAGACATGTTTGTTATGGATAGTTTGTAACTTATTCATATCTATAATGACATCAAGTCCTTAAAAATTATTTTTAATCATCGAATGATAATTATACTTCAATGGATACGATGGGGAATGAATCACATCGTGTTTGTGGAGACAGTAGTTTGTACGTATGCACGAACGCTACTTCCATTTCATTTTTTATTTTAAAAGGAATAAAAACCAAATGATAAATATGTATATTATTATTCAAGTATAATATAATATATTATATGTGTGACTTAATTTCATTAAAACCTTCCTTTATACGTTCCATGTATGGTATGAATGAGTCATATCACTTTGAGGGGGCGGTAGTCCACATTTCTCAAATTAAATTATCGTATATGTATACAACATGAAACGAATAATGGTATAAAATAAAATGGAATTACAGAAGCTTATATATAAAATAAATATCATTAAAATCTTATTTAATTATAGTTCCATCATATTGGCCACCATGAGAGGTGGTTGGAGAAAATTGAACAATCATCGTTTTGTGAGGCATTTGGTTGCCGTCCACAGAAACATTATGTTCTTCACCCATTAGATGGTGGTGTGTGTAAGTTTAATTAGAATAATTCTCATAAAAATATCCTTTTATATTTAGGATACTGTTTTTGTTACAAAAAAAATTAATAAGAAGAGTTTAGTGGTTGGAGAAGTAAAATAAAAGAAAAGGAAGTAAGAGAAATCGTTAGCTTTAATTTGGGTAACTCCGTGTGGTTTGAACCAAAAAAGACTCTTGAAGTGCCTTATGCTTAAGGTAAATCTTATATAAGAAGGAGAGGGATTTAGTGATCTTAATCGGGCAGAGGTTGGATGCGCCAAAAGGCTTTCGAGGTGTGTGTAATTGGTAATAAGTGGTGTCGTTTTATAAGGGGGAGGAGGGGCTCTTAAGAAAAATATAACGTATTAATTTATAATAAATTCATATTCTGTTTTTAATGGCTCTAAAGTGAATTATTCAATGTATAAGGTGGGTATGGGTCAATATCCTTTCAACTAATAGATTTTAGACAGGTTTGGGTCATTATAATAACCTTATCTTAATGTTTTAACTATTAGTTTATTAGATTGACATTTACCTTGTCACTTTGTATTTTTATATTATATAGTTAATAAAAATACTATATACATCTGATCTACCACCAAGAGGTCCATTAATGATAAACATATCATTATATATGTCTTTTTTCCAATCCTTAGATTTTTAGGGATATAATATGAATTAATAATATAATATTTGTTTTAAAAACTCTTTTATTTCAATTTTGACACTATTTAATAATTGATTTTTGTTAAAGTCTTAGAAACTATATTAATTCGAACCAAATTCATTTAAGAAATAATAACAGGTCATATTAACTAATAAAATTCGTGGATGGCATCAAAACATTCAAATTATATTTATTTTAACATTTATAATACTAATTATTTGATTCTTTCATTAATAATGAAAATAATTCATCATTATTGTGTCATAAATAAATTTAGTTATTAAATGTCTAAAAATTATAAATAAAATACTATTATGTAGGAAATCATTTTTTTATTTTTAATGAATATTCCTAGTTGAAAATATAACATATATAATCATATTTAAAAATTGTTTTTCTAAAAGATATATGCTTATGTCATTTTTGTATTTACTTTAACTTAATTAATATAAAGTGTCATTATCACTAACAACTAGATCCATGGGGTCCCAAAATAAACCCAAATATGTCTATGGTCGCAAAGGTATCAAAAAATATGATTAGGACACGTTTTAGGGTAAATTAATATTATTATAATATTATTTGTTTACCCTTATTTACCGGATTTACCCTTTAACCATGGTAAATAAAATATTTACCGAAACAATTATTCAAAATGTATAAAAATAAGAGTTTCCTATTTACACATTTTGGAAATCCTGATTCGAAATATGAAATCCTTTTTTCCAAATTCAAAACATATAAGTGGAAGAAATTAATTTAATATTAATTCCCACTGTCAAAACAAAACATGTGTTTTTAAGAAGTAATAACTATCAAAAGATTGATGCTTGTTTATGTCAGGTTTAATTGTGAAAGTATGTCCAATGACCAAAATTGTATTAAATGGTGAAAATATATTCTAAATGTACTTTAAAACCACTCAAATTCATAATTTATCACTATTATTTATTTCGATTAAAAAAGTTTTTTTTAATTAAAATTTAGTAATTTTCTCTATTCATGAGAATATAAAAGTAATCCGAAAAGTACCAAAATTTCACCCTAAGCTAATTTAGATATCACGAAACCAAAAATCAAATACATTTTACCAAATTAAAAACCTATAAGTTTCATTTATTATTTTAAAATTAATTCCCATTATAAAAAACAAAAGGCGTATAAGAAACAATATCTATCTAAAGATGAACACTTGTTTATGTCCAATCTCAAAGTGAAATTACATAAAATGACCAAAATTGGATTAAATTGTAACAATTTAATATATTTATAATTAAAAATCATTAAAATGTATAATTTAACACAAAAATTATTTTTATTAATAATGTTGTTTTCAGTTAAAAGATAGTATTTTATACTATTCACCCAAATATGAAAGTTATCTGAAAAACACCAAAAATTTATTGAAACTAAATTATTATGTCCAGATTCTAAAGAAGAAGTTTATTTTTCAAATTTAATATATAAAAGTTTAAATTATTGGATTAAAAAAGGCTTCAACATTAAAAGACGGTACAATTTCATATTTTTAAAAATACTTCTTTTATCTAAAAAAATGTATTTGTTCTTACATTATGTCTAATAAACTAATAATATAGATTCTAAAATTATATGGATTGTATGAAGTTAAAAATTCAGTTAATAATATTCATAACCACTTTTGACCGGCTTGTTTGGTAAGTCATGGTGCACTAGAACTCGGTGTTGCGTGTAGTGCAAGTTATTGAATTAATTTGATGAAATAACGTACTATGAAATCTTGGGGTGTTACAATATCACATTGGGAGAGGGTAATTGTGACACTAGATTTAACCATGCATCAGCTTTGACATGGGTCCTCTATGAATACATACATATTTTAACCCCCTGTGGTGATAGGGAATGGGTCCTCTATTTTTATTTAGTACCCCCCTAAAGTGTGAGGTATAATGAAGAGGTGTGGGCCTTCACACGATTACATCTGAGAAATGATGTTAGATTCTAGACATTAATGATTGAAATTGGGATTTGTTAGTGACTCTTCTTCTTGGGCTTACCCATGAAATGGTGATACCATTTCTCTATCATTTGGGATTATTTTGATGAATATATATATATATATCCATAAAATTGGATTCAGTTACTCTCATTCTATTGGTTGCAAAGCCACATGGGGTGTGACACATGCTTTCTGTGTTTATCTTCTCATGGTTGGATGAGTTTACTCTCCTCTTATCGGTGGCATAGACTTGGCATGTAGTTCATATACCCACCATGTTGTGTCATTTTTGATTAGATGAGGTCACTCTATCTATATTTTTGGGTTGATTTGTACTATTTCATCGATTTCAACATAATGATCTATATCTACAGTTTTTAACTCTTATTTTCATTCCATTATATTTTTGAGTGTCCTACTAGGTATATATATAATCACCCCTACATGGAATTTTTATACATGTTTCATGTATTAAAATAACGATATTTAGTACAGTGGTGACTTTAAAAGAGTGTATGGATACATAGAACTTTGGACAATGTACATTGGTCATAGCATAGAGATTAGGAATCGGGCTCTCTTAGCATTATACTTTCTAGTTCTGTTAGTTTGGGAAATATTTTTATTTGGGAATGTATTACTAAACTTAATTTTTCATCTTAGAATTCTGTAATTTTTAAATAGCATGATGTTTTATAGGCATGGTTTTTACATATTATTCTTCAACTTTTACTATTATTCCTCTACAGTTTTTCTTTGAGATAGTTTACTATTTTCATATGGGTACTTAGGAAAATGGATCATCTAGTTAGTTCAGACTTCTGTTCTGGTTTCCTGACTCTGGACTATGTAGAAGATCTTGGAATAGTTTCTTCTTAAGCCCCATATTTGGTTGGGTCATGAAAATAAATGGGTTGGTCTCAAAAGGAAAATAAAATTTTGGAGTTCTTTTAATGTGTTGTGGAAGTCCCATTTTATAATTGGTGAGGATGATATTTTTTAAATACTGTTTGATATACAATAATCATATTGAATTATTCAAGGATAATGTATCCAAAAAAAATAATAATTTATTTTTGGATGGTATAAGGTCTAGAATCTAACAACCACTTAATTAAAAACATTTTTTTAACAATCTTAAAGCCCTTTTCCTATGATTTATTACTTTTACCATTTATATTTTATTGTGGACAAAAGTTTTTTACATAGATACTTTATCCTTTCTTTAAAAACATATATTGGTCCTTATTATATAATATAGACCCTATAATTACAAATGTCAACTTCATTTTCTTATATTAAATCAATAAAATTGATTTATATTAATTTAAAAATAATCAATATATAGATTATTACCAATAAAATTTAGGAAAATGATTCTAGAATTATAAAACAAAAAATACATGATTGTAAAGTAAAAAATATGTTTTTATTTATAATTTCACAAATTAAATAAATATTTGGTCTAGAAAAAGACCCATAATTCATTTAGTTAAACTTATATATTAATAATTTCATAAAAATCATATTTTTTTAAAAATAATATTTTACACTATTCACCAAAGAATCAAATGTATCATACAAATTTTAGAATATCCACCTAATATAATTATGTGTTTATAAGTTCAAAAATTATCATCAATTTATCTAATTCAAATTATAAAATTTATAAAATACCTTTTTAAGAGAAAAAATATATATATAATGACTTTTTTATAGAAATATAATTTTTTTATCATTAAGATTCTTTAATAAATTTCATATCTATTTATAGTTTAAAGGATAATAATATATTACATCATATAGTATTTTAATTTTGATAAATTAAATTTATTATAATAAATAATACAACACATAAATAGTAGTTATTTGAAAAATTTTACTTTTATATTAAATAATATTTTCTAAATACAATTTATAATCTAAAATTTTAATTTTACTAATACATTGATATTAATATATTATTATATAAAAGATTATTTAATAATATTTTAAATATATATATCTAATACCGTGTTGCTAGACTAATTTTGGTGTTGTGTATAAAACCATTTATCAATCACAACATTTATTTACAAAATTATATAGTATAGTATTGGGTCATTACATAGAAAACCATTCAAATCTATGAAATTATTGGTGGATAACCAAGAAACAACCACATAAATATTTTTAGGATCCATGTAACTCAAATATAATACACCAAATTCCTTAATAAACATACCACATAGGTCTAGAAATAACACGTCAACAGCTTCCCAACCACTAAAAACAGTGAATTCCCAAAATTTCTCCCATTTTATGTACCTGGCCCATCTTAGAAATAGAAAAACTACTGATTTTTTAGATAAAAACCACGAGGAATTAATATAGAAACACACCAAATATTTATTCATAAATTACATGAACATGTCTGGAGCATTTTTCACACCAAACTACCTTTCCAGAAACTCAAAATTGCCAAAATGAAATTTGAAATCAGTCTCCAGAATACAGTCATCTTTACATGAACATGATGACATCTTAACAAAATCTATATCTTCAAGAACCACTTATCTACTTTAATCATATCAAATAAATCATAAATATAAAAAATACGGTAGAGGTTCCTCACTATCACATATTTTATGTTTTGGTAATCAATATTAAAACATAGATTTTTATTTAAGTTATTTAAAAATATAACTCTAGAACACCAAGGTGGGAAACCAGGGTGGTTAAATCCTCTCAATTGAAGATAATAAACCAGAATCCAAAACTCATGCAACATAAAAGGTGTTATTATATATAAATACATCGACATTAGAGTGAATCTTGACTTTAGCTTATCCAAAACATTGTCACACATCAAAGTGGTAGGATCACAACCTATTTTGGAAAGACCCTAGGGTACTCCTCCCTATCCTTTTGAAAAAAAATCAGATCATCCTCCCTCAAATTAAAATAATCTCATCAATCAAGAATGTTACGGACTCAACAAAACATTGAACCGTGTAAGGGTCTCAATCACCATCTAGTAAAAATGTATCTATATTAGTGTCATAGGATATAAGAAAACATTTACAGAAATACATAAATTTATGTAGTAAATATATCAAATCCATTTCATGGATTATGTCATATGACTATATCTAAATACATAGGAAATCTCCCTAGAAAAATACTACCCTTGGTATATAGGCCTTGGACCAGTTAGTGAGGAACGCCAAGTGAATCCAAGAGACCTCGAAATATGCCTCCAACCAAGGCCTTCAGTCCAGTAAGGATTTTAATCCGCCTCATTACCTATGGGCCACCTAAAAGCCATTAGGAAACCTCAAGGCCTTCAGAATACATGACGTTCAAAATCAACCAATACTGACTCCACAGGGAACATGTTTTAGATGAGGATTCAGAGTACTCTCATTCACTATAGATAATCTATCCAGATTTACATGATTGATAGGGTACATAACATACCATCAATACTAGTCTTGTGCATCTCTACACAGGACAACTAACAAACATCCTTGTGATGGTGGAAATCTGAAATCAGGTTATAGACATTAGGGAGCAGTGGTTCTAAGTATATAGTCATTGATGAATTCCTCTATTACCTTTATTTCATGTTATTTTTCACTTGCATATGGGCCTTGTAAGGGTTCCCCTCATATCTTAAAAATAAGAATTAAAAAAAATTAACAAAAAATTAATGGCCTTTGGTCCATTTAAGAAATACTTCCCTTGAATTAAATCATAGTCTCTACAAACATCATACGAACTATCTCGACCTCCAAATTGGATAGTTAATTCTATGGGAATTGGAATCCTCTCTACCTAAATTACTAAATCATGGACTTATATTGGTTCAATAATGGACTATGTTGATCCTAAATCAAATAAGGCACAATCCTAAGGAAAATATAATAATATAATACCTTAAATGACATCTAGAATTTTGGATGCTAGAAACTCTATATAATGGATTCGACCATAACCTCCACCATGACCTCTATGAACTTAATAAATATTACCTTCATGGACATACTTTGTTCATTATCCCATAGGATGAGGAATTTCAAGTGGTTATCCTCTGTTTACCCTATCTGATCTCTTTAGTAAAAAACCTGCAGCTCAATGATGTTTCTATTGTCTCAATGTATACTATTGCAATGGATAATACTAGAGTGTGTCTCTAGATCTATGTTGTCTTCATAGGAAGGTTTTACCCACATATTTTTGATGACCATGAACTCTTTATGAAAATTAAAAAATACTAAATACACTAAAGGAAGTCAAAGAACTACTATCCTCAGTGAAGTGGGGTGAATAAGGATAGATATGACTCTTTTTTTATTAATCATATACTAACAAAGAGAATAAAAACTTATTTATAAAATCATACTACGTATAGATTCTTTATGACTCCCCTCACATGATGAATTGGTCTTAGATAGAACCCTCTAGAAAAACTATACCATTTCCTGATCCTAGATATATATCAAAAACATGAATAGACTGGTATTACACTAGATATTTAGATGAAAACCATCTTCAAAATTACTTTCCCTATCCCATTTAATATAGAATATGGTCTGAAGAAAAATGAATAGGTTCTAATACAATATAATGAACTCCCAGAAGTTGTAATTCCATAGGAAGAAAATATAAATCTCCTACAAATATTCTTACTCTATTATAATAGAATGAAACTGTACCTGTAACTCATCAAAAAACATCCCCCCTCATAATATTTTACTACTACTGATCCTAGATGTATAAGAACTGCAATAGTCATGCTAACACACATAACATTAGAGAAATAAACCCAATGTTCATTCAGAATATAAATTGAATTAATTGAAATACCCACCTCCCCAAATAATCCTCATTATCGCAATTTGAAATGGAGATCTCATTCATCTATATACTCATGCTATGAAATTATTAGAGTGTCCTCCTCCATCCATATTCATCTTTCTTAGCATTATTTTGATCAACTAGAATATTTTGTTTAACATCATTGACATGAACCTGTTGGAAATGTTATCCTGAATCCATTCTTATAAAATAAAAATCAATGGATTTTCATAAAAATGAAATATATCATATTTATGGTTAATTTATTAATTTAATTTCAAGGTAATTCTCATTGTATACCTAATTAAAGAACACAAAAACATAATCATGACGCATGATCCTAACCTTGGAATCAATCCCATAATCAGAATCTCATTTCACAGCATTTTTGGTAAAAAAATATGTCGGTTCAGATCATAGGGGGGCCTAAATTCACATTTTCAAGACGGTATCCCTTTTTTGAATAACATAATAAGTCCCTATGATATTATTTACTTACCAAACCAAGAAAACCTCCAGAGTTAATATCTTCAAAATATATCCTATATCACAACAATAAAATATGATTCCACTCAATAATGACCCCCTACCCCCCACACACACACTTTTACCCCTCCTAGACTAGAAATGAAGAGATAGAGATGACCCCTAAATGTCACCACCATTAGGCTCTAGCTGGTGACATTCACTGAGGGTATACAATCTATAAAAATGGAAAGAATTTACCTTAATATATAAATGTAAGGTATATGAGATAATTTAAATTCATCCAAACAACTCCATTCATAAAAAATAATAAATCACAATACATGAGTGAAATTTCACTTATAAAGGAAACGGTCCTGAACGATACCAAAAGAAACCCTCCACAGTAATCATGAAACTTCGAAGTCTCTATAATAACATCATGAGTTAGTAACACCATAGGAGGCCACAAAAAATTAATTTTTAGATAGAGAAAAGAATTTATATATACTTATAGTGAGAATTTAGGTTTACTCAGTGGAATCCCCCATGAAAACTCTCAAGAAAAATGTTGAGAATCATACTATGTACCAATTAATAAATAATGAAACTAAATTTTCACCTAAATTTGTATTGTAATATCACTTCCTTACCAATACCCTCTCAAAAATTATCATATATAAGAATGTATATATATATTGAAAAAATATTTTTTAAATGTACCGTAATTTCTTATCCCCACTCATTTACTACCCACACAACCTAATTCCATACATGCCTTTATACAGTACCTCTCATAATTAGTCATAGGCCTTATAAAAACATAAAAACATATAATGTATCATCTTGTATCCCATTTTTCTAATATAGACCTCATATGAGCCAAATATTAAGACTATGATCCATTATAACCCATGTGTCATTCATTATACAAAAATACACTATATACAATGCATTTACACCTAAGGGTTATTGTATCCAACTTGAATGGATACCAGTCGGTCCAATAACCAAAATATATTTTAGCCTATAAATACTTGTATCCTAAAACAGAGAAACATCATAGCTCGTGTGAACATATACCATATGACATAATCCACTACACCTCGAATACAAACAAAATTAATTTACTCTGAAGGGAGAGTAGGTTATGGTTTGAAGTAATCCATACATCCCCACACCAAATTGGATGTTGAACCCCCCCCCCCCCCTCCACCCCACACACAAAATTTCTAGTTATACACCATAATAACTTGGGTGGTGAATCATAAGAAATCAAAAAATATATAAATATTATCACACACAACCATTGTAGGGGAAACTACCAAGATTTTCATTCAATAGTATTTTTCACCCCACATGACAAGTGGATACGACTGCTAATGCCTAGGAAACAATATTTCAGACACATATCATTGTTCAATATCCCCAACCATATTTACCTAGGAATTAATAATTTATTATTCATTCATTAAATATTATTATTTCAGTATTCATATATAGATTGACTATTTCTTTTCTCCTTTCATGACTGGAGAATTATTATTATAATTGTGTCAATTAAGGAGTGGGAATCAAAAGATATTTCATGCATTTAGGTTATAAAGTTGGTTTTGTATTTTTTTTATAATAGTGTTTGTTTATTCTTTGATAGTCCTCATTCCATGAGTTGATTATGTTGGATGAGGTTTAGACTTGATCCCTTAAATGGAATCTTCCGGCCTATATCTGGTTTGAGTAATCAAACAAAACCCTCTCAAGAAATTTCCTAGGATTATTTTTATTTTTATATCATTTCGTGTTTTTGAATATAGTTTTATAGAAAAAATCCATGTGGAAATTATTTTTTTATGGAATATGTCATGCCATTAAACCAAATAATAATTTTTGAGGATCAATTGTTTTTTCTATATTTGATGTCTATGAGGATGAGGAATGTTTTCATCCTCAATGTGGATCTAAATAGATATAGTAACTTCCAATGGAGGCCTTTCAATTATCTGATTGATCTAGATGGAATATTGTTATACCAGATAAATGATGGTCTATACAGGGTCATTATAAATTGACTAAAATAAACTCATTCTTTTTTATTCTAGGGTACCTATCATGGTACCACATTGAGATAAAAAATGATTCAAATATTTATTTGGACCCCCAGTTTCAGTAAAAGTTTTGAATGATATATTTTTTATGATTGGTGGAAGAGGATTCAAATCCTCATTGTATTTTTTCACTCCATTTTCATTAGTGCACACCAACATTTAATGTCTTCCATTAATGATACAAATGATGCAATTATGTAAATAATATCTAATGGTATAGTTGTTTGGGTAAATATTTGAGTAACTTAAGTGAAAGGAGGATCCAATAATGATGATCTTTCCTACAAATACTACTAATTACAAGGGCTGATTTTTTTATGTTATATCGTATGAAATTATTTAAGCTGATACCCTAATGATTGGAATTATTAATATTATTAGGCTATTGATCTATAAAAATTGGTTTTCTAGGTCACACACTTTGTGTACTACTTGGATATTATATTTTTAATATGGAACTCTCTTCTTATTGAATGATATTTGTTAAAAGTTTAATGTGGGTCTTTTTATAATGGGAATACCTCAAGGGAATATTTCGCATGAGTATTTTACTATAGAGTCTCTATAACACTTTTATATTTTCCTCATACTAGGTGAATATTTCCACAAATGTATAGGGTTAATCTTATTCAATAAATTGGTGAGGTATATCCACACCATTCCTTTTTAATTATTTAAATCCCATTAGAGAGGTGGTAGTTTCTTATTTTGGGGTGCTCAAAATATTTACTTAACTTTTTCATCTAGTAAACACACATTTTCCAAATATTTCGGTGTGGACCATATTCTAAACAAAAAACATTCACATCATGTTATTCCAAACAAAAATCATGATACAAATCATCTACATGGTGACTTATAATGAAATTTCCAAATGTATAATGGTATATTTGTATCATGTAATTATCCTATGGATAATAGGGCTTATTATAATTGAAGTATCTAAGGAGCAGTAAGTCACCCCCCCCGGAGTACTCATCCTCTTGATGGGAAACCATGGTTTAAAACCCCAAATTTTAATTTCATGACCCCCATGGATTTATTTAGGATGGTTATTCTATATATAGTCTATAAAAACACTTACTATATGAATCCCTGTAGATAAATAAGGGTCATTAAATGGGAGGAACTATGAAGGATTTTTTTTGCAATGTTCATTTGAGTCTATAAAAGAAAAAAATCCTTGGAGAAGAATGAGGTTGGGGTAAAAATTACCCTGAACTGATCGGATGGGGTTTATCAACATCCATTAATGTAATATTTTGGAACCTTTTTTTATTTTTTGACATTGGGGTGGATGTATTGATAAAAATTCCCTATGTTCATCAGTTTAGAGATAAACACATTTGGTTGTGGAAGTGGTTGTTATTTCTTCCCGTTTGATCTTGTGAAATATTTCAAACCATAAGCAGTGTGAGTTGAACTTTCTAACAATGATATAAAAAATATTTGAGGTAATATTATATTCATAGGTTTTCCATTTCTCAAGTGATATTCCTATTTATAAATTTCAGAATCATAATGCAGTAGTTTTTTTGTAGCTTACACCCATCAAGTTAAATGTTTTAGATATTTGGATAAATTAGAACATTGTTAAGTATATCATCTATATTAAAAATATCATGGACTAGAAATAATTTTGATGTGTGATGTAGTTCTTAATGGGCTACATTGATTATGTATAGGGATGAAATGAAATTTCCCATTTTGACCCCATCCTCTAATATGAATATTGGATGGATTGTTATAAATCTGCTGATGTGGATTCCACAAAGGATCAAGTAATGCATGTCATAGAATCTCTCAATAAATTTCCAATATAGGGAATGATTCCATTGAAAATGCGGCCAAATCAATTTTCTATAAAAATTATTCTATTTCCTTGAATTGGATGTCATATTCCGCATAAGGCATAAATTTATTCTTAAAATGCTATAGTGTTTTCCATAGGATTAGTTGATGAATGTGTACACATTCCAGTATCAATTTTCCTAGAAGTTTATATTGAGATGTTTTTATGGGGAAATATAATTGGTATGTTGTATTTGGAAAGATGATTCATCATAACCATGGGTTTCTCTTCATATTCAGGGAGATGTTACACTAATTCTTCTAAATTGAGTGGTCATTTCCTTGATACATTAATACTGATTCTGAGGCTAATTGGATCCTTATATGTTGTGGTATAATCTAATAAATCAATGGGTTGTCGAAAGAGATATCATTTCTTTATGATAACTTTTATTTTAGAAATAAGATATGTCATTAGATATAGGTCACTTCATGTAGCTAGCCTTAGTTTCTTAAGGTCCTCGTGAAATGAGGGATTTCTGAAAGTTTCTTTTTTCGGGGGTATAACTTCATATCAATTCAATATATCAATATAGAGAAAAACATAACAATAAACACATTTGGGATGATAACTAAAATTATAGTGTATTATCCATCTGTATGGAAGATTCCTAGTGCATACACCTTGGGTAATACCTTTATGATGGACAGTTGAAAGGGTATCTCTTTGTTAAATTTTATCATATAAAGAATATAAGAATTTTAATAGTTATCATCATGATAAATGATCATAAGATCAATCATGATAGTAGAATGTGGGGGTCCTTCATGGTGGTTTCTTTGGAGATGTCCACTAGAGATGCTGGTAATAATATTGCGAACATTAAATTCACATCCATGGATACCTCTTCTGTCTGCTGATGAGTTAAAATGGTATTAGGAATCTATTTTCAAATGGTTATGGGACATAAGAGATTTAACATCATGCTTAGTAAAGATCTTGGTTTTCCATAGATCATTATAATTCCACTATAAAGATTTTTTTTATAAACTCTATTAATTATAATAAATCATGTGTTGTGAAAAAAAAAATTCATATACTGGAGCCTCCTATGGTGACCCCTTAATTCCATTGGACTAGGTCGATGAGAATATTCAAAATGAGCATGAATATGTCTCTACCTCTTAGTATCCATCTGGATATGCTGATCATTTACACATACTAAAGGGGGAGATTGTTATGTTCCTACTTCTAGGAAACTACAAGAATATGTTTGTATGTATTTAATGATTTTAATGAATGATGGGTCTTCCAGGAAGTGTCTATTAAGATTGGTTATAGATATATAGTTGGAAGGGGAGTGTGTACCTAATCATGTTATTCATTATTCAACAATTTGTCTCGATGAACCTCATAAATATTTTCAAGTTTGTGTGCATGTTCCAGAGAAGTTCCCAATATATGTTGATGAGTATTTCTAGTATAATGGGTTGAAGTATGTTTCTATCACAAAATAGTTATTTTGGTATTATGGAAAACATTTTTGACTACTATTATAATGATATTTTGAAATATATTTAGAATTTGGGTGGTGTTATAGGTATTCCCATAAATTTATTCTAAAATGTGTTTGTCAAAATAGGTAGAAGGAATGGGATTTATGCCCATTCCTTTGTGGGATAAGGGATATAATATTGGTCATGTCTTTCATTTTTTACTCATGTGTTCCGATGAACATCATATATGGGGGGAGTATGTTTCTGCCATATTGATTCTTTAATTTTTTTTAGAAAATATCTCTTGATGCTACAAAAGTATTTTGATAGACATGTTGGGTGTGGGTAGAGGATTTTTTCTATTCACTGGATTCGACCATGATATGTTGGTGGTATTCATATGTGGAAGTAGTGATATAGGCCAACATTCAATGGTTGGAATACCACCGCATAAGGGCAGCTCTATTGGATGGTTCTGTCTGAAGGACTGGAGTTTAGGTTTCTTGGAATTCATCCTCATACAACTAATGAGGGGTATATTTCATATGGTGTCGATGGTAGCAATTCAAAGGATCTATCCTATGAAACTCCTAAACTATAGAGAATCCATTGTTCACCTACTGATCATCATCCATTCTATAAGGGGGTTATTTATTGATCCAATCCATGGAATGAATCCCAATGTTGTTAAAGGTGGATGTATGTGCCACTTTCCCCTTTAGAAATCATCTTTGTGTATACGTTTGGTGAGGATTCATGTCAAGGGGACATTATCATGCTACCTCAAAAAATATAATGGTACCATTTAGGTGGTACTCTCTAATCAATTCATTTTACACCTGGAAATTAAGGAGCTATGTGGGTGAGATATTCCTCCGATTTGACGAGGCCTCAACATGTGTAGTTAAAAAGGAATAAATAACTATTTGAAATAATTTCATTATGATTAAAGAGAGTTCTGGTGATAGAGATTATGGGAGGGAAATACACACAATCAAAATATCCCATTAATGAAACATAATATGAATGAAAACATGTTTATCTATTTAATTATGGGAAATATAGTAACCATAGTAATTTAAATATTCATTTTAGGTTTACCATTTATTTTCCTCCCAAAACACAGGATTTCCATGGCCTAGTGCTTGATTTTGAAGAGCATGGTGCACCTACATAATTTTTCTGTAATGTCACTATTCTCGTTTTGAATTGTTTCCCATATAGTTTTTTCATGGAATCATAAACACCCAAGGGATCCCAAATATATGAGATAGGTGCTATTGTGGGCTTATTTTCCAAATCTAGGTGGTACTTTTAATTTTCACACTAGTGACTCTTATGAACACACAATATTGAATGTTTTTGAAGGTCAGGCTCATCACACCAGGATAGGTTGAATTATTTTCTACACCAAGACTCTCTTACAGATTTATGTCATTTTTGAGAATATTTCCTAATTCCTAATATAGGACCGGTCTACCATATTATTGAAATCATTTACTATCATATGACAACCCTCCTTTTATTAAAAACTTAAACATGATTTATTACATAAAATTACACTTGATATAACAAAGAAGATCGAGAGATTTAGTATCTTTGGGGCTTAGGATCATTACATAAAACAAAAAACATGAAATACAACATCTTTATTGAAAACATCATTTACATGACCACTACATTCCATCGTACATAGCATTTCATGGGATAACCTGAGGACATGCACAAGAAAAGGGTGAGATATAAAGCCCAGTAAGGGAGTACACATGGAATAACATGAGGAGTACAATACATGTTAGACAATAGGAATATCAATAGAGCATAAGAGAAACATGAACATAAAGGCATGATAAAGAATGATAATCATAACATGGAAATGTGGAAACAACACTTAACATGGAATTAGCATGAGCCAAGGCTCATTGCACATAGAGCATGAGTAAATCCTCATTGCACATAAAGCACGAGTAAACACTAGTTTCACTTGAATTAGCATGAGTCAACACTCATTTCACATGACATATCATGATACTATACTTTACCCAATGCATTGGAGCACTATAAGGGCGCACCCTTCTTAAACATTTCATTTAATTCATAAGTGTGCCACATGGATAAATAAACATGGGTTCATAAAACATAATAATTTATTCCATGATAAAGGAATGTTGGATTCATACATGAAACTTTATTATCAATAAGTAAATGTTCGTAAAGGTGAATACCCTTGATGGAGAAATGGGAATGGTATTCACTACACAATGACATTGTCTTGGAAAATCAGTGCGATTTCGGCAGCGTAACTGTGTGACATAAGAATTCATAAAAATGGTTGATGAGAGGGAAAAGGGGTTCCTCGTCATATTTACATGTAATGGACAGTATGGAGGTCATATATATACATGTTCCATCAATTGTAATGGAATTTAGATTCATGATACAAAAGTACTGCTTGAATGTAAAAGAGGAGAGAGAAGTTCCTTCCGGAATTTCGGCATAGTAACGGGTGTACATGAGAGGCATTTAATGAGAGAGAAAAGGGTATCCCATAATTAAAACATAAAGAGGGAAGCATTAGAGAGGTTTGAAACCATACCTAGCATTCATAATTGAAATTAATAGGGAAAAACAACTTAAAGAAGATTGGACAAAAATGAGAAAGGAAGAAAAACCCCTTACTTGGAAGTGTGCTTCCAATGGCTAGAGAGAGGCTTATGAGAGGCTTCGTGGGATCATGGGGAACCTTGGGATGATTATAGAGAGAGTAGGTCAGTGGTGGGATGAACTCCAAAGGCTTTGAGTGAGGAGAAAGTGGGAGCTAGGGTGGGTTTATACAGGAAAGGTGAGGGAATACTTTATTATTTAGGTTTGGGTCCCCCTACATTAAATTAATGCAAACCACAAACCATCCCATGGTTTTTGCCCATGTTTTTTGTAAAAGGAAAGAGGAAAACAATATTTTATAATGCCAAAGTCCTAAATTATAAAAATATTACGGTTTCTTATGTGGAGGTGAGTCACACTCCCAAAGAAATTAATTTAAATAGACAAGGTGTTTAATAAGTCTTGAGGGGTCCATTAATGCTTTGAAATGTAAGTCAAAAAAACCCAAAATCAAATTATTTTAATGGTAAAACATATATTGTCCAGACTTAAATATTATATTATTTTATTACATCACTATTGGGTCATTATTATGTCATAAAACACACTATATATTTAAATGGTATTTAATTTTTACCCAAAAATTTGACTGTCACAGAAAATTATGAAAAATTCACTATTGGATAATTTCAACGTCCTGATTCCAGAAATAACATATATTTTATCTGAATAATTTTCTAAATATGTTAATTTTTTATTTTAAAATAAAAACCGACATTTATAAAAAATTCACAGGTTTTGACAGAAATGGATTTTAAACCTTAATAAAAATTATAATTGAATTCATAAAATTATAAGATCATTTATATTTAATAAAAAATAATTTAATAATAATAATAATATTTTATTAAAATATTATTTAATTCAAAAATACCTTAATTTAATAAAATATAATTCTTAATTAAATAATAATTAAAAACTCTATTTGTACTTTAAAAACTATTTACAATGAATCAATAATGACTTGAAATTATATTCATTATTATATAAAAAAATAATGTACATGAACATAATACTATTTATTTGTTACATAACTCCTTAAAACACCCGCATAAGACCTAAGGGTAAGGTGTGTGATGGTGACAGACTCTTGAGGCGGCTCGGATAACATCGCTCGAGTGGTAATTTCTATCAACTTCCCCTTTTCCCATATACGGTCTCATTCGAGCTTGACATGATGAAGCTCAGCTTGGGCATGGTTAAGAGTGAATCCCAAGGACGCCACCTCTTTTCCAAGCTTCAGAAAATGGGATTCGTACGGAGAAATTCTACTGGACGAGGCCATCGCTTCTTTTATCTGAGTAAATTGGATTTGATAAAGCCGTATATTTATACTAAACATGTGATCACTGTTCAATAGATATATTAGCAACGGTCAAAATTCTTAACATAAAACCAAAGAAGTTGACATATTATAAAAATATTTTTCATAAAGAGACATTTAACTGGATCAAGAGGGATTTTCCATTAATTAAACATTTGGTTGTTACAATATTCCCCCCTTAAGAAATTTCACCCTCAAAATTTTCCTTTTCCCCACACTAAAACAGATGTGGGAAACTCAGCTTCATCATTTCCTCCGATTCCCAAGTCGCTTCTTCAAACTTGTGGTTTCTCCACAACACCTTGACGAGGGGCATTGTCTTATTTCGTAGAAATTTTTCTCAATGATCTAAGATCTTCAGTGGTTGATCCTCATAAGAAAGATCATCTTCCAGTTGTACCACCTCAGAAGAGAGTACATGTTAAAGGTCTGGTATGTACTTTATTAATAGGGATACATGAAAGACATCATGTACTTTGGCCGTAGTAGGTGGAAGTGCTAGATGATATACCACAGCCCCGACACGATCAAGAATCTCTAAGGGGATGATGTACCTTGGATATAACGTCCCTTTCTTTCCAAACCTCGTGACCTAATTCCACGGAGATATGCATAGAAAAACCATGTCTCCAACTTTAAACTCAAGGTCCTGTCGATGGTTATCTGCATTACTGTTATGTCGACTCTGCACTGCCTTGATATGCTGCTGAATGGTTTTCACCTTCTCCACCATTTCCTCGACCATTTCTTGTCCAAGCAGCTTACGTTCACTGACCTCATCCCCACATGCCGGTGTTCTGCACCTTTTCCCATACATGGCTTCATATAGTGCCATATGGATGCTTAAGAGAAAACTGTTATTATAAGAGAAATAAACCATAAGAAGATGTTGATCCCATCCTCTTTTAAATTCCATTGAGCACTCTCTCAACATATCCTCAAGTGTTTGGAATGTCCGCTCAGGTTGGCCATCAGTTTGAGGATGATAGGCCGTACTGAAGTTCAGTTCCATATTCAGAGCATGTTGAAGACTCTTCCAAAACATAGAGGACAATATTTGATCTCAGTCTGACATAATATATTGTGGTACTCCATGCAACCTTACCACTTCCCTGATATATATTCGTGCCAGTTGATCCAAATAGAAATCCTCCCGAATAGAAATGAAATGTGCAGTCCTTGTAAGACGATCCAAAACAACCCAGATTGCATTGTTGCCTTCGGATGTCCTTGGAAGTACAATGGCAAAGTCCATGGTGATGTTCTCCCATTTCCATTCTGGTATGGGTAGTGGTTGCATCATCCCCTTAGACTTCTGCCTCTCTGCCTTCACTTGCAGACACACCAGACATTTTTATGTATATTCAGCGATCTCCTTCTTCATATTATCCCACCAAAAGTTTTCTCAGAGATCACAATACATATTTGTGCTTCCTGGGTGAATAGAGAAATTTGAACTATGTGTATCATTTAAAAGTTCCTTCTTCAGATCCAGACTCGATGGAACACATAGTCTTTTCCCAAACCACACAATTCCTTCTTCATTAACATTAAACTCCGAGGATTTTCCCTTTTTGATAGCTTCAAATTTTTCTTGAATTCCCATATCATCCTTTTGAGCATCCATTAACCTTTCCAAAAGAGTCGGTTGGGAAATCATTTGTGAAAGGATTGATTATTTTCCATTCTCTATGATTCCCATGTCTATATTCAAAATGTCGAAGAAGATTGTATCCTTCTCAATTCTCATCATTGATAGAATCACAGGGTCCTTTCTACTTAGGGCATCTGCCACCTTGTTCACTTTCCCAGTGTTGTAATGTATTGAACCGTCATATTGGCTCTATATAAGGAAAGCCAATCCATGCCAATAATTACATAAAATTACACTAGAGGAAGTATGACATGGTTCACCGAAAAATTCATTCCATAGATTATAACAGGGGAGGAATTATATTCATTGGATGCAATGATTACCCCATTTGTCGTACTCACTGACATCTTTACTTCCATGATTTGTGTTGGTGCTGGGATTGTTCTACTAAACATTCGAGATATAAATGAATGAGTAGAACCTGAATAAAAAATTTCGTTCGCTATTTTTGAATAAATAACAAGCGTACCTATCACCACTTCTTTGTCGGGGTTCACATCAGCAGAAGTGATGGAAAAAGCTCTTCCTTGCTGCCTTGGAGGTTGTTGGTTGTCTCTGAAAACCCTTGGATTAAGGCACTGATTTGAAAAATGACCCAGTTCATTACATTTGTAGCATTGAACAACGCGTTGAGGTTCGAACGAAGCGTTCCTCTACTCCATCGCAGCCGCGGGTCTTTCTTGTCGACAGTTAACAGCTAGTTTCCCTTCCCTTCCACACCTGAAGCATTTCCTCGTCCCCTTAAGTAAATTTCCAGGGTGCTTCTTTCTGCACTTTTGGGAAGTGGGGTGCTGGATCTTCTTAGCATCATTGGATTTATCCATCGGACCGCCAGCATTGTATGCCACATTATCCATCTTGTCCCCATGATACCCCTATTAATCCCTGATATCCATTTCAACCTTGAGGGCACATCGGACAATCTCCTCATAGTTGTCGAAGTCACGGATCACTAATGCTTTCCACAGGCTAGGATTCAGCCAACAAAAGAAGTGACCAACTTTGCATTCGGGGGTAACGACAAAGCCGGAAGCATATTGTGCAGGACTTGTGAAGTTTTCCTCGTATGCTCCAATAGATTCTTCATCTTTTTTTCTTTAGGGAAAAGAAGTCCCTTTCTATCTTAAGCCAGAGGGTGCGCGGAAAATATTTATCGAAAAACATCTTCCGAAAATCCTTCCATTCCAGCGCCTCAATCTCCTACTCAGGCTTCGTATTTTTGATCAACGTCCACCATTGATCAGCTTCACCATCCATAATATAATCATCCAGGATAACCTTATCTTGTTCAGAACATTGGAGGATGGAGAATATCTTTTCAATGGAGTTGATCCATAGTTCAGCAATCGTGGGATCAGATGATCCACTAAATGTATGAGGCCTTTGTCTCATGAAGCTCTCGATAGCGACTTGTTCTTTCTTAGGGGGGGTTGAACGTTCCTCTTGACCCGTGTTTCTATTCAAAACTTGAGTTAGCTGAGATAGAAGCGGGACAAAATTTTCAATTCCCACTCCCATTTGATTGGTCATATCATTAGTACAGTCATCACACTGATCTTCACAATGGTTGTTAGCCCGAGTCCTCCTATTACCGGCTATTGGCTAGAATAAAAGGAAAGTTAGAGGTAACACATAAAGGGTAATCCAAAGGCAAAAGTTTATGACTTATAAATAAATTTTTATTTCTTTACTCATGAGTCTATAGGTTTCAATCTAGGCTTTTCATGATCAACTTTCTAACATATATTCATAGGGGAATTTTTTTAATTCCCTTAATAAGGGTTCATACTAAGCTTTTGAATTTATCAAAACATACCCCCCATGTTTTTCGTAACCAAGATTGCTGCAAGGCCTATTTTCGTGCACCAGTTCCCGTTCGAGTCTAGCTCAAAGCGGTGTTTTCGGGTTTTACCCCTATGATACATCTGTGCCAGAGCCGCCTCTACCTACTTGTATCCAGACAAGGATGTATTGTTTGATAAACCACATACTCAGTACTTACCAAGACATAGAGATGTTTTTATTATACTTATTCTTATATCTAAGGCTTTACTATGGTTTCCTAATCCCAAAAATAACTAAACCTATCCTCTGATACCAACTATGACAACCCTTAATTTATTACAAACTTAAACATGATTTATTACATAAAACATCACTTGATACAACAAAGATGATCGAGAGGTTTAGTGTCTTTGGGGCTTATGATCATTACATAAAACTGAAAATAAGAAATACAACAACTTTATTTAAAACAACCTTAACATGACCACTACATTCCATCGTACCTAGCATTGCATGGGATAACCTGAGGACATGCATAAGAAAAGGGTGAGCTATAAAGCCCAGTACGGGAGTACACATGGAATAACATGAGTAGTACAATACATGTTAGACAATATGAATATCAATACATCATAAGAGAAACATGCACATAATGGCATGATAAAGCATGAAAATCATAACATGGAAATGTGGAAACAACCCTTAACATGGAATTAGCATGAGCCAAGGCCCATTACTCATGGAGCATGAGTAAATCCTCATTGCACATAAAGCACAAGTAAAACCTCATTGCACATGAATTATCATGATTCAACAGCCATTTCACATGACGTATCACGATACTATACTTTACCCAATGCATTCGAGCGCTATAAGGGAACACCCTTCTTAAACATTTCATTTCATGAATAAGTGTTCCACATGGATCATAAAACATGGATTCATAAAACATAATAATTTATTACACGATAAAGGAATGTGGAATTCATACATGAAACTTTATAATAAATAAGTAAATGTGCAAAAAGGTGAATACCCTTGATGGATAAATGAGGATGGTATTCCCTACACAATGACATTGGCTTAGAAAATCAGTGCGATTTCACCAGCGTAACGGCGTGACATAAGAATTCATAAAAATTGTCGATGAGAGAGAAATAGGTTCCTCGTCATATTTACATGTAATGGATAGTAAGGAGGTCATATAAATACATTTCCCAACAATTTTAATAGAATTTAGATTCCTGATACAAATGTATTTCTTGAATGTAAAAGAGGAGAGAGAAGTTCCTTTCTGAATTTCTGCATAGTAACGGGTGCACATGGGAGGCATTTAATGAGAGAGAAATGAGTATCCCATCATTCAAACATAAAGAGGGTAGTATGAGGGAGGTTTTAAACCATACCCCAACATTAATAATTGAAATTAAAAGGGAAAAACACCTTAAAAAAAATTGGAAAAAAATGAGAAAGGAAGAAAAAACCCTTAATTGGAAGTGTGCTTCCAAAGGCTTGTGAGAGGCTTGTGAGAGGATTCTTGGGAGCTTGGGGAACCTTGGGAGGATTATATATAGAGTAGGGCAGAGGTTGAACGAACACCAAAGGATTTGAGTGAGGAGGAAGTGGGATCTTGGATGGGTTTATATAAGAAAGGTGAGGGAATTCTTTATTATTTAGGTTTGGGTCACCTTACATTAAATTAATCCAAACCACAAACCATCCCATGGTTTTTGCCCATGGTTATTGGAAAAGGGAAGAAGAAAACAATATTTTATAAGGCCAAATTCCGAACTTCTTAAAATATTATGGTTGCTTATGTGGAGGTGAGTCACACTCCCATGGAAATTAATTTAAAAAGACAAGGTGTTTAATAAGTCTTGAGGGGTACATTAATGATTTGAAAAGTAAGTCAAACAAACCCAAAATCACATTATTTTAATTTTAAAACATGTATTGGCCGAACTTAAATATTATAGTATTTTATTACCTCACTATTGGGTAATTATTATGTCATAAAACACATTATATATTTAAACGGTATTTAATTTTTACCCAAAAATTTGACTGTCTCAGAAAATTATGAAAAATTAACCGTTGGATAATTTCGACTTCCTGATTCCTGAAATAACATTTATTTTATCTAAATAATTTTCTAAATATGTTAATTTTCACATTTAAAAAAACTGTCATTTATAAAAAATTCACAAGTTTTGACAGAAATGGCTTTCAAACCTTAATAAAAATTATAATTGCATTCATAAAATTATAAGATCATTTATATTTTAAAAAAATTAATTTATTAATAATAATAATATTTTATTAAAATATTATTTAATTCAAAAATACATTAATTTAATAAAATTTAATTCTTAATTAAATAATAACTAAAAACTATATTTTTACTCTAAAAAATATTTTCAATGTATCAATAATGACTAGAAATTATATTCATTATTATATACAAAAATAATATACATGAACATAGTACTATTTATTTGCTACATAACCCCTTAAAACAGCCGCATAAGACCTAAGGGTATGGTGTGCAATGTTGACAGACTCATGGGGTGGCTCGGATAACATCGCTCGAGTGGTAATTTCTATCAACTTCCACTTTTCCGGTAGAAGGTCCTGTTCGAGCTTGACATGATGAAGCTCAGCTTGGGCTAGGTTAAGAGTGAAGCCCATGTACGCCACCTATTTTCCGAGTTCTGAAAAGTGGGCTTTGTACGGAGCAATTCTACTGGACGAGGCCATCGCTTCTTTTGTCTAGGTAAATTGGATTTGTTTAAGCTCTATATTTATACTAATCATGTGATAACTGTTCAACGGCTATATTAGAAACTATAAAAATTATTAACATAAAACCAAAGAAGTTGACATCTTATAAAAATATTTTTCATAAAGAGACATTTAACTAGATCAAGAGGGATTTTCTAGTAATGAAACTTTGGGCTGTTACATATCATGTTTTGATGTTCATTTTTGTTCATATCATAGGTATCCCATTGGTACAAAGTTGTATTTCTATCAACAGTTCTCCATCAATGATACCATATATAGTTATCAATAGTTATATATATTTATATTATTATTACATAACAATGTTGATTTATAGATCATTATGGTTCTAATTCACAAAAATAAACACTCAAGAGTTTATCACCATATAGGAATTCAGCATGTGTTTATGATATTAGGATATGGCCCATGAAATGGGATTCCCAAATATCCTTATGAATTGCATCATAAACCATGTTGTTTGGTACCAAATAAAGGGTATTGTTATTCATTTTATGTTCATGTTATAAGGGTAAAACCATGTATATTAATCTATTGTGGTTGGGATTTCTTAAAAAATATGTTTTGTAATGGTTTGTGTGGGACTTACGCGTGGAAATCCTTTCTGAGGGTGTGTTGGTTTGGAAGGAAATAGATCCCTACAAGGGTAAGTGTGATTTTTGATGGTAATATTGGTTAGATGATATAGGTATGGTTGTCACCTAGATATTATATGGCTATATCGATTATCAATGATATTATAAGGAATATGGACTAATGAAAGGATGGTTGATATGAGATATATCCCTAATACACAGGACAAAAAAAATCATTTGAGTATAGCCAGGTGATTGAAGGACCTATGTGATCTCATAGGGAATATAGACCAAGGAGTATGAAAATGGAAGAATACAAATCTTGGGTTTGGAGCTCATGTACATATCAAATGTATACCATAAATACTTAAATCAAACCCCATGATGTCTGAGATGCACATTTTATGGTCATTTTCAATGACAATACTATGTAGTTTTATATCATACGGTTATGATGTTTTCATAAAATTTAGCATTGTATAAATAAAAAGTCTTCCATATAGATTAACATTATATTTAAAGGATTGATGATTGATAAAATAAGTCAAAAAATAATATCCAGATTGTATTATCCCTATGAAGTGTCTAATTACTACTTAGGGGTGGATGAAATAATGTTAAAGGGATGTTGCAATTAATAGTTGCACCTTCAGAACATACAGGTCTCTAATTCAAGGGAAATTATAATATATAAGGCATTGATTATACTTATTTCAACATTAATTTTGGAGTCATACTCCCAGTTAGGGGGCTATAAAGGTAAGTATAGGGATTATTCTAATTTTACATTCCTCCTTCTATGATATAACTTATTAATCTACAAGGCCCCTATACAGAAACATATTATATATAGATTATCCAAGTATTGATATATGAATCGGGATAATTCTCACCAGTTCCCTTAAGATTATGACCCCATTATCAAGGTAATTTATGATTGAAACCCACATGAAGGTACAATGTATTGAGTGAAACTAATGGGAGAAAATATGTATCAAGAGAAAGTAGGATTGAAAAAGAAACAAGTTATTCTATGTGACTTGATATCCCACAATCAATGAATTTAGAGGAGGTCATGAAAAATTTAGTTTAAATGGGTTATTTTTATGAAATAATGATATATCATTTCATCAAAAAATTTCATGATTGTTTCAAACAATATTAACACCCAATATTCAATTATAGATATAATTTTTTTTCTTTCTAATGATTTGCATAGAATTATTTGAGAATTCACATAAAATATTAAAAATATTTTATAAATTGAATTATATTAAATACTTTTAATTTTTTAATTCATCATGTTATGATTATATTATGTTTAATTTTCATGATTGTTTTGGAATATTTTATTTTTTGGTTAATAGTGAAAAAATACTGATTTTATAAAAAATTACTTTTATGAAAATATAATGATAAAAGAATAAGTTAACATTCTAAATACAATTATACACCTGCTATATGTTTAATAATTAATATTTTTCACATAAAAATATAATTTTGAACTGAGATATATATGTTTAAAATTGTTGAAATGTGTGCTATGTTTTTTTAAATAAAAACTATTTTTATTTCGTATATATAAATGAAGTATTTAGAATGATTAATTTGGTTAGTCATAATTTTAAATGAAAATAATTCTACATGGATTTAAAATAATCATATTAAGTAAATTTTAATCATCATTATACATGATTTTGATGAAAATTAAAAAAAATTATAATAAATGTTTTTCAAAAAATTTCATTTCATAGTATTTTATCAACATATATTAAAATTAAATATTAATAATTAGAAAACATGAATAATGAATAATGGATATCAAATTTTTAGTTAATAGTTTAAATTTTTTTATGGGACCACATTAAATTTTTGTCATAACAAACAGCAAAAAATATAAAAAATACCACGGTTCGGTTTAAAATGGATTTTAGGGGCATAAACTAAAAGGTATGGACTAAAATGATAGAAAAAGATGTATAAATAAAATTATTTGAATATAAATAATCATTTATTTTTCATAAATTATAATTTATTTCCATTTGGTTCCACTTTATCAATAAAATGAAATTATAATATTTAAATATTTTATGTTGTTCCATCTATGTCCCTACAAACCCTTATAAATAGAAACTTCCTCTCATCAATTTATCACAATCCATGATCCCTATAGCTCAAAAAAACATTTCCCAAGAACATTTATTCCTTCATTTCTATTTTTATCTTCGGTTCTTCTCATAAGAACATCCTTACAAGGATTAAAGTGTTAGTCAAAAGTGGTCTCTCAAAGAAGAGATTATTGTCTTTATCGACTCTTTAAAAATTTATTTATTCTTCTAATACTTATTAATATTATTTATCGAACAATAAATAAGAAATATAATATCATATATGTAATTTCACTTTATTCATTCCATGGGATACCCATTTTCTACCTGCTTCCCACTAAATGAAAAATAAATTTACTGCTTGGCCATATATCTAGACTACTCTGTCTACGTGGAAATGTGATTCATTTCACAACACCACCTGTGATGGTTAGTTATAATGTTGGATTTTAAAAATATATATGTTATTTATGATGTGACAATTATTATTTAATGGGAAAATTTTAACTTCTATTTTTTCATTTTTATCATTATAAAATAGCAGTATCATTCATCTAAACATACATACTAACATCAATATGATCAATATATACCATTTTCATAATCAATATTTAATAGATGGTTTAGAAATTTTTATTTAATGATTAAATATTATATTAATGTAACATAAACTATTTTTTAAATATTTTATTAATATTATACCCTAGCTTGTTCATACTCATTCTGTCATTATATCAATCTCTTGTTTATATCAGTCTTAGCACCTACATGATAGATGTTTTAGTTTTTATGATATTAATGATTAAGGAACATTGAATATAAGTAGTATGATATATTAAAAATATAAAAATTAAATGATTAAAATTATGTATATATTTGAACCATTATCAATGTGAAAGGACTAGAACATACAAATTGAAACATGCATGAAAAATGAAATAAATATCTATTGGAACAATGATTTTTATAATTAATTATTAATAAACGTGTGTTATGAGGGTATAAGTGGATCATATATAATATTATGTGTATTAATATGGTTATTGAATATAATTATCCTAAGTTATAATTTATTTTACATGAGCTTAAAATCACTTATGAAAAAAATTAAATCTTGAGGTAAGATATTTTTGTTTCAATCAAACATAAATCAAGATTTTTATACTTGAATTTTCATAGAGAGATATTATATAATCCTAATTTTTTTTAAATGACATAAATTTTATTTTCCAAATTTAATATATGTATTTTACAAGTATTTTTTTCATTTTCCTCTCTTTACTAATCAATATGATCAAGAAATAACTATTTATGAGAAGACATCCTTATTTAATCTTTGGTCAATGAGAATTTTCTTCCTTATCCATGGTTTATAAATTGTTTTCAGTAATGATCTTATAATTTATAAAATGATTATTTAATTTCAATTTAAAAAAAAATTAATTTATTTTTAATGAGTTAAAAAAAATATTTTTTTATTTTTCATGATATGTACCCTTTTAATTTCCTTCTAAAGAGTATGAAATGAATATTTATCTAAATGTTTATCATACAAACTGATTTTTAAACCATCATAATGGTAAATTTCCTTAAATATTCTTTTATATGTTTCCATGGTTAATTTTAATGAAATGTGTTTTCTTATCATTATAGAAAAAAATTTAAAATATTATAATAATTGATTTATTTCTCATGTTTTCAGAGAAAGGATTGAATATCATTTTAAAATAATTTTCGTATATTGAAACATAAATTTCTGATTCTTTTTAGTTTAAGGGGTTATAATATAAATATATCATCCACAATATTACTCTGTATGGAATATGATAATGATGTTCTATTTTTAATGGGTAAAAACATTGTTATTCTATAATTTTGTTTTCATATATAGATATCTGTATTGATTTTATATTAAATTGATTCTTATAACCATTAATATAATGAATGCATTAGATATGGTAAGTCATGGGTTGGGCCTTTTATAACCCATTGATTCATTAAAATGTCTCGTGAGAAAAATATTTTTGGTATCTGGTTTAAGACATACCTAATTATGTATGTTGTTCTAGAATGTTCCCACCAAAATAAGATTATGATTTTGGGAATTATGAATTCTATCATTATGAAATTTTTTATTGTTATCCATTTGAATATTAATATTGTTAGGTTATCCATAGACATATTCCTCTTTAAGGATGTTAGTTATATAGATTATTTTCCTATAATTTCATTGAACCATATTATTAATGGATTTTTAATTCTATAATAGCTTATATGTACCATTTCACTTACTAAGCATCTATGATCACCATTTATTATGTTTTCGTTTTCCAAAGATACCATGACAGGATTTATGAATAATTTCATCTATATAAAATAATAAATAACAAATCTCAATCTATTATTTTAATTTTAATTTCATATATTTAAATATAATGTGATAATTTTGTATCTATTTGGTATCCTAATATTGATAATCTATTCAATAAATTTGGATGTTATCTATAGTATCTTGTATAAATATCTTAAAATAACCACAATAAATTAGTTATTAGATTCTGGGTGTTATATTTTTTTATCTGAGTATGTTTAGTATATCCATAGGGAAATATATTTCAGAAAACATATTTTGAAGATATTAGCACTATGATAAACTCTAGGGATCTATATAGGTATAGGATAATATCATAAAATATTTATTAAGGTATAGTGAGTGTTGTTTAATAGAAATTAATTTTCAATCTGGATATTTTAAAATGGATATTGTTTTGAAATAGATATACCGAGGGTTAAACACCATAAAAAGGCTAGTCAAGTATCAACTCGATCATTAATCCATGTTGGAAGAGTGGGCTTAAAACATCACACATGGATAGAAACTTATGGGGGGATATTATTTGCTTGATTCACATGCTTTATAAACCAATATAAAATATTGTGAAAATATTGTTATGATTTTAATATGTTCATAATGATAATAAGATATGATTCTGATATTATATGTGTATAAATTTTAAATTTATATTACATTTTACAAAGGATTAAAAATTATATAATATTTTTAAAAAAATTATTGATTTTATGAGCTCATACATCGTATTCCATTTTTAATAAATATTTCCTAGTGGAAGGAATAAAAACTATATGAATTCATGTAATCTGTGAAGAAATTTTCTTTCTAGGAAAGATAATGAAGTTGAAACTTAAGATTTAAAAATTATAACTATTTTAGGCCAATATGCAGAGTTTTGACTAGTAAACATTCCCATATAGATCACCATGTTGATCCCCAATATAGTTAACAAATTTGGACTTGCTTCAGGTGAGACAAAATTCTATCATTCAGTAGGACAAATAATCCATTAGAATATTATTAATAGATCAAATCCCTATAGAATATATTTCATGATTTTGGAAGTAGTGAATGTGATTTAATTATCTTGGATATTTATCATCATACATGAGATGTCGATCAATGGTAGTCATTTATGTAGAACATAATAAAATTGGATGAAATATATAGTATATAGTGGAAGAACCTGAAAAATTTATACATTTAATAATAAATTTATCATAATTGTTGAGTAAATATAGTGCGTAAATTCCCCAATATAATATATATAGAAAGAGAAAATATTAATGAATATTACGATATAATTACAATAATGAAAACTCATAGTGCTGTTTTTTACATAATCTTATATTTTAGATTAATTATTTCTTTAATGGGATAAATCCTATCATTCTAAGGGAAATTTACTCTTAGAAATTTTCATTATATGAGGATATAATATCAAGTTCACTCATGATAGTGAAAAATTTATATATGTATTATGTTTTCTTGGGAAAAAGAGGAATCAAGTGGGTGGTTGAGCACTCTAAAATTGGAAATTCTGAAAAATAGAAGAATGGATGGGTTTTATATCAAACTTTTAATAAATTTGGAATGAAACCAAAAGGAACAAACATGATGGTAATGAGATTTTTCTTTATGTTTGAATAAAAATTCCCTTAGGCTCGTCATTTCATGGGATCTAAAGATTCCTCTAATGTTAATTATTCAACTGTAAAGAGATGGGACATTATTCAAACGAATTCCACAAGAGTCAAGGTAATTTTTCCATGATATTTCCAATGGAGAAATTTTATTATTATGAGATAACTACACCTACTGTTGGTGTTTGGAAAGATGTGGTGGTATGTATGTTGATAGTAACCACAAATTTAAATAATGAATTATTTTATTTCATATATCCACACTATTTTATATCTTCTTTTTTTCCAATTATATAATATAATTACCATGAACGAAATAAATAGAGTTTTTAATTAAAAAACCTCTTGAAAATCAAATTACAAATTGGATAAGTTAGTCTGTTCCCATTATAACTCATCAAAGTTATCTATTTGAAAAAATGATTATTATACCTATAGTTGAATTTGAGATAATCATTGGTATATATTAGATTTTATATTATAATGTGAGAGAATATTTTTAATGGTGGGAATTTTCATTCATCAAAGTGATAAGGAATTAATTATCATCATACATGAGACTACATTAGGCCTCTCAACACTTGTGATGTTATCCTCCTACTTTGGAAAATTCTCTCCTCTTTTTTCCTTAGACTCATAAATTTCCTTTCAATATCATCATGATGTTCCTGTGGAAAGTATTTCTCATGTAAAAGTTCGTTAAAATCCATTCATTATATATTTTATATGTATTCATCCTCCTTAATATTTTGAATTAGTGAAAACCATTAATCAATATCTCTTGAGTGATGATAAACAACCATAGAAACCTTTCCCGTTTCATTACAACCCAATGCAAGAAATATTTTATCAAAGGAACTTATTCATTTATCAACTACAAGTGGATTTTTAGTCTCACTGAATGTTGTAGGTTTTTGTCTCTTGAACCATTCTAACATTTATCCTTTGTGTTTTGTATCAGGGTGATCCATACAGGTAAGGTTATCTTTCATAACCTGAGTCAACTATCCATGAATGGTTATATGAGGTTCGGTAGTAGTAGTATCACCAAAACCACTATCATTATCTTTCATAGGTGAGAAATACCTATAGGAATTAGGTGCATTAATAAAGTTTCAATTTATTCCACTATGATATATTTCTAAAAAATGGCATACACTAGAACAAGTTATGAATAATAATGTATAATTCTAACATGAAAAATACATAAAAAATATTGAACAAATTATGTATATCAAATATATAATAATAAATATGGTTCAATGGAGGAAATATTTAATCATTGATCCTTCATAATGTTTTTTAAATATAATATGAATTACCCTAAACATATCCCCTGAGAGTGTTAAATCAGTTGCGCAATAAGACTCATCTTTTACCAAGTTACCCTGAGTCAAGCCAGGAACACCTTATTGGAGTTTTCACCCCTATGTGCATTTGTTCTAGAACCACATCGACTTTTTGTATCCAGATAGGGATGAATTTGTTGGAATATACACATAATCTATTCTTTACCAGTATCAAGGGGGTTCTTCAATACATATCCTCAAATTCTATCTTAGGGTTATGATCCATAATCTATTTTTTCTAAATCTATTTCAATGGTTGTTGTTAAACCTCCTCTGATACCAACTATAAACCAATAACCCAAGAAGCCTGGAGCTGATGTATTATTTTAATACATTGACATGAGTACATGGAATCAAATCCTGAAGGACTGATCGGTTTAGCAGTCTTGGAAAATAGAATACGAACATGAACATTACATTAAAATTTATAACATATAATACAGCAAAGATAATCCTACGATAACAACATTATTCCCTGAGAGTTTCCCTATATATAATTCACAAAACACTTCTCTCCATCCTGGGAATATAAAACATATGAAAGGGATGAGTGCAGATTCTTAGTAAGGGTAGGTATAATGGAAGAAAAAAATGAATCAATCTATATGGAATGGTAAATAAAAAAACACATTTTCAATTTACATAACTATATATGGAAGAAATAATATTGAATTTATGAAAATAAAATGCATGACACAAATCAATATCTTATGATAAACTATATTAATAGATGTGTCAATATTAAAATATCATTGGTAAATAATGTATGAAACTATATTATGCAAATACTTTATTTATGTACCTCATGTTTGATGAACATGAAAACATGTAACCATCTAGACATTTAATAAGACTATTTAAAACTAAATGTAGAATCCAATTTGGCCAACTTATTTGTCTCATGATAACCTATCGAAGAATTGTACAACTATATAATGTCTGGGCTGCACCTGTCATTTCAATTCCAATGTGTTTCTCATATTGAAATACCAGAATAAATAATATCCATATCCAAATAACCAAATTTATTGAGTAATATTTATATATAAGTAATTACCATAATGTAAAAAATATAATATAAAGAAAATATTGGAATTCATGATAACAATTCAAAATTATGAATATACACCGTACAAAATTAACATGGTGTATAAAGTTAAAATATTCCGCAATGAAAGGAAATTTTAGACGAAATCCATTACCTTAAGTCTAATACTCATTGCATGTGTCCGAAACACTTATATAAATTTTTTAAATTTATTATTAACTTATAATAGAATAATAATAATATTTATTATTTCATAAATTACTCTTTTATGACTTTATATTACCCATTTGATTACAATTCTATGTTAATTCAAGATTTCAGTTAATAATAGCTTTGTTTATCATACGCGTTTTGAATTTTCATTCCTGATCATGTTAATTAGATCATGATTTAATTATTTCAAGAATTTTTATTATCATTTATATATAATATATATTTATAATATAAATATTTTTACTAGATAGATATATGAAATTTAATACACAGTTCTTGGAGATGGTAGGTTGTATATATGCATGAACGAAGGTTCTGTCTTCTTATCATATTGAATGGAAGTAATTTAATGACTTATATGTACATACATTTATATTTATTATTCTATTAACATTATTATGTCATATATTTTATGAATATTCATAATACATATTTTTTATAATCATTCATGGATAGTGAACTTTGATGATGATTCTCAGTGTGTTGTGGAGACAGTAAGTTGTACTTACAAATGATGGAAAATATCATTTGCATAATGATTAAATGGAATTAAATTGGATGGAATATGAATTTTAAAGAAATAAAATCATGTTATATTAATTATTTAATTCATTTATATTCATCATTATACCCGTATAAATAATTTCTAGATGAAAAGAGTTTACACCACCAATATAGGAGATAAGACATATATATGCATGTGTGGTGATATTTTTTTATAGGATGGGTAAAAGAAGTAATATGGTTGTAAGATAATCCTAAAAATATGTAATCATATATTATATTCTTGAGTTATTATTTTATTATGTTTAAACTTTGGAAGAGGGTGTAGAAGAAGAAAATAACTTTTAAAGTTGGGATAAAATGATTGCCTCTTCTTTGGGTGTCTCCTTTTTATTTTCACAAAATCACACCTTAAAATGGTTTTATGAAAAAATATTGTCCTATAGGATGATTTTAGTGAAGTTGGAAGGAGATTTGGGTGGGTTTTTCCCAGACCAAGGGATTTAGAGGGGTGAATAAAAGAGAAGTGGAAGATTCTTTTTCGAGGAGAGGTGAGGGGCACTTTAGAAATGCCCAGAAATATTAATTTATTATAAATTGATTTTTTCTTTCTAATGGCTAGAGTCTGATTTATTTTCTATATAATATGTGTATGGTTCTAAATACATTAGAACAATATCTTTTAGGAATTTTTTTCATGAATTTAACCTTATCTTTTGGGATTAACTTTTAGTTAAATAAGTTAACCCTCACCATGTGTTATTTTTTATACTATAAAGTTAATATAGTTAATATAAAATTATAAGAGAACCTAATGTGCATAATTAATGACATTTTTAACACTATATAGTTCCCCTATATGAATAATATATTTTAATTACAATTAAATATATAAATAAATTAGTGATTGTTTTAAAATTTCATATATGTTAATTTTAAAAATATTTAGAAATTGTTTTTTGATAATGTCAATAAAATTTTATTCCTCTGAAAAAAAATTTATCTCAACCCTACCATGTTTATGTTATCCTAAACATTCATGAATGGCATCAAAAATCTAAAATTACATTTATTTTTAGAATTATAATATCATTTATTTCCATCAGACATTAAAAAGTTAATCACTACATCATTATTATGTAATAAATAAATTAATTTATTTAATGTCTAAAAATTATAACAAAAATAACATGATTTAGGAATTTATTTATATTTCTATTTATTTATTATATTTGAAAATATCTATTATATAACCCCACATTTAATTTTTTGTAGAAAAAGTTACATTTTTTTATTGTATTATTCTTTACATTAAATTAATTATTATAACATGTCATTATCACACTCAAGTGGCTCCCAAATTCCAAATACTAATCCTAATGATCTTTTTCTCATTCGTGACTCATAAAATATGATTAGGACATGTTTTAGGGTAGTTTTATATTATTATAATATCACTAGTAACCCTTATTTAGTGGATTCACCCTTCAACCATGGTAAATAAAAATAGTTACTAGAGTTACAAATCATAATTTTCAAAAATAAAAATTACATATTTAAACAATTTTGAACTTCTAATCCAAATATTGAATCGATTTTTCAAAATTCAAAAGATTAGAGGTATAGAAATTAAATTAATGTTTATCCTAGTTTTTAAAATGCGAGAACATGTTTTTAAAAGTAAAAACCATCAAAATATTAATACATGTTTTTATGAAATTTCAATGTCAAATCACATCCAATGATTTTGATTATATTAAATTATATAAACATACTCTTATTATACATTCAAAAAATTCTATTTTATAACATAACAAATTAATTTATATTTAATAAAAAAGTTATTTTCATTTAAAATTTATTATTTTTCACTATCCATCAAAATATGAAAGTTATCAAAAAAACATAAAAACAATATACAAACTGAATTTTTATATCCTAATTATAAAGGTGATGTTTATTCTTTCAAATAAAATATATAAAAGTGTCAAATATTTTATCTAAAAAGGATCTACATTAAAAGGAAGAAAGACTGTATTTTTTTGAAAAATACTTATTTTATCTGAAAAAATGAATAAGTCTTTATATTATATCTAATAAACACATTATATCCATGTTAAAATTATATGGGATATATAAAATTAAAAATTTGTTAAATAATAATCATAAACCCTTTTTAATTAACTACATTGATAGGTCGTGGTGTGCTGGAACTCCATGTTGCGTGTAGCCCAAGCTATTGAATTGTTAAGATGAAGTGTACTATGCAAGATTGGGGTATTACATATTTACCAATTCCGTAGGGTTTCAGTTGGGATTATATTTTTTTATGGTGTGACCTTGACCTTGTTGATTTTAATTATTTAATTATGTTTCACATTGGGTTTATTGTTGTGAATTTGGTGTGAAATTAAAGTTGTGTACCAAGTGATAGAGTTTTCAACACCTGAAAAAGGTGGTTCCCTCCCAAACAATATTAGTTGAATTTAATATGTTTATTTAAATTTATTATTTTGATTTATGATTTAATTTTCAGGCTACGGGGATATTTTTTAAAATATTTCAATATGTGATTAATCATTAAGTAGCATGTTTGTATGATTCATGGTGCATTTTTTGTGAGAGAGCATAGAGTCTTAATTAAATTATTTCAAAAATTATTTTTTTGGATTATATTAATAATATAAAAGGTGTGAACCGTGTCTAAAAAACTCTTTAGTGTGAGTTGGTTTCTGAAGGGAATAATTTGAGTGTAATTTTGTCGCAATTCCCTTTTGTGCACCATAGATAAGTTTTACTAAGTGTTTATGTAATTTATCAAATATTATGAGTGGTACAAATCATGGTTTTGTATGGTTTTATGGTGAAATGGTTTTATAGTGGTTTTTTACAAATGAAATCTGTTTTTTTGTGTAAATTTGTGTCGTACTAATTTGAGGGGTTTTATAATTTATATAATTTATCTGATAAATTATATAAGAGGTGAGAATGTTTTTTTGGAGAGATTTGATATTCTGTTGATTTTGAAACAAACTTTACATATGTAATTTTTTTTCTTTATTTAATATCTTAATGTGTAGTGTGTTGGACTTTTCATCAAGGATTCGGATTGTCTCCACCTCTCTAGTGAGGTTGTTAATATTTACAGAGCATGCACACATGTACAAAGGTATGAAGTTATATAAATATATATATCATCTAGGTATTTTCTCCCTCATGGAATGGGGAATATGTGTATCGGGTCAAGGATATATATATGAAGGTATGCGTGTGCAAGTAGCAGAATCTGGTTAGAAAGATCTAAAATCATAATGTTTATTTTGGTTCCACATTGATGTAGGTTCCTTATGAGATAATTTTTAATTTTAATTTCTATTTTTTAACTGTGTTGTTTAAAAAAAACTACCATTGTTTTATGAAATTAATATAATATATATATATATATATAAATGGTTGTGGATCTTCCAATGTACCTTCATAGATGTTTTGAATATGAAATAGGTATTTCTGAAGATATGTGGTCATTCAGTAAATTTTATTAATACATTGTAATGACATCATTTATATTACAAATAAATTCTAAAGTGATTTCAAAATGATTTTTGGCAGGAACATGAGATTAATGGGTGATTTTTCATTTTTAAAATGATTTCTTCATTTTAAGCATGGTTTTAAGATTATTTTAAATATGTATTACATTGGTTGTTTAGTTAAACACTTAAAGTGTTTTGGAAACATGATAATTATTGGTGATTATGTTTTCTAAAATTAAATTAACTCTTTATAAATAATTAATCTCATTTGGAACTTTAATTATGGTATGTGAAATAAAGAAAACACCTCTTTAGGTGTGCCCATTTGATTTAAAAAATGATGTGTATATTGAATGTTTGGATTGTGATATATGTATATAAATGGGGTTTCTGCTTTTTGTGTGACTTGATATAGGGGGAATGTGCATAAGGAGGGAGAATAGTGGTGAGAGGTTGAATGGGATTGGGATAAAGAAAGTGTTATTTTCAATTTTTGTTTTATTGATAAAACCTCACCACCATTTGAAATAGATCATATGGGTAACCCTGGGTACCTAGGTCGGTAGACTAGGATTTTTATTATAGATAATACAGTAGTGGTTCATACCGATTTCATCTTGCGGAATCCATAACAACAATATTAAATAAATATTTGGATTATTATTAGATACCAATAGGTTATGGTTGTGTTCCCTACTAGTGAATCATGCATGAGAATGCAGTTGGTTGTGGTTTCTATACCACATTTACACTGATGTACGAGGTTCTAGTGTCCCATTTGTGCTAGCTACCTATAGGTATTGATCATGGTTGTCTCTTATGACTTGTAGTTTTTGAAATAATTTCAATTTTAGTTACTTCATGTTTGGTTCCTTCTTTGAAAAATCTGGGTTTTTTATTTGAGTTATAGGACTTTTGTTTTGGAATATTAATGATTTTTTGGAAAATAATTTTAATATATAGTGGAATAGAAGTAATTTCCTTAAAAATATAAACTTGTGTCTTGAATTTGAATGGAAAAAAATAATTATTTTTTAATTCCTTATTTTCAAACTATCTTGATTGGATTTCAAATTGAAGGTGATGACAAAGGGAATTATTGCATTTTGACTTTCAAAATGAGCATCTCAGTTCTCACACCAAAATTAACTTTTCAATATTTGTTTTTAGTTCTAGATCACTCTTCCACTAAGCGTTCTTCTGTGTTTGGTGTTGACACAGGAGGTCACATGGAGGAATGTTTAGCTGGACATCATTGTTTAATTTTCCACAGTGAGTGTCTAGATATTTTTCATACTTTAAATTTATTTATTTATTACTTTATTATTATTTTTTGTTTTTGGTAAATCATTCCCAAATGTGTGTTTGATACCTAGGAAATTGTACTATCCCTTGGGGATCGAAAATTACCATTCGGCCTTGTCAAAGACTCGGTCTGCCATCAATTTTGATGCCACCTAGATTCGTTCATGACAAACTCAATGTCTTGCACTACTCTCAGAGTGTCAGGTAAAAATTATCCGTAATTTATTCTAAGTAAATCACCAAAAACTAGAAATAAAAAATTTTCATCCAAAATCAAAACAGTTAACTGGTGCTTTACTTCTCCTGAAACCATATAAGTTAGTTTCTTTACTCTCTTATAATGAGGTTTCTGTAGATTCTCAATGATTGATATCATAGTCTCTTGCCACAACTCTGTGGCTTGTTGAACACCATCCCCCAAACACATAGGATCAGGTTTCTGCAGTAACAGATATGTCTGGTATTTAATATACAAGGGAGGGTATAGTGATAAATAAAAGATTTCATATTGTGTAAAAACATCTTGTAAAACTATTCACGAGCACCTATTTCTGTTAAAACCATCTGTGCCTTAACATTTACTACATGAGGATCTAATGGTAGTCCATGACCCATCACCTCTGAAGTGTGGTCATCACCAACCTCCTGGCATATGACTGGATGTATTAATTGTATAATATCTCAAAAATACCAAAACTACTTTTATAAAAGATCTATTGTAAAAATTTCTAATCTAAAAGTGTAGGATATGTCAACAATGTGCTATAAATAGGTCACAACTCTATGATTTGTTATAAAACTAGGATTGGGTAAAAATATATAGTTGTAACATCACTAGATAATCTGCCTAATTTCTACGCTAATGTTTGGTCATAGTCAAGCTCATTGTTTCACAATTCAGTTCCCATTTGAATTAATATTCATTCCATATTTCAATTTAAATATTCAAACAAATTATTCTACACTTCAGATCCATAAGTTACCAAATACCTGATGAACCAAAACATGGTTTCCACTTAATCAACACTGTAATATGTTCTAGTCTACATGACCTATGGTCTATGACTCAACATGTAGAAATTGAATGCTTCGGGTATCTTTGGTAGTCTAATCAAGAAGAAATCGCTCAATTTATAGTAAGCACTCTATGTACCAACCATGTTTCCCAGTTCCTTGTACATATCATCTATCACAACAATAGGTATATCTCATGATGAACCTATCACAATGTAATGTTTTCATGCAATTCACCCAACATGGTCTGGAATAATGCATGGAATGAGAATCCTAAAATGTGCATAAAAATGATTCCTGATATCTGTACCCCCATATAATTATGCAATGATAAAATAGTTCCTTGATCATATCAATTATAACAACATAACTCACGTGCATCACCCAATGGTGGAATCAAATCAACTGTAATGGGAAAATTCTAGAAAATAATAATTTCCATTCGTGATAATTTGGACTTTATCTATAAATTAGATAGCTACTCCTTGGAATATCTAACCAACAAATTCCAATAGCTTCATTTTCACAATATATTGTCCCAAAATAGTTAGGTAGAAAACAAAAAACATTTGATACTACTTTGTAATATCCTCCCTTGTATTCTTCTAAATGGTTCCTCGATTCGGTGGGTCACATAGCCATAAACATATCTCCCCAAATGCCATAGGATTATGAAATGTATTCCAGGACTATGATGTCTATGGGTAGACTATTTTTTCAAGAATGACTGTTACACAATTGAATAATAACAACAATAAATAGTGGAAGCAGTAAAAGAATCAGACAGTGGATAAACATCCAATATAATAATATATAGACAATGCTAAAAGTAATCTCATATTAATTGATGTGTCATGTCATGTCTCTCAAAATATGTAAAATTTGTATTGAATAATCTTACACAATACTTTTTAAAATAGAAAAAAATGTCCAAAAATTAATATCCCATCTAGTATCACAATCCTTAACACGGTCATCTTCCCCCCTGCTCCTATGAAAATCACAATGAAGAATCAAACTGTTGAATCTTATGCTAATCCCTATCTAGATCTATATAGTTTGTCTAAGTACCTAATGGAGGCCCGAATAGGAAGTGAAATAACACTCATTAGGCCCCAAATAACATTGTCTATAACCAAAAGAGACTCTAAAATACCAGCTAATGTAGTGTGAATTATATAATATATATGAAAATATTAATTATAAAATCCCATGAACAAGTAAAATTGTAGACCCAAAAAATACCTCATGAAAAATAAAGGACATGCTCCCTTAATAAGGGAAATAGAAAAAAAGAAGTAATTAATTAACCATATTTAGTCTAATAACTTATGTATGATACCCATTCAAAGGATATCTGTGGATAATTTCAATGTCTATTATAGCCTCACCATATAACCATGTGTAATACACTTCCACAACCATGAAATATATTCAAGTATATTAAAATCATCATGTAATTTAAATATTAAAATGTTAACCGTAAAAATCATGTTGTGTAACAATGAATGTTACAACCAATGGGGCTAGGTCAAAGGTATAGAAGACCAAGGAATCCAAGTTGAGTACCAAGAACATCTCTATGGAAACATAGTTAGACTTTGGTGGGGTCTAAGGAGCATCTCAATATAAAATTTAAGATGCAATACTGAGATATCCGGATTCAATGGTTAGAAAGTCCCTTGGAATCCTACGTGATCAATACCTAAGTAGAAATATCATCCATGTTTTCCACTACCTCTATCATGATCTATAAAGGTAACATTCATGGAATCTAATGGAATTAGTAATAAATAAAATATATCCAACAGATCCCTAACCATTCATTTCATCAATTAATTTATTAAATCACATCCCATAATATTCCAAGAGGTAATACTCGTTATATAATAATTTACACATATACAATTAACCAACTCACATCAGGTAAAACTCATATAAAACAAGGTATCACCATTTCTTAATGAATTACATTATACTTAATCACGTTATAAAAGATTCATTTAACATGAAGTCACACATGAATGTCATGGTGTTATAACAAAATGGAAAATAAAAAGGTGAACCCCATGGATCTTTAGGATGGGAAAACTACTTCCAAAAAACTCAATGGAACTAGAGCAAATCCCTAAAATGTTCCATTCTACATATTTCCATCATTTAGTTCATTTTTATAAGCTCTTCCAGAAATTATATCATGTGGAAAAACTAAAACTAGGAATATTAAACACCAAACCATGATGGAAAGTTATATACCACCATACTTAAGCCAATAGTAGAAAACATTTATAGTATCAGTTTCTGAATCTATCTATATCAGGAGAAAACCCAAGAATAAACAAAAACCATAAAAATTGGGAATATTATCTTGCCCCATAATAACTTCCCTGATACCATGATGAATAAATAATGGAATATGATTAAAAAATATCTTAGTTGAAATAATCCCAAGAGAATGATGACATATAATTCCATGTTTGGACATGTAAATGAGATCAATGTCTATGGAATTTGATTCAAAGGATCTCCCCCAATGGTCAAGGATTTCTACTAGAGGATAATGAAAAATAATTTTATGTTTTAATTGATTTTATGTTTAAATGCGTAATTTCCCAAAAAATTGTGGACATCATGGTTTTTACACATGATTGGCCACACTGTACACCAACCATGCACCATTCACTTTCTGAAGGGGAACCTCACATGCTTCATGTGCACAATTTTAATAACCATGATAAATCATGCCTACAGCCATAGTACATGGTCAACATCATTTTTCATTGGTTTTCACCTCATTTTTCACAATATATTCAATCAATAAACCCTTTTATGTAGGTTTGGACCACCTCACACTGTTAGTATTGATTGTTCATTCTATCCTACATGGTTTCCACTAACCATGAGACATTCCTTTTCTTTTCCAAAATACTTGGTTCTAGTATCCGAAGAATCCATAGACACGATCGAAACTCATTTGATCCAAAAGGGGACTTTCATTAGCCCATAAATAATCATTTTAACCAAAAAACATCCTTATCTAATAGGAAAACCCATTATCATATAACACACTTTAATCAAGTAATGGAGTATTGGGAATTCAGAGAGTAAATGAATTATAAGTAAATCATGCTTATTCAAGTGGATTATTAACCAATAAAAAAGTAGGGATGGATTATAAAATAGATTTAAAATGTAATTTAATAATATATATAGAAAAATAAGGTGGATGATATCATTTTATGGATACCCTTGGTCATGTAAACGATCTAGATTAATAACATTATCTGAATCATTATGAATGTTTTATTTTAAATAATATTTTACCATATCCATTAAAGAAATATAAAAAAGAATATTGTATAAATACATTCAAATAAATATTTCCTTTTTAAAACATAAATTTCATTAGGGGACGTCTCTTAGGAAATTATAATAGCGATGGAATTATATGTTCACAAAAAATATTTAAAATAGAATATTTCTATTTAAAACTACCCATGTGGAACATGTAAAAAAGGTTTTCCTTTAAATTTTTTTTATTGAAATTGAATATTTATAAAAAAACTATTGGGAATATTTATGAAAGTAATTTTGAAACATTAATAACATTACTTGATACGAAACCAATTTTTTTTATAAAAATCAATGTGGAATACATTTTTTTTGTGAAAACCAGATATTAAAAAATAAAATACATTTATCATTTAAAAATAAGTGAATGTAAACATGAATGAAACTATTTATGTAGAAAAATTCGGTTATATATCATTTTTTTGGTAAAACATGTACAAGGAAAAACTATCAATTAGAAATTATGTGAGTTATTCTTATCAATATCCTGATTTTATTTAAAGAATAATTTCATAAAAACAGAGGAAAATAATCAAGAGATCAGATATCATTATAAAAAATAAAATATACATTTTTAAATTAAAATGGAATGAAAAATATATTTTAATAGTAAAATAAATATTAGATTTCACAACTCATTGGAAAATGGAATTGAGATGATAAAAAAATTACTACTTGAGTAACATTTTACTCAAAACCATTGAAGAATAAGGATCTTGAAAATGACATTAAAATATCATGAATACATTATATTTCAGGATAACATAACAATTGTGTATAAAATATACCATATAAAACATAATTTGCATATAATCTATAATCTGTCTCAACAAAGGGAGTTTGAGATAAAAAACTCTTAACATATTTCCCTTCATTTTTACCAAAAATGATCTTAATGTAAAATAATAATAACAAAAATAATAAACTATTTCACAACCTTACCCATCTCTATAATCTTATTATAAAATTTATTTATATTTATTTTAATATGAATATAGTTGTTTATTATAACTTATTTTTAACACTGAGTGTTAATACTTTTAATTATCATGCACATGATTTGTAATATTAATATCTATCCATGATACATGATATAAATTTTATCAATATAATATTACCTATGGTTCAATAATATATATCCCATTATTTTTATAATATTCCACTTTAATCTCATTATATTTTTTATTTTGACAATTGAAGATGATATTGGAGGAAAATTTGTTTTATAAATTTGTAATGAACAGAGATTATACAGTACTAACATGTTTAGAAATTAATATTATAACTAAATAACCTTTAAAAAAATAATTAATTCATTAATAATAATATTTCATTATTATTATAAAAGATTCATAAATCAGTAACTATAAAAATATGACAACATTACACGAGTAGGTAGTAAACTAGCCAAAACAAAACATTGTGGTAATTTCAAAAGAAAAACAATGTTCTCTTACATAATGATAATATAATATTTATAGAAACAAATGGAGGTAATATATTACATGTATATTTTTATCATACATTATTATAACCATTAATTACGGGAGGTGTTGACAAATGAAACATTTCATTCATGGAGGTCGTTGTCTGCACCTACCCAAAATTAATGAACCCATTGTAAAATGAATTTACATGGTGGATATATATGAAAATTAATCATTTGGAATTATAATAATTTTATAAAAAATATATTATTTTATTATTTAAACTTTTAGTTTCATCAATGTTATGTGGTAAAATGAAAAGAGACACATCATTCGTGGAGGTGGTATCCACACATATGCATGATTAAAAAAGTATTCCTTAATAAAATAATACAATGATGGTAAATGAAAAAGGTAAAAATTTTATAATTATATTAGTGGTGTATTAAAAATATTTTTTCATCAAGACCATCATTTAATCCATCCATGATATTTGGTGATGAAAATAAACTACATCGTGTCGTGGAGGAAGTAGTACACCTATACTCATGGTTGATGTGTTCGTATTTCTCTATGTATGGTATAGAATAGATGAATAATTATTATGAAATTAGTATTAAGAAATTTTAATATATGTATGAAACTAAACTAATTATATTAAAAATTTAATGTATTATTATGATAGTAAAGTTAAAAATAATTACAAAGAGGATAGTAATACTCATGTTGGGATCATTGGGCTTCCCTCAGATTATCCTTTGAAATTAATGGGATTAGATAATTTAATAATTATAAAGGTCATAATTCATGATTGTGGTTATTACTATTAAAAATGGTAATAGTTTCGAACAGTAATTAGAAATTACGGGTTTTTAATGAATTATTTTATTCTTTCACTTTTATAAGTGAAGGGAAGGGGCTTTATCCTGGAAAATAATATTAAGGGGTAATAATGAAATGGAATGGAAGTAATGTGATGTGAGTGAATGTTGGTATGAAATGTAGAAATGTCGTTAAAAATTAAATAAATATTTATATAAGTTCTATAGGACTTGTAAATTTAGGAAAATTTGAGCAACCAAAGACATTTCCTTTAAACACATATTACTCTTAATTAATTATTATTCATTAAAATTATGTTATTTCTAATAAATAATTACACCCTTTGTAATTTTTTTGGAATTATTATTCCTAATTTACTAAATAATATAAACTAATTTGTTTAACAAATTTGGGAAATTATTATTTTTAATTGAACAGACATAACACTTAATAAATTGAAATAAATGTTTGTTTTTAACCATTGAACATATGAATAAGATAAATTTATAATGGTCACTGATTTTAAAGATAATAATTTATTTTTAACACTTAAAATAAATTTTATAAGTATTTAGTGTCATCAAAAAAATTCGTTCACTATTGAAATAGTTGATTAAAATAAAGTAACTAAAATAGTTGTTAAATTCTAATAAATAATTCATTAGACATAAAATTTTAAAAAAATATTTATAAGATCCAAAATTACATTTTTATTTAATAATTAAACCATTATAATACATATTTTATAAATTTAATAATTTTGTAAATGTTTATGCATTAAACCTATAATACTAATGTGATAAATGTAATTCTTTTCGAAAAAGCTGTATATTTCACTATTCTCCTAAAAATCGATTATTTAAGACAAATAAAAAAATCCTTAGAATTTTTTAAAATAATTTAAAAATTAATATTACTTTAATATAAATAAATTAAAAAATTTATAAAAATGGTACATTAAAAAATATATATTATAATGAAAACATCATTTATTTAAAATAACATTTTAATATTAACTCATATCAATTATTTTACTTCTAAAGGAAGAAAATATTAATTGATTATCATATTATTGTATATTATAGATTTATAAAAATTTATTTTTAATATATTTGGGATTTTTATATTTAGTATAGAACGTGACACAATTTATAGAACATATTGTGTATGTTCAAGGATATAAAATATCTGATTGTTACATTTCACCCTCTTAAATAAATTTTTTGTTTTTAATATTTTCATATAATTTAATTAAGGATGTTAAAATAGTTATATGTGACATATGATAAATTTTTAAATGATATTTCTAAATCAATATCTGATGTCAAACTTCAAGATAGTTCTACTTCCACTCTATAAGTTAACTCAATGCTTCATTTTCCCTCAACATTTAAATGATTTATGTCATACTTCTCATCAAATATTACAATTTATTGTTGCATTGAAACAATATCTTGTATGTTTATTCCCATATTTTTTACATGAAGGAAATTATAACTTTTTTCAATTATCTTCATCACCACCCAAATGTTCATGAGACTCCATCCTTATATTAGTTGGGGTGTATTTGAATTTGACTATGTTCACATTGATAATCATATTTGTGATAGTAGATTTGGAATAATAATAATATTTTAAACACCGTTTCATTTTCCCAAAGATTCAGGGTTGGTACAATAACTAAATTATCCAATTGGTCCATAGTTATTTTGGATCCTTATTAATCAAGCCAATATATTAAAAGAGAGTAGAAGGATTATAATAATAAAATTATTAAATGTATAAAGGAAAAACTATGATCATAGAAATAGAAGTCCATAAATGTTGGGAATAACCTAACAAATGAGTCATTACCATAAATATAGGTTATCCATGTAAATTTTACTATTAGTTTATCTAATCTATTTAAATCCTATAAAAGATTATTTTCAAATTCTTCAAAATGGTTTGTAAAGAGAATTCTAATTAACCCAAGAATATCTCCAATTATTTTACATATTGGATCATAGTTAGGCACAATCACTATACACCATAATGATTATCTAGATATACTCGACTTACTCTTTTCATGGACATAACATCTTGATACGTCTGAGAAAAAACTACTTCAAATTATCACTATCTTGTTAGGGATGAAATTTCTAATAAAACTGTAATATATAATCCTTACTAAAATTTTAGGTGGTTCTTCTATACATATACTTATATATTGGGGTTTCACTAATTTTCAATTATTAAAATCCCTAAAAAACATAATATAATCAATAATTTCAAGTTAAATGATTATTTATACCATTGGAACTAGTATCATCATTAACTCATCAACTCAACATTTAATTCCTAAATATTAAATCATCCCCTACCTTGCCATATTATCCTCTAAATTTATCTAATTTCAGTTATGTTTACAACTATTTCACCAACAAACCCATGATACAAAATCTGGTGTAAAAAACACATAACATTCAACATTGGATTTGTTAGAAAATTTCCATTATAATATCGTTATCACATTTATAATATGAGTAAATTTATATTTATATTTTCATTGAATTATAAAAAATCATAAAATACTAAATCTCTTGTCTCCTCAATAAACAGGACATTTCATCAACTATATAAGAAGGTAATAAATCTATATTGATTCTTTAACTGCACTCAAAATTCTCCACACCGGATATTATTCTATGCATAACATGCATAATACTTTCATTATTAACCAATATAAAGGGAATATGAGAAGGAGTGATATGAGATTAGAATTAAGGGTATAATAAATATTAAGAATAATGGAAAAACAACATAAACATGTTAGGATGAATAACATGATAACATAATGTTTGGAATAATAATGATGATATTATATTGGATACAATAATTGAAATGTGTAAAAAAGATAAATATGACATTATAAGCATAGTTCTTGGATCTCTACCACATTGACATAATTTAGTTGGCTAGCTAACTACCCAATCCCTTACATGGCTAGCGTCATTTCCCATTCACCATGATATCTCATGAGATGGAAACATTACTTATTTCATTGGGCAGATATATAATTATGGTCCCACAAATCACATAATTAAAATCCAAAATATGTCTTACACATGGTGTCAATCGAAATATCATAAAAATACAAGGAAATAATTTTTTTTATTCATTCAAGTTGTTCTGAAAGGAAGAACTAACACTTTCATCAGTAAACATGATATAGAAAACACATGTAAAATAAATGGGTATGCAGTGAAATTCTATATCATTTCAGATAAATAAAATTCTTAAAATATGGAATTTACACTATATAAGAAATAGATATATGGTATAGAAAATAATTTCCCTAAATAAATCTATATATTTAGAATCTAGGTGAACACCCTTAAATTATGTAATGAAACATATGGAATTCATAGAGAAATGGAATTAGAATAAATCATTCCTATATAACAGGATTATTAGTAAATAAATTTTTTTGATGGATCATACCACATCTTTAAATATAATTTCATTTGTCATATATATAAAGAAGGTTGATGGTGTCATTTCAAGAATACCATTTATCAAACATATGACATATATGATAAATTTTTCATAATCATCAGAAAATATTATTTGAAAATATTATTTTCCCATATCTTTCAAGGATATTTTTTAAGTAATGTATAATTAAAAATTAGAGTTATAATTTTATTTTGGACATCATAAATTTATAATGGAAAAGTATCATAAAAACAACAATGTCAACAGAAGTATAATGTCACATAGAAATATGTAAAATAGATTTTTTCCCTAAAAATTGACTCATGTGAAAAATCTTAAAAAAAATTATTTTTAAATAAATTAAAAAGAAATTAATTTAGATAATAATAAATTGAAAATATTTTATGGAATACTTTATAAAACATTTCTAAAATTAATTTAATGGAAAACATTTTGAATAGATTTTCATTTTAAAATTGATAAAAAAATACATTAAAACCCATTTTATGGAACCCAAGTAATAAAAATGAATATAAATATTTAATTCATAAATAGGTGAAGGGAAACATGAATTTAACATTATATAACACATATTTGGGTCATAGATCATACCATTTATATTTAAAACATGAGAATGGATGAAAACATCAATACGAATGTGTTGGAGTTATTATTATCAAAATAGTTCATTTATTTGATTATGAATTTCATTAAAGTAGAGGATATTAAAAAATAGAAAATATAACAATATTAAACAATTAAATCATCTATTTAAAAAATTAAGGGTTTGAAAAATAGGTTTGGAAAATAAAAATCAATAAATAATTTGACAACTCATTAGAAAAAGAACTTGAGTTGAGAAAAAAATTATGACTTGAGAATCAATTCAATAAAAACAATTTAAGATAAAAGAGATTCAAAATGAACCCAAAGTAGTATAACTAAAATATATTTCATTATAACATTACAATTGGTCAGCATATATACTATATAAAAGTTGATTGGTGAATAAAGTAAATGTGTCTCATCGAAGGGAGTGTGAGAAAAAAACTCCTTACCTTATTTTCATACTTATGTGATCACTATCTAACATTATTTAAAATAACCATAAATATCTTTATCACCTATATAATAACATTATTCATGTATTTAACCCTTGTATATACTTCATTTATAATTATTTATTACTACTATACTGGTTGATTATAGCTTATTTTAAATATCGGGTGTTTACACTTTAAATTTTATTGTATGTCTTTTATAATGTTAATATTGATACATGATATTCAAAAAAAATTCATAATTCATATATTACTTTTATCTATATAATATATATCCCAATATTATTTATATTATTCAAATTTCATCCCATAATAGCTTCAATTATGAGTCTTGAAGATGATGTCAGAGACAAACTTGTTTCCGCAGTTATTAATGAACCGAAATGATATTATATTAAAATATTTGGATATAAATATTATAACTCCATAAACATTAAAAAAATATTAAATACCTAATTTTAAAATTTATTACCAATATATATGTTTCCATAATCATTCACTATATTAATATAACATCATCGCTCAAGTAGGCCGTAAACTGGCCTAAACAAAATCCTACCGTAACTATGGAATGTGTAAGAAAGTTATATTAAGTAGCATGAATTAAACCTTTATATAAGATTAGAAATAAAATATAAAACAAATTTATCCATAAAATCTATATTTCTGACCATTAATTATTGGTGGTTTTGAAAAATGCAATATGTCATACGTAGAGGCAGTAAACTGCACATACACATGATTAACAGACCCATTTCTCAATGAATGGGTAGAGGGAAAGTAAATTAAAGTTAATTTTTTAATATTTATAATAATTTTATAAAATAATAGTAGTTAATTAACTATATAGTTAGGTCCATGCATGTTATTTTCTTATGTGAAATGGGAAACAACTTTCATGGATGTAGTAGTCCGCACTAACAAATGACTACTAGTCTCATTCCTTAACGATTGGACAAAATAATGATAAATGAAAAAAAATTATATTTTAATAAAATTATAGTGACATATATAACCTAATTATTCATCAAACATAATTAATTCAATCCATAATTGGTAGGGATAAAATATTACTGGTGACGTATAATGGAGGATGTAGTCCACACATACGCATGACAGATGCATTTCTTTTTATTAGTGGATGAAATGTTGTGAACAAATGATTGTTTTTAAATTAATGTAATGAAAATTTCTTATAAATTTTATACATAATTCATTATATTAAAAAAATTATTTAATATTTTGAAGAGGAGAATTAAAAATAAATTCCAATAAGGGAGTAAAACTTACATCGAGGACATTTATTTTCCATGGAGTTACATTTGTAAATAAAGGGATTCATATAGTTAAATAAGTCAAATTGCTATGGTTTGTGGGATAGGGATCCAGGATGCCAATATTTGGGGAGTTTCACCATATATGTTTAATAGATGTTTATTCAAATAAGGGGTGCAAGTGGAATAATTTATATGTGAAGGGAATGGATTTTGCATGGAAAAGAATGTTATGTAAGGGATAATAATTGAATGGACTGATATTTAATACAATTAGGTTAAGTAATATTGGTAAAACAAGTTGGTGACACATTAGAACCAAAAAATAATTTTTTGAAGGTCTAAAGGTCATGTTAAATGTGTAAAATTCTATCCATCTTAGATTATTCATTTAAGCAATTTTTCACTAAATTACATATTAGGCTTGTCAATTATTTTGTTTCCAAAATTATAAGAATTTCCTTTTTTAAAAATTTAAACCTCACGATTCCTAATTTCAAATCCATTTAACCTATTTAATTTCCAAAATATTACAAAATATTATTTTAATTTAAACTCATTACATATTGAAATCTCATTAAAATGAAAGAGTATTTTTCAACATTAGTGTACGTATATAATAAATTTCATATGTCATTTGATTTTATAGATAGTAATGTATTTATTAAAAAACAAATAAATAGTATATGTCTTCAAAATAAATCAAATACGTAATGTAGAAATGAAAATTAGAAACACCAAATTTCAAAAATAAAACAAATGTATTTGATAGAGTATATGATACATAACAACATGCTTAAATAACCCATGAAATATATTTATTTAAATTTAATATATGTAATATCTTGTAATAATAGAAATCCAAAGTCTAAATAAAACATAATATAGTATACCATTAAAACCTAGTTTCAAAATTTCCAGGAATAAACACTACTAACTAAATTATAAAAATATTGGTTAGTTAATTAATATAAATGAATTAATAATATTTAAAAAATAATAATTTTTTTCTAAAAATTGTAATTTTTCTTAAAGATAGTTTAGTCGCACTTTTTAAACATTATTTAGAATTAAATTATTATGCATTAAAAATTTCTTTTGAAAAAATCTAAATGAAATTTTAATTCATTTTATCATATTTAACTTGTGTAACACCGAGATATTCCAAAATAAGAACATTGTATTCAAATATGTTTATGAAACGCAACACTAAGTGCATAAGAGAATTTCATATCCGATGACATTATAATATATTTACTAATTTTCATTCAATTAATATATTATATAGATTTCAATTCTTGAAATACTTAGTTATCTTGAATCTCATGCAACAACGACTTTCTTTGATAACATTCATTGCACGCAAGACCATGTTTTACCAAACAAAAATATATTATAAAACTTTTATTATAATATAACCTATCTATTAAATTATATTTTATAAATATTATTAACTAAATTATGAAAATAAATTGATTAAACATATATAATATGAATCCATTTGGAACCAATTTATTTGAATTGAATATAATAGAAAATTAAATATAAATGGAGTGTTTTTAATAAGACTATTTTTATGCTCACAAGGACATTTTATCATAAAAATTAAATTCATTATATTTTTTGAATGATATTAAATAATTATAAATTCTATCTACCCAATTAAATAATTTTTATATTAATTAAAAATATTTGATTGATATAAGATAAAAATAAATCATGTTTTATGCTAAAAAATGGAATTTTCTAAAAATGAGATTTTACCATATTTTAATGGAGAACCGATTTTAAATCTAATTTTTGGAACTTTTATATATTTCATATGTAAAAATAAAAATATGTTTTTATATATAAATAAAAAAATTATGTTAGGGTGAATTTTTTGTATTTTCACTAAGGTTTAATTTTTTTAATAATGTAAAAATACTAAATTTTAATTCCAAACAACTTTTTCATATAATTTATTTATAATGATAAATAATATTATTGTATATATTTAATGTTTAATTATATAAATTTTAAATATATTAGTCCAATTTAGGTCATTTGAATCAATTACAATTTTAAATTGAATATAAAAACATATAAATCTTAGGAACATTTTGAATTGAAAAATCAATTTGTATTCCTTTTGTTGAGATTATATTTAAATTAATTTCTGCAAATTTTATATGGGAATTTGAAAAAATGGATACCACATTTTTAATATGAATAATTTATAATACCTAATATGTTCATATTATATTTTTACCAAATATATTAGTGAATGTAATTAAAATTTATTACCATAATTAAGAGGATGTTTTCTTATCAAGGGACAAATCCATAAACATCAGAACCTAAATGATCGAGAAACTTGTCAAAATTAAATTTTATTGCCATATTTGGACCCTATACCCCATTTTATTGTATTTTTAATATTATGGGATCCATATTTCATAGTAATAATGTAGATGAAATTCGATTTTCTAGAATTTACAAGAATGTCACTCCTCCTCCACTATAAAAAGGCTCACACCCACCCACTATGTCACAACATTAGAGACATTTTAATTGCCGCAAAAATTCCCCAATTATATCCCAATAATCCCCTAGACCTAGAATCCTACCCTTTGGTTGAAATCTATCTAAGTAAGCACAAGTATTAAACCAAAAGAAGTTAACCAAATAAGGGGAAACATCATTCCTCAATCTCTTTTCAATATTTTCATTCTCTAAACCATAAAACATTCTTGTTACATGATTATAAAAAAAATAAGTACCCTAAATATTCTGATATGTTTTTTATAAGGTTTTTACCTTAAATTACACACACTTCCATTTAATTTTTTACGAACATATCGTTCATTTACGGTTAACTACCGCTTCACTAAAAGATGATTTTTCATTTTTTTCATTAACACCTTTAATGGTTCGGAATTACGATAGTGGGTATATTTATATATGATAAATAATTGGAATTTATTTATGATTATATAATTATTATATAAATTCTGCCTTTATTCTTTGCATTTGTTTAAATACTATAACATCTTTTGTGGATGTGCAGAACGTCGACTCCTAAAAAGATGTGATTCATTTACATTATACATGGAATATATAAAGAATGGTTTTAGTAAAACAATTTGACATATGTGACATATATATGATACTTTAATTATATATATATCATTTCATTTTCACTCACTTTAATAAAACAATGAAATGAATGTAGTATACATGCATATGTATGACATGCCATCTCAACGAACTGTGCATTTCATTTCCTACCTCGAAATTTTATGAATTATTATAAATAAAAATATAACAAATTTATATGATATTTAAACATTTTTACATTCTGGATATTATGAATCTAATTAATAATAAATAAGAAAGAAAGTAACATGTAAAAACCCTACTAACTAAGAAAATTACACCTGAAATAGTACAAATAATGAATTTTCATTAAAACACTTATAATAAAGTATTATAAGAAGTTTATATAGGATACTAAATATATTAATATTGTTATTTAATAAGTTATTAACATGTTAGAAACCATTATACAATATGTTAAAGGCCTTTCACTCAAATAGAAACATATGATAAGAGATTCTCATCTCACCTTTTATATTTGTGAGATAAATCTCATATTCACCACTTACTTATTTTGTGTGGTGTATCTACTACCCATTGGGAAATATTATATCATTAATTATATTATATTCATTTCATTTTTACTTTAAATATTCATTTTTTCATTTATGGTTATTTGAATTAAGTGTTACCATGTGGAAAAGAATTTCAAAACCCAATTTATTTTCCTTGGGTTATTAATTTCCTCATTGAAATTAATATTATAAGAATATATATATAATTACATTTTAATATATATTGTTGTATGTACACTTTTTTATGTGTATTTTAATTTTACATGCATAATCTAATCACTTTTTTAGTCTCATTTCAACGTTATGGTCTTTTCAAGGGTTTATATTACCATTTCATTTTATTCGGGATTGTTTTCACTTGAATTTACATTCATGGAAATTATATAACTATTTTTCAAAAAACCCTTAGATTTTATTCAAATCTAGATATTCATGTCTCTTCTATATATCACTACCATTTTTCCACTCTTTGGTACTCAAATTGTTTTGAAACATTATTTAATTAAACATGAATTTATTTCTCTCTTTAGTTGAAAAACCTGTTTTCTTCTAAAAAACCTATGTTAGAAAAAGTTTTCAAACATGTTTTTGACCATTCCATGGTGAATTATTAAAAAACTTTATTCTCCTGTCCTTTACTAATTTTTTAAAAGGAATCTTCTTATCTCTTTACAAACAATGCTTTTTTCTAAACTTTTGTCATTAAAAGGGAATGCTCTTTTTACCTTGAACATTATATATGGATTTACCCATTGTCACTTCCTATAAACTTAATTTACATGTTTAAATTGTTGTTTGAAATGAAAATGTTTTCAAAAAGTGCATATCAAAGAAATTAATTTTCAAAATAATAAAAACAAAAATGATATTTTCCTCAGTATTTTTTTAAAATATCTCATTATTTAATTTTCATTCATCAATAACAAAACCAGTTTATCCTTCCTCCACTTGGAATATTTTTTATTGATACCATCCTTATCATTCTTCTAGATGGTTTGTTATTGATTTGTATAAGGATATTATTGAAATTTAATTCATTGATTATAAGGCCCCGGCCTTAATCCTTACTTAATATTGAATTAAATGAATAATTCACATTGAGGATCTTTTCAGGTTTAGAGTTTTAGAGAATTAGAACATTACTATTACATCTCAAAAGATTACAAAGTAGACACTTCTACTAAGTTTCCATAATAAAAAAACTCTTAAAAAGAAACATGTCTAGTTCCATGTTTTATATAGAATGACATTCCCTTGATCCCATCCTTGACCTTATTCCACGTTAAGTCCTGTGAAAAACATTTCAAAAAAACTTGGGGTGAGAATAAAAAGCTCAGTAAGAGATACACAAAGAATGAAAACTGTTAGTTTTTCAAACATCAAGTAAACCATGTATACTCTATCAAAGTAATACCTTCACCTTCATGAAGTAGTAAAAATTCTTCACTGAATAATGTATCATTACTTACCTTTTTGTAACCAAAGGATTACCATAAAACCCATATAAAGAACACATAACATATATAAAGGTAACATGGGACATAAACATACTTAAGTGGAATAACCATACGGTCGACTTCCACACATATCACTTAATGGAATAGCCATATGGCCAATTTCCATACATACTTAATGGAATAGCCATATGGCCGACTTCCATACCCAATGAATTGGAGGTTATAACGTAACCACCCGTCCTGGTATTCACGGCACCACCCGTCATATGGTTTATCATGAAACCACCCGTCAAATTTCCAAATACCAATATAAAATCACAAAACATAAAACCAATATAAAGGAATGATAACATTTACACATTTCAATCACAATATATCATTTAAATATATTGACATAATAGAATCCTTTATCAAAACCATTTTCAATACCAAAATACAGAAAATATTATATGGTATTTATTTTATTTTAAAAACATTACGGCTTGTTGAGGAATCCAATGACCAAATAATACTTGCGGCGGCGGAAAAGGTCGTTGTCACCGCGTAGGTTAAAAAAACATTCCTTTTTGTCGTTTAGTAAAACGCTTCGTAGAAAAAGATTCCTTTTGTATAAAAGTAAAATTCAAAGGGGTTTATACACCGTATAAAAGATAGTTGTGTATAAAATGAAATATGAATCAATGAAAGGAGATTGAGACGAAGTCCCTTACCTCGGGTCCGACTTGACTCGATCGTTCTTTAACGTCCTGAATAATAAACTTGAGTTAATTTATACTTGATTAAGAACCTTTTTAAAGTTCATTATTCATTTTATATCACTTATTTCCATTTTATAAACATTATGTAACCATTTAAGTTAATAATGATTTTTTTGTCAATATTTGGTTCTTAAGTCGAAAGTGGACTTCTTACAATTACATGTTGTTCGTGTGGTCAAAGGTTATTTATATTAAGAATGAAATTCCTGATTTGGATATCATATATATCATATATATCCAGAATATACATGTATTTATAATATTACATAATCATTTAGAGGTAAGAAATGAAATGCACCGTTCATGGAGACGGTAAGCCGTACGTACGCATGAACGCTACTTTCATTACTTTGTCATATTAATGGAATTAAAAATAAATAAGATGTATGTATATTTCAATTCCAGAATTATATTCATAATTTAGTTGTATCATTCATCATATATATCCATTATATACATGTACTTATAATAGTACATTATATTTGGGGATAAGAAATGAAATTCACCATTCATGGAGACGGTAAGCCGTACGTACGCATGAACGCTACTTTCATTTCTATCTCATAAATTAATGGAAAGAAATAATAATGATATAGAGGTATATAATAATTCCAGTATAACATCGTATATAATTACATTAAATATGTCCTTTACACATCCCACATATGGCATTAATGAATCACATCACTTTGAGGGGGCGGTAGTCCGCACTTCCTTAAATGAAGATATCGTGTTTACCCATAATGGAAACCATAAAGGTAAGCCACAAATGAAAAATACTGAAGCTTAAGTAAAACATAAACATATTAGATATCATATATAAATATAGTGACATCTTAATGTCCACCTTTGAAGGTATTAAAAGAATGTGGAACAATCATCGTTTCGGGAGGCATAAATTCGACATCCACGGAAACAGTATGTTCGTTAACCATTAGATGTAGGTGTGTGTAAGTGTAGCTATAATCCTTATTATAACAAAATCCCAGTATATTGAGGATACTGGAGTTGTTACAAAAGGAAATAATAAAAAGAGTTTAGGGGGTTGGAGAAGCAAAATAAAACAAAAGGACTGAAAAGAAGACATTACCATAAAATCGGGTAACTCACTTTGGTTTGAGCTCAAAGGATTCCTTGGGAAGACTTCAGCCCAATGTGAGGCTTCAAGGAGTAATATAGGGATATGGAGAGACAAAATGGTCAGGGTTTGGCCGACCCAAAGGCTTTGGGAGTGTGGGTAAGGTGGTTGAGGTGGGGGCCTTTTATAAGAGGAGAGGAGGGGCACTCTTGGAAGGTGAAGAAAAGTCACTTCATTTCAAAATGGTATTCGGATTTAAGAGGTCCCACATTGATGTATTTATAGGATAAGGTGATAAGGGTTAGAAATAAACTCATCCAATAGGATTTGGACATGTGTAGGTCTTAGATATTACATTATCTTTCCATTTTATTTAAATCGTTAAATAATGAGGTCATCGCTGCATCATCATGATGTCATAAATAATTTAATTTATTTAACGTCTAAAAATTATAAAAAAATAAAATGATATAGGAAATAGTTTTAGCTTTCCAATTAATATTTATAATCAAAAATCTGACTTGTATATCCCCATGTAAATATTGTTTTAGTAAAACATCTCATGTGTGTGTCATTTTTACTTTAACATTAAATAAAAAGCTATTTATGTCATTTCCCAACCCAAGTGGCTCCATGGGGTCCCCAAGTTGACCCATGGCTTTTCATGGTCGGACATTACACATTCAATAAGGGTAGGACATGTGTCAAGGTATTTTCATTTTATTATAATATCATTTCTGTCTTAAATTGCACTAATTACCTCTAATCGTGACTAAAAACTTAATAAGTTACTATTCACAAAAAAATATTTTTATCTCATTGAAACACATTTTACTTCTTAATGACAACCATGTATGTCGGATTTTTTAAATTCAAAACAGATAAGTGGTGAAATTTCATTTAAACGAAAAATCAGTTTTTATAAGTACCACTTAGTGGTTTCACTATTCATCAAAAATTGAAGTTTTTCAAAAAAATACCAAAAATTCACCATAAGCTATATTTGATATTCCGAATTCAAAAATGAAGTCCATTTTACAAAATTCAGAACATATAAGTTGCATTAATTAATTTAATAATTAATTCCCACTGTCATAGAAAATAGCGTGTTTTTATGAAACAATAATTATCAAAAGATTGACACTAGTTTAAGTCTGATTTCAATGTGAAATTAATTCCAACGACCACTATTAGATTTAATGGTAAAAATATTTTCTAATTTCACTTTAAAACCAATTCAAGTGATAATCTAATCATATAAATAAATTAGATTAAAAGGAGGTTTTGAATTAAAATACAACATTTTACACTATTCATTAAAAAATGAACTTTATCGGAAAGATAACAAAAAATTTACACAAAGTAAGTTTTGATGTTCCAATTCTAAAGAAGAGTTATTTTTTGTCCAATAGAATTTATAAGATTGATCAGAACTATAATTACTGACGGTTCTCCGTCAAAAGGTGATAAGTGAACCCTTAGTGAAAATTAGGGTATAAATGCCTAAAATTGAATTCTTTCCATATTTTGAGACTTTATCTTTTATTGGGTAAATTTAAAAACATTTAAAAACTTATATAATCATATTTTAGTTATTTCTATCCATTCCCGCCAGTACAACGACTACTTGTTAACTAACATTTAAAATAATATTATTTTATTACTTGTGTGCAACGTAAGTTTTCAAAGAAACTCATCGTTGCGTATCGAGTACGCTATCGAACGTAGAAACCCCTTTTAATTAAAATTAATATTTAATTCATAAATATTAATAAATATGAAAATTCTTTATTCTTTAATTACCTGGGATGTTACATCCTTCTCCCCTTTTGGAAATTGCGTCCTCGCAATTTTATTCACTTATCAAAATAAGTGGGGGTATTTATCCCTCATTGCATTTTCAGATTCCCACGTTGCCTCTTCAATCACATGGTTTTTCCACAAAACCTTTACCTGATGAATCACCTAATTCCGTAACACCTTCTCCATGTGGTCAAGAATCTGGACTGGTTGTTCTTCATAAGATAGGTTCTCCTCCAGCTGAACTACCTCTGGACTCAAAACATGAGATGGATCTGGCATATACTTCCTCAACATCGAAACATGAAAAAAATTGTGTACATGAGATAAACTCGGAAGTAAAGCCACTCGGTAAGCAACTGATCCAACTTTCTCCAGAATTTCATATGGTCCAATAAACCTTGTACTCAGCTTTCCTTTCTTACCAAATCTCATCACACTTTTCCAAGGAGAAACCTTGAGAAAAACATGATCACGTACCTCGATAGATAGATCCTTCCTCCGGTTATCCGCATAACACTTCTGCCTGCTCTGAGCTGTTCTCATGTGATTCTGAATCAAATAAACTTTTTTTGTCATCTCTTCTACCAATTCTGGTCCTATCATCTTACTTTCACCCACATCATCCCAAAATGATGGAGTTCGACATCGCTTCCCATATAATGCCTCAAATGGTGCCATCTGTATACTGTAATGAAAGATGTTATTATAAGAAAACTCAACCAAAGAAAGATGTTGGTCCCAACTTCCCTGATAATCCATCGAACAAGCTCGTAGCATATCCTCCAAGGTCTGAATTGTTCGTTCTGACTGCCCATCTGATTGAGGATGAAAAGCTGTACTAAAATTTAATTCAGTACCCAACGACTTCTGAAGGCCTTTCCAAAAGTTAGATATGAACCTGGGATCACGATCAGATACAATGGAGAGGGGAACTCCAGGTAACATGACTATCTCTTTAAGATACAAACGGGAAAGTTGATCTAGGGAAAATGTATCTCGTATAGAAAGGAAATGAGCAGATTTAGTCAAGCGATCAATAATAACCCAGATTGCATTATTACCTCGAGATATCCTCGGTAATCCCACAACAAAGTCCATGGATCTGTTTTCCCATTTCCACTCTGGCACTGGTAAAGGCTGAAGCATCCCTTTCGGTAACAGCCGCTCTGATTTAACCTGCTGACAAGTCAGACACTTCACAGTAAAATCAGCAATATCTCTTTTCATTCCATCCCACCAGTAATACTTCTGCAGATCTCCATACATCTTAGTACTGCCAGAATGAATTGAAAATGGCGAACTGTGAGCCTCACATAACAACTCATTCTTCAACTGTGAATCACAAGGCACACATAATCTCTTCCCAAACCTCAAAACACAATCATTATCAATGTTGAATTCAGGAAACTTACCTTTCTGAACCAGCTCTACCTTTTTCTGCAACTCAATGTCTTGCTTCTGTGCTTGCTTGATTCTGTCTGATAGAGAAGATTTCACTGATACCTGAAACAAAACAGAAGAACTTCATGCACCAACAGCTTCTATGCCAAAGTTCATCAAATCCTTAACCAAAGGATCACGTTCCAAACGGAACATTTCTAATGAAGCATTACTTTTTCAACTCAAAGCATCAGCCACTTTATTTGCTTTTCCGAATGGTAATGAATTGTACAATCATAATCCTTGATTAATTCCAGCCATCTCCTCTGTCTCATGTTCAATTCTTTCTGAGTGAATATATACTTTAAACTTTTGTGATCAGTATATATTTCACACTTTACTCCATAAAAATGATGCCTCAAAATTTTTAAAGCAAAGACAACAGCAGCTAATTCCAAATCATGTGTAGGGTAATTTACCTCATGAGTTTTCAAATGTCGTGAAGCATAAGCAATTACCTGATCATTCTGCATAAGGACATAGCCACATTCCTTCAACAAAGCATCACTGTATATAACAAACTCACCATTCCTGGAAGGAAGTGCCAAAACTGGAGCATTCAGCAATCTTTTTTTCAACTCCTGAAAACAATCATCACATTCTTTTGTCCAGAAGAACTTAACACCCTTACGAGTTAGCTTAGTAATTGGACTAGATAACTGTGAAAACTTTTCAACAAACCTTCGGTAGTAACATGCCAAACCAAGAAAACTATGGATCTCGGTTACATTTGAGGGTCTTGGACATTCTTCAACAACTTTTGTTTTAGTAGGATCAATAGTTATGCCATCTTTTGAAACAATGTGACCCAGGAAAGAAATTTGTTGTAACCAAAACTCACACTTGCTTAATTTTCCATATAGTTTCTTTTCTTTTAAGGTTTGCAAGATAACCCTTAAATGACTTTCATTCACCTCTTTACTTTTATAAAACACCAAAATATCATCAATAACACAACCACCATTTATCACCTGATTCAACTGAGCCATCACTATAGTAAACTTCTCAATTCTGATTCTGACCATCTCAGTATGCTGATTTGGAAGGTTTTCTTCCTCCTGATGTCGTCCCAACATAGCTGCTTTGTTTCCTCTACGGAAAACCATCTTGAACACAGAAATATCTTAGGCGAAGCAACATGGTAATCCGTAAATGCTATATCATTTCATGAATATTATATTTTAACACTTTTCTAACTCCTAAAGTTGTCTAAACCGACCTCTGATACCATCTATAAGGCCCCGGCCTTAAACCTTACTTAATATTGAATTAAATGAATAATTCACATTGAGGATCTTTTTAGGTTTATATTTTTAGAGAATTAGAACATAACTATTACATCTCAAATGATTACAAAGTAGACACTTCTACTAAGTTTCCATAATAAAAAAATCTCTTAAGAAGAAACATGTCTAGTTCCATGTTTTATATAGCATGACATTCCCTTGATACCATCCTTGACCTTATTCCACATTAAGTCCTGCGAAAAACATTTCAAAAAAACTTGGGGTGAGCATAAAAAGCTCAGTAAGGGATACAAAAAGAATGAAAACTGTTAGTTTTTCAAACATCAAGTAACCCTTGTATACTCTATCAAAGTAATACCATCACCTTCATGAAGTAGTAAAAACTCTTCACTGAATAAAGTATCATTACATGCCTTTTTGTAACCAAAGGATTACCATAAAACCCATATAAAGAACACATAACATATATAAAGGTAACTTGAGACATATACATACTTAAGTGGAATAACCATACGGTCGACTTCCACGCATATCACTTAATGTAATAGCCATACGGCCAATTTCCATACATACATAATGGAATAGCCATACGGCTGACTTCCATACCCAATGCATTGGAGGTTATAACGTAACCACCTGTCCTGGTATTCATGGCACCACCCGTTATATGGTTTATCACGTAACCACCCATCAAATGTCCATATACCAATATAAAATCATAAAACATAAAACCAATATAAAAGAATGATAACATTTCCACATTTCAATCACAATATATCATTTAAATATATTGACATAATAGAATCCTTTATCAAAACCATTTTCAATACCAAAATACGGAAAAGAGTATATGGTATTTATTTTGTTTTAAAAATATTATGGCTTGTTGAGGAATCCAAAGACCAAATAATACTCGCGGCGGCGGAAAAGGTCGTTGTCACCGCGAATGTTAAAAAAACATTCCTTTTTGTCGTTTAGTAAAACGCTTCGTAGAAAAAGATTCCTTTTGTATAAAAGTAAAAGTCAAAGGGGTTTATACACAGTATAAAATAATGTTTTGTATAAAACGAAATATGCTTTAATGAAAGGAGATTGAGACGAAGTCCCTTACCTCGGGTTCGACCTGACTCGATCGTTCTTTAACGTCCTGAATAATAAACTTGAGTTAATTTCTACTTGATTAAAAACCTTTTTAAAGTTCATTATTCCTTTTTTATCACTTATTTCCATTTTATAAAAATTATGTAACCATTTAAGTTAATAATTTTTATTTTGTCAATATTTGGTTTTTAAGTCAAAAGTGGACTTCTTACAATTACATGTTGTTCGTGTGGTCAAAGGTTTTTTTTATCCAGAATGACATTCCTGATTTGGATATCATATATATCATATATATCCAGAATATACATGTATTTATAATATTACATAATCATTTAGAGGTAAGAAATGAAATACACCGTTCATGGAGACGGTAAGCCGTACGTACGCATAAACGCTACATTCATTTCTCTGTCATATTAATGGAATTAAAAATAAACAAGAGTTATGTATATTTTAATTCCAGAATTATATTCATCATTTAGATGTACCATTCATCATATATATCCATTATATACATGTACTTATAATAGTACATTACATTTGGGGATAAGAAATGAAATGCACCGTTCATGGAGACGGTAAGCCATACGTACGCATTAACGCTACTTTCATTTCTATCTCATACTTTAATGGAAGGAAATAATAATTATATAGAGGTATATAATATTTCCAGTATAACATCATATATAATAACATTAAATTCATCTTTTACACGTCCCAATATGGCATTAACGAATCACATCACTTTGAGGGGGCGGTATTCCGCACTTCCTTAAATGAAGATATCGTGTTTACCCATAATGGAAACCATAATGGTAAGCCACAAATGAAAAATACAGAAGCTTAAGTAAAACATAAACATATTATATATCATATATAAATATAGTGACATCTTAATTTCAACCTTTGAAGGTGTTAAAAGAATGTTGAACAATCATCGTTTCGGGAGGCATAAATTCGCCATCCACGGAAACAGTATGTTCGTTAACCATTAGATGTAGGTGTGTGTAAGTGTATCTCTAATCCTTATTATAAGAACATACTAGTATATTGAGGATACTAGATTTTTTACAAAAGAAAATAATAAAAAGAGTTTAGGGGTTTGGAGAACCAAAATAAAACAAAAGGACTCAAAAGAAGACATTACCTTAAAATCGGGTAACTCCCTTTGGTTTGAGCTCAAAGGCTTCCTTGGGAAAACTTCTGCCCAATGTGAGGCTTCAAGGAGTAAGAGAGGGATTTGGAGAGCCAAAATGGGCAGGGGGTGGCCGAGCCAAAGGCTTTTGGAGTGTGGGTAAGGAGGTTGAGGTGGGGACCTTTTATAAGAGGAGAGGAGGGGCACTCTTGGAAAGTGAAGAAAAGTCACTATATTTCAAAATGGTATTCGGATTTAAGAGGTCCCACATTGATTTATTTCGAGGATAAGGTGATAAGGGTTCTAAATCCACTCATAGAATAGGTTTTGGACATGTGTAGGTCTTAGATATTACATTATCTTTCCATTTTATTTAAATCGTTAAATAATGAGGTCATCGCTGCATCATCATGATGTCATAAATAATTTAATTTATTTAACGTCTAAAAATTAAAAAAAAAATACTATGATTTAGGAAATAGTTTTAGCTTTCAAATTAATATTTATAGTCAAAAATTTTACTTGTATAACCCCATGTAAAAATTGTTTTAGTAAAACATCTCATGTGTGTTTCATTTTTACTTTAACATTAAATAAAAAGTTATTTATGTCATTTCCCAACCAAAGTGGCTCCATGGGGTCCCCAAGTTGACCCATGGATTGTCTTGGTCGGCCATGACACATCCAATAAGGGTAGGACATGTGTTAAGGTATTTTAATTTTATTATAATATCATTTTTGCCTTAAATTGCACTAATTACCTCTAATCACGATTAAAAACGTAATAAGTTACTATTCACCAAAAAAATATTTTTATCTCATTGAACCACATTTTACTTCTTAATGACAACCATGTATTTCAGATTTTTGAAATTCAAAACACAGAAGTGGTAAAATTTCATTTAAATGAAAAATCAGTTTTTATAAGTACCACTCAGTGGTTTCACTATTCATCAAAAATTGAAGTTTTTCAAATAAATACCAAAAAATCACCCTAAGATATATTTGATATTCCGAATTCAAAAATGAAGTCCATTTTACAAAATTTACAACATATAAGTTGCATTAATTAATTTAATAATTAATTCCCGCTGTCAGAGCAAATAGCATGTTTTTATGAAACAATAAGTATCAAAAGATTGACACTAGTTTAAGTCCGATTTCAAAGTGAAATTAATTCCAATGACCACTATTGGATTTAATGGTAAAAATATTTTCTAATTTCACTTTAAAACCAATTCAAATGATAATCTAATCATACAAATAAATTTTATTAAAATGATGTTTTGAATTAAAATACAACATTTTACACTATTCATTAAAAATGAACTTTATCGGAAAGATACCAAAAATTTACATAAAGTATGTTTTGATGTCTTGATTCTAACGAAGAGTTATTTTTGTTCCAATAGATTTTATGAGATTGATCAAAACTATATTTAATGACGGTTCGCGGTCAAAAGGTGATAAGTGAACCCTTAGTGAAAATTAGGGTATAAATGCCTAAAATTGAATTCTTTCCGTATTTTAAGCCTTTATCTTTTTATTGGGTAAATGTAAAAACATTTAAAAACATATATAATCATATTTTAGTTATTTCTATCCACTCCCGCTAGTACAACGGCTACTTGTTAACTAACATTTAAAATAATATTATTTTATTACTTCTGTGCAACGTATGTTTTCAAAGAAACTCATCATTGCGTATCGAGTACCCTATCGAACGTAGAAACCCCTTTTAATTAAAATTAATATTTAATTCGTAAATATTAATAAATATGAAAATTCTTTATTCCTTAATTACCTAGGATGTTACATCCTTCCCCCCTTTTGGGAATTGCGTCCTCGCAATTTTATTCACTTATCAAAATAAGTGGGGGTATTTATCCCTCATAGCATTTTCAGATTCCCACGTTGCCTATTCAATCACATGGTTTTTCCACAAAAACATTACCTGATGAATCACCTTATTTCATAACACCTGCTCCCTGTGGTCAAGAATCTGGACTGGTTGTTCTTCATAAGATAGGTTCTTCTCAAGCTGAACTACCTCTCGACTCAAAACATGATATGGATCTGGCATATACTTCCTCAACATCGAAACATGAAAAACATTGTGTACCTGAGATAAACTCGGAGGTAAAGCCACTCGGTAAGCAACTGATCCAACTTTCTCCAGAATTTCATATGGTCCAATAAACCTTGGACTCAGCTTTCCTTTCTTACCAAATCTCATCACACTTTTCCAAGGAGAAACCTTGAGAAAAACATGATCACCTACCTCAAAAGATAGATCCTTACTTCTGTTATCCGCATAACTCTTCTGCCTACTCTGAGCTGTTCTCATGTGCTTTTGAATCAACTGAACTTCTTCTGCCATCTCTTCTACCAATTCTGGTCCCATCAGCTTCCTTTCACCAACTTCATCCCAAAATGCTGGAGTTCGACACCGCTTCCCATATAATGCCTCAAATGGTTCCATCTGTATACTGGAATGAAAGCTGTTATTATAAGAAAACTCAACCAAAGAAAGATGTTGGTCCCAACTTCCATGATAATCCATCGAACAAGCTCGTAGCATATCCTCCAAGGTCTGAATTGTTCGTTCTGACTGCCCATCTGATTGAGGATGAAAAGATGTACTAAAATTTAATTCAGTACCCAACGACTTCTGAAGGCCTTTCCAAAAGTTAGATGTGAACCTGGGATCATGATCAGATACAATGGAGAGGGGAAGTCCATGTCAACTGACCATCTCTTTAAGATACAGACGGGAAAGTTGATCTAGGGAAAAAGTATCTCGTATAGCAAGGAAATGAGCAGATTTAGTCAAGCGATCAATAATAACACAGATTGCATTATTACCTCGAGATATTCACGGTAATCCCATAACAAAGTCCATGGATATGTTTTCCCATTTCCACTCTGGAACTGGTAAAGGCAGAAGCATCCCTTTCGGTAACTGCCGCTCTGATTTAACCGGCTGACAAGTCAGACACTTCACAGTAAAATCAGCAATATCTCTTTTCATTCCATCCCACTAGTAATACTCCCGCAGATCTCTGTAAATCTTAGTACTGCCAGAATAAACTGAAAACGGGGAACTATGAGCCTCACATAACAACTCATTATTCAACTGTGAATCACAAGGCACACACAATCTCTTCCCAAACCTCAAAACACAATCATTATCAATGTTTAATTTAGGAAACATTCCTTTCTGAACCAGCTCTACCTTTTTCTTCAACTCACTGTCTCTCTTCTGTGCTTGCTTGATTCTGTCTGATAGAGAAGATTTCACTGATACCTAAAACAAAACAAAAGAACTTCCTACACCAACAGCTTCTATGCCAATGTTTATCAAATCCTTAACCAAAGGATCACGTTCCAAATGCAACATTGCTAATGAAGCATTACTTTTTCGACTCAAAGCATCAACCACTTTATTTGCTTTTCCCGGATGGTAATGAATTGTACAATCATAATACTTGATTAATTCCAGCCATCTCCTCTATCTCATGTTCAATTATTTCTGAGTGAATATATACTTTAAACTTTTCTGATCAGTATATATTTCACACATTACTCCATACAAATGATGCCTCCAAATTTTTAAAGCAAAGACAACAACAGCTAATTCCAAATCATGTGTAGGGTAATTTACCTCATGTGTTTTCAACTATCGTGAAGCATAAGCAATTACATAATCATTCTGCATAAGGACACAGCCAAGTCCCTTCAATGAAGCATCACTGTATATAACAAACTCACCATTCCTGGAAGGAAGTGCCAAAACTGGAGCATTCACCAATCTTATTTTCAACTCATGAAAACAATCATCACATTCTTTTGTCCAGAAGAACTTAACACCCTTACGAGTTAACTTAGTCATTGGACTAGACAACTATGAAAAATATTCAACAAACCTTCAGTAGTAACATGCCAAACCAAGAAAACTACGGATCTCGGTTACATTTGTGGGTCTTGTCCATTATTCAACAACTTTTCTTTTAGTAGGATCAACAGTTATGCCATCTTTTGAAACAATGTGACCCAGGAAAGAAATTTGTTGTAACCAAAACTCACACTTGCTGAATTTTCCATATAGTTTCTTTTATTTTAAGGTTTGCAAGATAACCATTAAATGACTTTCATGCTCCTCTTTATTTTTATAAAACACCAAAATTTCATCAATAACACAACCACCATTTATCACCTGATTCAACTGAGCCATAACTATAGTAAACTTCCCAATTCTGATTCTGACCATCTCAGTATGCTGATTTAGAAGGTTTTCTTCCTCCTGATGCCGTCCCAACATAGCTGCTTTGTTTCCTCTGTGGAAAACCATTCCGAACACAGAAATATCTTAGGCGAAGCAACATGGTAATCCGTAAATGCTATATCATTTCAATCATATTATAATTTAACACTTTTCTAACTCCTAAAGTTGTCTAAACCGACCTCTGATACCAACTATAAGGCCCCGGCCTTAAACCTTACTTAATATTGAATTAAATGAATAATTCACATTGAGGATCTTTTCAGGTTTCGAGTTTCAAAGAATTAGAACATAACTATTACATCTCAAAAGATTACAAAGTAGACACTTCTACTAAGTTTCGATAATAAAGAAACTCTTAAAAAGAAACATGTCTAGTTCCATGTTTTATATATCATGACATTCCCTTGATCCCATCCTTGACCTTATTCCACATTAAGACCTGTGAAAAACATTTCAAAAAACTTGGGGAGAGCATAAAAATCTCAGTAAGGGATACACAAATAATGAAAACTGTTAGTTTTTCAAACATCAAGTAAACCATGTATACTCTATTAAAGTAATACCATCACCTTCATGAAGTAGTAAAAACTCTTCACTGAATAAAGTATCATTACATACCTTTTTGTAAACAAAGGATTACCATAAAACCCATATAAAGAACACATAACATATATAAAGGTAACTTGGGACATAAACATACTTAAGTGGAATAACCATACGGTCGACTTCCACACATATCACTTAATGGAATAGCCATACGACCAATTTCCATACATACTTAATGGAATAGCCATACGACCGACTTCCATACCCAATGCATTGGAGGTTATACGTAACCACCCATCCGGGTATTCACGGCACCAACCGTCATATGGTTTATCACGTAACCACCCGTCAAATGTCCAAATACCAATATAAAATCATAAAACATAAAACTAATATAAAGGAATGATAACATTTCCACATTTCAATCACAATATATCATTTAAATATATTTATATAATAGAATCCTTTATCAAAACCATTTTCAATACCAAGATACAGAAAATAGTATATGGTATTTATTTTATTTTAAAAACATTACGGCTTGTTGAGGAAGACAAAGACCAAATAATACTCGCGGCGGCAGAAAAGGTCGTTGTCACCGCGTACGTTAAAAAAACATTCCTTTTTTCCGTTTAGTAAAATTCTTCGTAGAAAAAGATTCCTTTTGTATAAAAGTAAAAGTCAAAGGGGTTTATACACCGTATAAATGAAAGTTGTGTATAAAACTAAATATGCCTCACTGAAAGGAGATTGAGACGAAGTCCATTACCTCGGGTCCGACTTGACTCGATCGTTCTTTAACGTCCTGAATAATAAATTTGAGTGAATTTCTACTTAATTAAGAACCTTTTTAAAGTTCATTATTCCTTTTATATCATTTATTGCCATGTTATAAACATTATGTAACCATTTAAGTTAATAATGTTTGTTTTGTCAATATTTGGTTCTTAAGTCGAAAGTGGACTTCTTACAATTACATGTTGTTCGTGTGGTCAAAGGTTCTTTATATCCAGAATGAAATTCCTGATTTGGATATCATATATATCATACATATCCAGCATATACATGTATTTATAATATTACATAATAATTTAGAGGTAAGAAATGTAAAGCACCGTTCATGGAGACGGTAAGCCGTACGTACGCATGAACGCTACTTTCATTTCTTTGTCATATTAATGGAATTAAAAATAAATGAGAGGTATGTATATTTTAATTCCAGAATTATATTCATCATTTAGATGTATCATTCATCATATATATCCATTATATACATGTACTTATAATAGTACATTACATTTGGGGATAAGAAATGAAATGCACCGTTCATGGAGACGGTAAGTCGTACGTACGCATGAACGCTACTTTCATTTCTATCTCATACTTTAATTGAATGAAATAATAATGATATAGAGGTATATAATAGTTCTAGTATAACATCATATATAATAACATTAAATCCATCCTTTACACGTGCCACATATGGAATTAACGAATCACATCAGTTTGAGGGGGCGGTAGTCCGAACTTCCTTAAATGAAGATATCGTTTTTACCCATAATGGAAACCATAATGGTAAGCCACAAATGAAAAATACAGAAGCTTAAGTAAAACATAAACATATTATATATCATATATAAATATAGTGACATCTTAATGGCCACCTTTTAATGTGTTAAAAGAATGTTGAACAATCATCGTTTCGGGAGGCATAAATTCACCATCCATGGAAACAGTATGTTCGTTAACCATTAGATGTAGGTGTGTGTAAGTGTCACTGTAATCCTTATTATAACAACATGCTATTATATTTGTAACAGCCCAAGATTTTATAAAAAAAATATATATTCTTTTTAATTTTATTAATGTCTTGTGTTGTACGCTACACCAAAAGGAGCTTGCACAACACACATCCTTGACTTGCCTTGCATTACACGCAATCGCGACCTTCCTCGATAGCGTGTGTAATACGCAATACTGAGTTTCATTAAACAACGATATGCTATTAAAATATTATTAAAACTAGCCGTTATGAATAGTAATAACCACTTTTTAAAATTCTATAAATCTTATTTTCCAAAATGAACTTCATTTTTGGATTCGGAGTATCGAATTTAGCCTAAGGTGAAATTTTGGTACTTTTCGGATAACTTTCATATTCTGATGAATAGTGAAAATTACTAAATTATAATTAAAAACAACTTTTTTTAATCGAAATAATTAATAGTGATAAATCATTAATTTGAGTGGTTTTAAAGTGTATTTAGAATATATTTTTACAATTTAATACAATGTTGGTCATTGGATGTAATTGCACATTTAAACCAGACATAAACAAGTGTCAATCTTTTGATAGATTTTGTTTCTTAAAAACACGCTATTTGTTTTAACAGCGGGATTTAATTATAAAATTAATTAATGCAACTTTTATGTTATGAATTTGGTAAAATAGACTTCATTTTTGAATTCGGAATATGAAATATAGCTTGGGATGAAATTTTGGCATTATTCTGAAAAACATCAATTTTTGATGAATAGTGAAACTACTAAGTGGTAGGGTAAAAACTGAATTTTGCATAAAACTTAATTTTACCGCTTCTGTGAATGGAATTTCAAAAATCCGAGAGACACGGTTAATATCAAGGACTAAAATGTGGTTCAATGAGATGAAAATAATTTTTTGGTGAATAGTAACTTTTTACTTTTTTTACCGCGGTTAATAGTAAATAGGGTAACTAAGGGTAAATATGATATTAATATTACCCTAACACATGTCCTAATTCTATTGGACAAGTGTAATTCGACCAAAAACAAACTTAGGAATAAAATATGACCATTTAGGCCCACTTGGATTAGATTAGGACATTTATTATTAATTTATTTAAAGAAGGGTTAAAATAGCAAAAATCAACGTTTAATAAGTAAATAATTTTTAATATGTTGTTATACATAAGATAAATTCGATTGTAAATATTCATTAGAAAGATAATAAGATTTCCTACATGATGGTATTTTATTTGTAATTTTTAGACATCAAATAATTTAATTTATTTATGACACAACGATGATGCAGTAATTATCTTATTAATGAAATATTGACATAATTGATGTTATAAACACCAAAATAAATATAATTTGAAAATTTTTATGAATTCCACTAATTTTCTAGGTTACCATGATATATTAATGTTGATTTAATCAACTTGGTTCGAACATTTAATTCTGTTATGACTTTCACAAAAATCATATATCAAATAGTGTCAAAATTGACACAAAATAGTTTTTAAATCAAATATCATATTATTAATTGTTATTTTATTCCTAAAAATCTAAGGTTCGGCCAAATGACTTAGATAAGGATATATATATTAATAATAAACAATTTGGGGTTCTTTTGGCATGTTATAGTAAGTGTATTAACCATATAGTGAAAGAAAACAAAAAGACACGGTAAATGTTAAATTATTTAACTTAGAGTTAAATCTAATTGATAAGGTTAAAATAATATCCTAAACTTGTCTAAATTATATTGGTTGATAGGATTTCGACCCATCCCCACTTTAGCTTCGAAATAATACCCTTTGGAACCATTATAAACCGATTTTTACTTTAATATAAAAATATTTTGAGGTATTCCTAAGATGCCCCTCTCCTCCCCTATAAAAGGACACCTCCTCCCCCTCCTCCTCACACCAATTTGAGCACTCAAGCTCGGCCAACCCCTGCCAATTTCTCCTCTCCACTTCCCTAGCAACATCCTAGAGGTTCTGGTCTTCCTCAAAAACCAATTTTAGTGCCCTAAGAGGAGGTCTCAAAGAGGCACTTCAAAGAAGAGGTAATTACCGTTACCAATTCTTTCATCTTTATTTCTTCTTCCACTTCTTCTTCTTAGGTTGTTTCATTATGAAGTAATAACATCAGTATCACTCATATACTGATATGTTATTATAAGTATGAAACAACCCTATTTCACCATCTATCCATCCTACGGAAAAAGAAATCACCGCGCGTGCGTACGTACGGAATACCGTCTCCACGCCGTGGTGTAATCTATTTTCCACCACCACCTTACATGGATGGGTATAATGGTGTAAAGAATAACTATACATAGTTATTACAAAATCATATTGATTCTGATATATTGTATAATACACTCCAATTCAATTCAATATTTATATAAATGATATCATCGCTCGTGCGTACGTACGGAATACCGTCTCCACGACGCGATGAGATTCATTCTCCATGTTAACCATTTAAGAATGATTATAATGTATATATAAGAAATAATAATGAAATATATGAAATTATAAAGCTACTGTATTTATTTATATATATATATATGTATGTCATCTACTTACTTCCATTTCAAGACAATAAGGAAAGGAAAACAGCGTTCATGCGTACGTACGGACTACCGTCTCCATGAACGGTGTTTTTCATTTTATTTATCTACCTATTATATATATATATATATACTGAATATATATGATATATAAATCATATTTTATATTCTGGAAGTAAGTAAATCATGATATAAGTAATAATGATGTCAAGAACAACAAGTCAAAACACCTACGATAAATGAAACGATTTTACCCAAAACGCTTCTTTAACATGGAATTTACAAAAGAACGGGTAATATAATAACAATGAATATGATTCTGTAATAAGTCAATAACATGATTTAAATCATTATACAGGAGGTTCGGACACTTACAAAGCAAGTCGGACCTAAGGTAAGGGAAATATCACAATCTCATTTTTATCCGAGATTGTTTATTCGTAAGTATTTACTGGGGTGTATTTTATCATCCACATCCATGTTCCCTCAATATGTAATATTGTTTCCATCCACTTACAATAGTTTAAATCCAATTTTTACCCTTCTATGAGTTTTTAGTAAAGGATATGAAAGGAATCTTTTTTCGTTTTTCGTACGAGGTACTTTTTGACTTTTCCGACAAAAGTACGAAGAATGTTTTTTTTAACTTATACGGCACGAACGGATTTATACTGTTTTATAAAGCCTTATTTTCATGAAGCTTCCTCTAAAATATTTCATGACTATTTTCAATAAAATCTCTTTCTTTTAAAATTGCATGATGTTTTGTGAAATGAAATTGATTTTGAAGAAGAAAGGATATTTTCCTCAAGAATTCAATTCAAGTGTTTTATCAAAAAAAATTTCTATATAAGATAATAAAGGGTTCTGTTTCTATCCATATTTTTACATTGATTTTACTATGTTGTGATGAAATTATGTTTATGAATTCCTTTATCTTTTATGAATGGTTTTATGATGTCATGTTGTTTAAGAATCCCATTTTTATTACATGGGTTATGCAATGATGTATGATTTATGATTTTGTGGCACACATAAGAAAGGATTCATTAAGAGATGGGTGGGACCTATATCTCCCTCCAATGCATTGGGTAAAGATTTCATATCTCATGAGATAGACATGGCTGGAATGGTAGGTTATACCGGTTCAGTGAAACAGGACTGAAACGAGGATTACTCGATTCAGAAAGGGACTTTGTCCACTAAGATAGTCTTGGCAATGAGTCTTGACTAACAAGAAATGATTCTCTATGATTATGTGTGTATGCCACAATGAGTAACGTTTTAAGTTATGGTTTCATTTTCACTACTATGAATTATCCCATGTTATGAAATTATGCTCTCTTTTGCAGGTTAAGATTTCCAAAAATGTTATGTTCTTATGAAAATTATGTGATTGATATTTCTTTTGTTTACCCTTACTGAGCATTTGAGCTCACCCTTTTATGTTTTCTTTTCCCCAGGATATAAAGAAAGGTTTTAGGTAAAAAAAAGGAAGATCTTTGTGGGAGATTTTGAAGATCTTTCACCCGGATTAGAAGATTACGTTCCGAGTTTCCAAAGACACTAAACTATTACGATCCTTGTGTGTGTGTTTTTGTTATGTACTAAGTATTCCGCAAAAGTAATGTAAAGTCCATGTAAGTCAGGCTACGGGTCTTTACAGTTGGTATCAGAGGAAAGGTTTAGTCAACCTTTGGAAACTAGGATGCGAAAACGTTAGTGAGATCCCTAGAGATATTTCTAAGGTATGTCTAGGGATGTCCCTAGGGATAAGTATACGTATAGGTTATAGTAATAGAATTACGCTAACGATCATAGAATTAAACCTAAGATGTTGGATATTGAAGGTACTCCCCCTTTATTATGTTGTTTTCCCTAGCATGATTTTTGCCTCTCACACTATTCTTTTTGGGTTTTAGACGATGGCTGGAACCCGAAGGAACTGTGTTGATCAATGCAATGGACAATGCAATGATTTCCCTCCTGAACAAACAAATGTTATGGGAGATGGAGTGCAAAATCTTATTGCTATACTTACACAAGCTATGAATCATTCTGGACTTCCAAATGAGCAGATAAGGGAACAATATTCTATTGAGTCCTTCATGAGGCAACGTCCACCTTCTTTCAGTGGGTCTTCTGATCCACTTGTGGCTGAAAAATCGATCAGTACTACTGAAAAGATATTTTCAGTTCTTCAATGTTCTGAACATGATAAAGTCATCTTAGCAGTATATCGTTTGGAAGGTGAAGCTGATCAATGGTGGAATCTTATCAAGAATACGAGGCCAAGAGATGAAATTGAGTCCATGGAATGGGACGAGTTCAAGAACTTGTTTTTCAGTAAGTACTTCCCTCGTATTCTTCGAACAAAGATGGAGAAAGAATTTCTTGAACTGAAGCAAAGGGACGATGAATCTGTTGGTACCTATGAAGCAAATTTTACAAGACTTGCAAGGTATGCTTCTGGAATTATCATCCAACCTGAAAGTAAAGTTGATCGATTTTTCTGTGGCTTAAAACCAAGTCGTCGAAGGGAATTAGCTATAAGAGACTTCAGTAGCTATGAAGAAATTGTGCGTTGTGCTATCAAGGTAGAAATGGAAGTTGGTGTTACATATCCATATCATGGTTTTGACAAGAAACGAAAGATGGAGTTCAAGGAGAAATCTCAGAATAATGGTGAAAAGAAGATGAATGTTTCCTTATGCACAAAGTCTGGAAAGAAGCATGGTGGAGATTGTCTAAAAGGGACTAGAAAATGTTTTAAGTGTGGAAAAGAAGGTCATCGAGCAGCTGAGTGTCTAAGTAATGGAAAAAGGGTTTCTAATGATGTGAATAAAGCAAACACTGCAGAGAACGCACCGCCAACACTTCAATTCTTCAAGTGCAAGGAAATGGGGCATTATGCTAATAATTGCCCTAATCCAAGGGTTAGTGATGATCAACATGAGCAACCACTGAAGGCAAAGGACAAAGGGAAATCACATGCGATCACTATTGGCAATGTTGAATATGACAACGATGTGGTGGAATGATTAAGTGTTTATGTAATTGGATTCCAAAATAATGTTGTATCATTGTGTATTGCAATATTTATTGATGTGGTATTCAAAGTGATTGAGATATTTTTTGGAAATAAGATGATATGCGCATAATGAAGACGAGAAAATGAAATGTTTAATAGTATTCATGAGCTCATGATTGATATAAGGACTAAGTGATATCATGGTTTGAGTATATAGAATTTTGAGGATTTTGGTATGTGGAAAGTGTTAACTTTTAACTGCACTCATGTTTTCACTAAGGTATTCAAGAGAATACAAGATTAAGGACTTTGAATGTTTGGAATGTGACCAACAAGACATATCTTATGATATGTGGGGATCAACGACAGTATTAAATCTCTGGTAATCGATGTCACTATATTATGAGAGTGGACTGCAGTATTATGTATAAGCCTAAAGATTAGACTGAATTATGTTGGACATAAGTTAGTATTGTTTAAGGATAGAAGATTTTCGATATTATTGATGGGATGTTATAGTGACGTAGTTTTAGAAAAAGGACAACCTGCAGGACGGGCGACAGCCCATCGCTTCGGACAAGGCTGTAGGAATCGAACCCACAACCAAAGTGCGACTGGCCTTTATCGCCTACCACTGGCCTACAGGAAGTCCCTGTTTAGTAGAAACTAGTTTTATTATATTAAGCAGTATGATATATGAAGTATAAGTCCATTTTAGGAACTATATATGATTAATCTCACTATAGAATGACTTATGTATATTTAATAACTTTTGCTAACATTTTGTTTGAGACAGATGGAATGACCCGTCATTCTATCGCATGATCTGCTAACACTTCACGAATAACAAATTCAACTTCATTTATTTAAGAGATGAATTAGAAATTGTTCAAGGCACGAACAAAAGTGAGATTGTACCAAAATAAAGTAAGTATTTATTCTAAGAAAATTTTCAACTTTAGGGAAATGATCTTGAAAACCAAAAAAAAATGTTGTCCTAGTGATCTTATACCTGATGAATCAGATGGTACCTTATATCATCACAAATCTATGGATTTGTGATTACTGGCTTTTCCATAGCCATGTTCTCTACCACTCTCCATCAGAACATGATGGTTAGATTTCTCTTCCCTATCCATATTTTCATCTATGTGGAAACCCAGTGATTAGTTTATTTGGGTAATCGTTACATTTCATACTTTAGTTTTTAAAGACAAGTTTTGGTATTCCCATTTACGATGTGGGTTTATATTAAAGAAACTTTCAAATAGTAAACCATTTATAACCCCGACGAATTTCGAGGGCGAAATTCATTTTAAGGGGGGTAGAATGTAACAGCCCAAGATTTTATAAAAAAAATATATATTCTTTTTAATTTTATTAATGTCTTGTGTTTTACGCTACACCAAAAGGAGCTTGCACAACACACATCCTTGACTTGCCTTGCATTACACGCAATCGCGACCTTCCTCGATAGCGTGTGTAATACGCAATACTGAGTTTCATTAAACAACGATATGCTATTAAAATATTATTAAAACTAGCCGTTATGAATAGTAATAACCACTTTTTATAATTCTATAAATCTTATTTTTCAAAATGAACTTCATTTTTGGATTCAGAGTATCGAATTTAGCCTAAGGTGAAATTTTGGTACTTTTCGGATAACTTTCATATTCTGATGAATAGTGAAAATTACTAAATTATAATTAAAAACAACTTTTTTTAATCGAAATAATTAATAGTGATAAATCATTAATTTGAGTGGTTTTAAAGTGTATTTAGAATATATTTTTACAATTTGATACAATGTTGGTCATTGGATGTAATTGCACATTTAAACCAGACATAAACAAGTGTCAATCTTTTGATAGATTTTGTTTCTTAAAAACACGCTATTTGTTTTAACAGCGGGATTTAATTATAAAATTAATTAATTCAACTTTTATGTTATGAATTTGGTAAAATAGACTTCATTTTTGAATTCGGAATATGAAATATAGCTTGGGATGAAATTTTGGCATTATTCTGAAAAACATCAATTTTTGATGAATAGTGAAACTACTAAGTGGTAGGTTAAAAACTGAATTTTGCATAAAACTTAATTTTACCGCTTCTGTGAATGGAATTTCAAAAATCCGAGAGACACGGTTAATATCAAGGACTAAAATGTGGTTCAATGAGATGAAAATAATTTTTTGGTGAATAGTAACTTTTTACTTTTTTTACCGCGGTTAATAGTAAATAGGGTAACTAAGGGTAAATATGATATTAATATTACCCTAACACATGTCCTAATTCTATTGGACAAGTGTAATTAGACCAAAAACAAACTTAGGAATAAAATATGACCATTTAGGCCCACTTGGATTAGATTAGGACATTTATTATTAATTTATTTAAAGAAGGGTTAAAATAGCAAAAATCAAAGTTTAATAAGTAAATAATTTTTAATATGGGGTTATACATAAGATAAATTCGATTGTAAATATTCATTAGAAAGCTAAAAAGATTTTCTACGTGATGGTATTTTATTTGTAATTTTTAGACATCAAATAATTTAATTTATTTATGACACAACGATGATGCAGTAATTATCTTATTAATGAAATATTGACATAATTGATGTTATAAACACCAAAATAAATATAATTTGAAAATTTTTATGAATTCCTCTAATTTTCTAGGTTACCATGATATATTAATGTTGATTTAATCAACTTGGTTCGAACATTTAATTCTGTTATGACTTTCACAAAAATCATATATCAAATAGTGTCAAAATTGACACAAAATAGTTTTTAAATCAAATATTATATTATTAATTGTTATTTTATTCCTAAAAATCTAAGGTTCTGCCAAATGACTTAGATAAGGATATATATATTAATAATAAACAATTTGGGGTTCGTTTGGCATGTTATAGTAAGTGTATTAACCATATAGTGAAAGAAAACAAAAAGACACGGTAAATGTTAAATTATTTAACTTAGAGTTAAATCTAATTGATAAGGTTAAAATAATATCCTAAACTTGTCTAAATTCTATTGGTTGATAGGATTTCGACCCATCCCCACTTTAGCTTCGAAATAATACCCTTTGGAACCATTATAAACCGATTTTGACTTTAATATAAAAATATTTTGAGGTATTCCTAAGATGCCCCTCTCCTCCCCTATAAAAGGACACCTCCTCCCCCTCCTCCTCACACCAATTTGAGCACTCAAGCTCGGCCAACCCCTGCCAATTTCTCCTCTCCACTTCCCTAGAAACATCCTAGAGGTTCTGGTCTTCCTCAAAGACCAATTTTAGTGCCCTAAGAGGAGGTCTCAAAGAGGCACTTCAAAGAAGAGGTAATTACCGTTACCAATTCTTTCATCTTTATTTCTTCTTCCACTTCTTCTTCTTAGGTTGTTTCATTATGAAGTAATAACATCAGTATCACTCATATACTGATATGTTATTATAATTATGAAACAACCCTATTTCACCATCTATCCATCCTACGGAAAAAGAAATCATCGCGCGTGCGTACGTACGGAATACCGTCTCCACGCCGTGGTGTAATCTATTTTCCACCACCACCTTACATGGATGGGTATAATGGTGTAAAGAATAACTATACATAGTTATTACAACATCATATTGATTCTGATATATTGTATAATACACTCCAATTCAATTCAATATTTATATAAATGATATCATCGCTCGTGCGTACGTACGGAATACCGTCTCCACGACGCGATGAGATTCATTCTCCATGTTAACCATTTAAGAATGATTATAATGTATATATAAGAAATAATAATGAAATATATGACATTATAAAGCTACAGGATTTATGTATATATATACATATGTATGTCATCTACTTACTTCCATTTCAAGACAATAAGGAAAGGAAAACAGCGTTCATGCGTACGTACGGACTACCGTCTCCATGAACAGTGTTTTTCATTTTATTTATCTACCTATTATATATATATATATACTGAATATATATGATATATAAATCATATTTTATATTCTGGAAGTATGTAAATCATGATATAAGTAATAATGATGTCAAGAACAACAAGTCAAAACACCTACGATAAATGAAACGATTTTACCCAAAATGCTTCTTTAACATGGAATTTACAAAAGAACGGGTAATATAATAACAATGAATATGATTCTGTAACAAGTCAATAACATGATTTAAATCATTATACAGGAGGTTCGGACACTTACAAAGCAAGTCGGACCTAAGGTAAGGGAAATATCACAATCTCATTTTTATCCGAGATTGTTTATTCGTAAGTATTTACTGGGGTGTATTTTATCATCCACATCCATGTTCCCTCAATATGTAATATTGTTTCCATCCACTTACAAGAGTTTAAATCCAATTTTTACCCTTCTATGAGTTTTTAGTAAAGGATATGAAAGGAATCTTTTTTCGTTTTTCGTACGAGGTACTTTTTGACTTTTCCGACAAAAGTACGAAGAATGTTTTTTTTAACATATACGGCACGAACGGATTTATACTGTTTTATAAAGCCTTATTTTCATGAAGCTTCCTCTAAAAGATTTCATGACTATTTTCAATAAAATCTCTTTCTTTTAAAATTGCATGATGTTTTGTGAAAAGAAATTGATTTTGAAGAAGAAAGGATATTTTCCTCAAGAATTCAATTCAAGTGTTTTATCAAAATTATTTTCCATATAAGATAATAAAGGGTTCTGTTTCTATCCATATTTTTACATTGATTTGACTATGTTGTGATGAAATTATGTTTATGAATTCCTTTATCTTATATGAATGGTTTTATGATGTCATGTTGTTTAAGAATCCCATTTTTATTACATGGGTTATGCAATGATGTATGATTTATGATTTTGTGGCACACATAAGAAAGGATTCATTAAGAGATGGGTGGGACCTATATCTCCCTCCAATGCATTGGGTAAAGATTTCATATCTCATGAGATAGACATGGCTGGAATGGTAGGTTATACCGGTTCAGTGAAACAGGACTGAAACGAGGATTACTCGATTCAGAAAGGGACTTTGTCCACTAAGATAGTCTTGGCAATGAGTCTTAACTAACAAGAAATGATTCTCTATGATTATGTGTGTATGCCACAATGAGTAACGTTTTACGTTATGGTTTCATTTTCACTACTATGAATTATCCCATGTTATGAAATTATGCTCTCTTTTGCAGGTTAAGATTTCCAAAAATGTTATGTTCTTATGAAAATTATGTGATTGATATTTCTTTTGTTTACCCTTACTGAGCATTTGAGCTCACCCTTTTATGTTTTCATTTCCCCAGGATATAAAGAAAGGTTTTAGGTAAAAAAAAAGGAAGATCTTTGTGGGAGATTTTGAAGATCTTTCACCAGGATTAGAAGATTACGTTCCGAGTTTCCAAAGACACTAAACTATTACGATCCTTGTGTGTGTGTTTTTGTTATGTACTAAGCATTCCGCAAAAGTAATGTAAAGTCCATGTAAGTCAGGATACGGGTCTTTACAATATTTATGATACTGGAGTTGTTACAAAAGAAAATAATAAAAAGATTTTTGGGGGTTGGAGAAGCGAAATAAAACAAAAGGACTCAAAAGAAGACATTACCTTAAAATTGGGTAACTCCCTTTGGTTTGAGCTCAAAGGATTCCTTGGGAAGACTTCTGCCCAAAGTGAGGCTTCAAGGAGTATGAGAGGTATGTGGAGAGCCAAAATGGGAAGGGGTTGGCTGAGCCAAAGGCTTTGGGAGTGTGGGTAAGGAGGTTGAGTTGGGGGCCTTTTATAAGAGGAGAGGAGGGGCACTCTTGGAATGTGAAGGAAAGTCACTTTATTTCAAAATGGTATTCGGATTTAAGAGGTCCCACATTGATGTATTTCTAGGATAAGGTGATAAGGGTTCGAAATCCACTCCTCTAATAGGTTTTGGACATGTGTAGGTCTTAGATATTACATTATCTTTCCATTTTATTTAAATCGTTAAATAATGAGTTCGTCGCTGCATCATCATGATGTCATAAATAATTTAATTTATTTAACGTCTAAAAATTATAAAAAAATACAATGATTTAGGAAATCGTTTTATCTTTACAATGAATATTTATAGTAAAAAATCTGACTTGTATAACCCCATGTAAATTTTTTTTAGTAAAACATCTCATGTGTGTGTCATTTTTACTTTAACATTAAATAAAAAGTTATTTATGTCATTTCCCAACCAAAGTGGCTCCATGGGGTCCCCAAGTTAACCCATGGCTTGTATTGGTCTCCCATGACACATCCAATAAGTGTAGGACATGTGTCAAGGTATTTTCATTTTATTATAATATAATTTTTTCCTTAAATTGCACTAATTACCTCTAATCGTGATTAAAAACTTAATAAGTTACTATTCACCAAAAAAATCTTTTTATCTCATTGAACCACATTTTACTTCTTAATGACAAACATATATGTCAGATTTTTGAAATTCAAAACACAGAAGTGGTAAAATTTCATTTAAACGAAAAATCAGTTTTTATAAGTACCACTTAGTGGTTTCACTATTCATAAAAAATTCAAGTTTTTCAAAAAAAATACCAAAAATTCACCCTAAGATATATTTGATATTCCGAATTCAAAAATGAAGTCCATTTTACAAAATTAACAGAATATAAGTTGCATTAATTAATTTAATAATTAATTCCGGCTGTCAGAGCAAATAGCGTGTTTTTATGAAACAATAATTATCAAAAGATTAACACTAGTTTAAGTCCGATTTCAAAGTGAAATTAATTACAACCACCACTATTGGATTTAATGGTAAAAATATTTTCTAATTTCACTTTAAAACCAATTCAAATGATAATCTAATAATATAAATAAATTAGATTAAAAAGAGGTTTTGAATTAAAATACAACATTTTACACTATTCATTAAAAAATGAATTTTATCAGAAAGATAACGAAAATTTACACAAAGTAAGTTTTGATGTCCCGATTCTAAAGAAGAGTTATTTTTGGTACAATAGAATTTATAATATTGATCAAAACTATATTTAATGACGGTTTTTCGTCAAAAGGTGATAAGTGAATCCTTAGTGAAAATTAGGGTATAAATGCATAAAATTGAATTCTTTCCGTATTTTAATCCTTTATCTTTTATTGGGTAAATGTAAAAACATTAAAAAACATATATAATCATATTGTAGTTATTTATATCCATTCCCGCAAGTACAATGACTACTTGTTAACTAAAATTTAAAATAATATTATTTTTTTACTTGTGTGCAATGTAAGTTTTCAAAGAAACTCATCGTTGCGTATCGAGTTCGCTATCAGACATAGAAACCCCTTTTAATTAAAATTAATATTTAATTTGTAAATATTAATAAATATTAAAATTATTTATTCTTTAATTACCTGGGATGTTACATTGATTCCATTTATAGTCACCTTGAAATATTCAATTTCCTATAATCCTTGAACATTGAATTTCTATTAAATATTATTATCATTTATAATGGTTATTATAAATGCCTAAATTGTAGTCCATTTTTACATACAATGTTTACTTTGAATATAATTTGATATCTGATGAAATATCCATAAATATGCATCTTTTATTCAAGTAGGATATTTGATAAGGCACTTTATTCATGAATTAAATTGATCATCTGATATATAAGGAATGATTTATCAAGTACAAAATGGGTTTGTATTTATTATAGATTTACCATAGATGCATAGGTTGTCTCATGGGATGAATTCAAATCATTTGCCTAAGTTGATCATATTTTTTACCTAGTATTTAATAAATTTTCTTTTAAATTGTATTGATGGTAAATGTACCATAAACATAAGAAATGTGGAATACAATAATTAAGTATATCCATTATTTTGAATTAGTTATTATGTATACAAGATAATTTTGTCCTAAGTATCAATAGTTTCATTTCAATCTAATTTTAATGATTAAATTTCATGTGCTTTGGTTATTTTCTGTGCCATATTTATTATACCTTATCTTGTTATTTATATGGGAATTTTTTCAGTTACCACCTTTCCATATTATTTATATTTTTAGTTCCTGGATTATGTGGAATGTGCATTAAGTTATTACCTTTTCGTATTTAATATTCTCATTGATTCATTATTGTTTCCACTATACTACACCTTACTAATAATTTTAGCTCAACCTTATTTTTTTTTCCATCCCCAAGATTCCTATAATTTTACTAAGAAATATATGAATGTATATAATTAATGGAATAATGTTATCAAAGGAAAAAAATTATGTAATAATTTTTTTATTTATTTATAATAAAAGTATCATGTTTTTAACTAGTTTACCAATACCACTAAACTCTTTGGTCATTCTAGATTTGATTCATTGTAGTAACGTGAATGTAATGGTAGTAGTCACAAGATCTATGATTTTGGGGTCATCTCAGTATAGTTGGTATCAAAGTAATTCTTGTTAAAACAATGTGAACAATATTTAGGAAAACAAATATTAGATAAAATATACAAATGTATACTTTAAGGATAAGTATATAAGAAAATCATATAATTTTTTAGGTAAATATTATGTGGGGATTCATAGAAATACATCTTTATCTGGTTACTACTAGTGGATGTGGTTTTGAAACAGATGCACTTTGCTGTAACAAATCCAACAAGGTGTGTGGGGCCTAGAAAAAGCGTAACCTGGTACACGATAGTATGCCTTACTGCGCACCTCATTTGACCCTCCCTAGGGATATGTTTAGGACAATAATAATTTTCAATAAAAATCATTATGAAGGATTTGAATAAATAATGGAAACTAATTTCCTAGTTTAATCGTCAGACCAAGGAATGTCATATGATGACATAAAATGGTTGATTTATTTGAATTTGTTATAAAATTAAATTTAGATGTATTTTAACCAATACTATTTGGGTTATAATAGTCGTGAAACATCTATTTATCTTTTAAAATTTTATAATCCCATATGTCTTCATTAACCTAGGAGTGATTGATGACATCATTTGATTGTGAGATAATAGTTTACCATAGGTCTTTAGTATTAAACATCTATTATGGTTTTATGTGATTAATGAAATTTTGAAAAAATATATTGAAAGTATATGTTTTTAAGAAAATCAATTTGTTTAATAATAACATTACAATATATTGACCTATTTATAAAGGTATTGAACAAATTTAGTGTTGAAATAAAAATATTAATATTAAAAATTGTAAAAAAGGCATCATTATAGAAAATAAATTTCATGGAGTAATGGATGAATTAGAATATGATGGAATCACCACCAAAATATGGAATTATTCATATGAAACTGAAATTTATAAACTATGTATACTTTCTTATATTCATTGGATGTAAAAAACTTACTCAACATTTTTAAAATGATATAAAAAATGTTTTCCAAATAAATTAACATTTTCTGAACTGATGCTCATTTAAACCATAAAAAATTTATGGATTCGATTAGCTTAACGTTCAAATGAAGGATAACTTGTTTCATATTGATGGCCTCAATCATACCATGTAAATATTCATTATTTTCATCATTGTATGTATCTCTACTTCCCAATAATGTTATTCTACTTAGGTACCTAGTTATAAGTTAGTTGATGTGAACTTTTTTACTTCTCATTCACTCTTTTCAAGAAGATGTTTGGTGAAAATATTTCATGATGTGGGATTTAAAAATAGAAATATCAATCAATTTATTTATATGGTAAATTTTATATTTGAATGATGATATTTAATTAATGTGGGGAGAAAATAACACCATAAAATTCTAAAATATGATCATTGTATTCCATAGTGTGTTTGACACACAAAACCAAACACGCAAGGGAATATTATATCCCAACTATTTATAATATATTTACTATTTAAAATAAATTCAATATATGGTATATTTTTCATTTCATTCAACACTTAGTTAGCTTCTTTCTCATATAACACTCACATTCTTTGATTACACGCATTTCAGACAAGACTGAATTTTACTGAACCACAATATTTTATTAAAAATATTATTATAATATTACATATCCACTAAATAATTAGTTACGAATAGTATTTACTAACTTATAAAAATATATTTTTAAATGAATATAAAATGAATTCCTTTGTTAAAAATTCACTATAAATTAATATAAAAACAAATTAAATATAAAAGGAATGTCTTTATATAAAACAATTTTTATGCTCACAAAGTTCTTTTACCATAATAAATTAAATTGATAAAAATAATTGAATTTTATTAATCCAATATGTGTATTATTTATTTAATAAAATATGTTTTATTTATAGATAATTCATTTTATAGGTATATGATAAGAATAAATTCCATTTTACATGAAAAATATTATTTTTTAAAAAAGTCAATTTTACTATCATTTTATGGGGAATCAGTTCTAAATCCATTTTTTGGATATTTTATAATTTTAATATTAAAAATATACTATTTTTAAAATATATACATAATAATTAAATTATTATTAATTTTGGGTATTTTTTGTTGAGGTTTTGTTTTTTGGTGAATAATGAAAAATATTGAATTTTAATGGTATGTTTATTTTTCATATAATTTATTTATTAGGATAAATTATGTTTTTGATTTTTTATGAACTTCAACCTAAATGTTTTAACATTTTTTAATACAATTTAGTTCATTTTAATCAATTTTACATTGAAATTTAATATAAAAACAGAACAAACATTTGAAAATTATACTTTAAAAACAATCTTTTTCAACCTGTATGAGGGACTAAATTAAAATTAATTTTATCCAGTTTATTACTTTTAATATTTAAAAATGGAATCAATAATTTGAATCAAAAAAATTTTTATAATTTTTGATAAAATAAACTTAATTATTTACCAAAAATATTTTTGAAAGTAATTAAAATTCATTTCAGTAATTAAGAGGAACATTGGCTTATCAAGGGAATACATTTAAAACTTAAGATCCAAAATGACCTAGAGAATTGAAAAAATATACTGTATTTCCATATTATGAACATAATAAACATTTTATTAAATTTGAAGAATTATTAGATAAAATTTTAAAAGTAAAAATGTGGGTGAAATTCCGTTTTCCAAAATTTAAAATAATGTCACTCCTCCTCCACTATAAAATGGCACTCACACATCCCATATTCTCATTACATGAAATCCATTTGGATATACCAATTTTCACTAAAATAATATCTTAATATCCCTCCCCTAAAGCTATAATCCTATCCTTGTGTAGAAATCTATCAAAATTATCCCTTTAGTGAAAACCAAAATGAGTTACCTAAATAAGAGGTAACATCCCTCCTCAAGCACTTTTTTTTATCTTCATTGTCCACACCCTAAAATGTTATTCTTCTAGAATTATATACTAAACCCAGTAAGTTCAATAAAAGGAGATTTTTTTATTCTACTGGTATTTACATCACTTACACAGAATTCCATATAATGGGTAACGAACTTACCATTCGTGTGCAATGAACTACCATTATATGAAATTATTAATTTTCTAGTTTTTTTACCACCTTTAATGGGTTGGAATTATGATGGAAAAAAATACATATATGATATATATAATATTTATAGTTTATTTATACTTCATTAATTAATATTACTTCATACCTTTTTTTCTTTCCATTTTCATTAAATACAATAACATTGTATGTGAATGTGTGGACTACTACAACCTCAAACTGAAGAGATTCATTCACAATATAAATTGAAGGTGTAAAATATGGTTTTAATAAACCTATGAAACATTTATGAAATAGAAATGATACCTTAATTATATATATATATATATCATTAATTTTTCATTATTTAAAATTCAAAAAATATAGTAGCATTCAAGTGTAGGTACGACCTACCGTCTCCTTGAATAATGATTTTCATTTCTTATCTCAAAGTATTTTTAATTATTTTAAATACATAAAAACAGAATATATATATACATATATATGAAATTTAAATCACGGATTATTTTCTGGATATGATGAAAATGTGACCTAATTAATAATAACAACAAGAAACCAGTTAAAACATACCAGACAAACAAGGCCATTAATAACCAAAATACTGAAAATAATGAAATATTAATAACTAATGGGTAATAATAAAATATATTATTTTAATATATGATATTATAAATATTTTTATAGTTATATTATATGTTATTAAAATGTTTAAAACCTTTATAATGGTAGTAATAGGATGTTTACTTGAAAGAAAACACAATGTAAGAGATTTTTATCACACTTTTTACATCTTTGAGATAAATGTCATATTCACCACTTAATTATTTTTTGTAGTGTATCTATTTATCATTTTGATATATTATATCATGAAATATATTATCCACATAATATTTTTAGATTATATTTTAATTAAATCATCTAATGGGATTTTAAATACGTGTTACCAGGTGTAAATGAAATTGATAATCATATTTGTTTTCCATATTTTATATTACTTCCTTGTTGTTGTTAATAATCCAAGAATATGTGTGTATTAGATTTTCACTATATATTTTTTGTATTTCAACATGTTTTATGTATATTTTAATTTTAAACACATAATATATTAATTAACTAACTCTAAATTCAAATTTAGAGTCTTTTCAAGGGTTCATATCATTAATTTTTTTTATTCAAATTTTTTTTCAGTTAAATTACCATTCAAAGAAATTATTTGACCATTTTCCAATAAACCCTTAAACATTATTCTACTATGGTTATTAATTACATTTTCAAGAATTAGTACCATTTTTTTGAATCTTTGGTAATTAAATTTTTTTACAAATTTTCTTCAACAAAACTCAACTTTATTTTCCTCTTTAGTCAGAGACCAGTTTTCATCTAAAACCATGTTTTCTAAAAAAAAAATTATTCAAAAATGTGTTTAATATTTCTAAAAATGTTTATTAAATAAAATTTTACCCTATTATTTGATATTTTTTTTCAAGTTAATATATGTTTCATATATACAAGGTATTTTCCTATATTTTTACAATAAAAAATGATTGTTATTTTTACCTCTTATGTCATGTATGAATTTACCCCTCGCCACTTCTTCAAATATTCCTTTTAAAATTTTAATTATATTTTTATTGAAGATTTTTTCAAATGTCTTTTTCAATGAAAATTATTTTCAAAAAAAGCGCAATAAAATGTATATTTTACTCATGAATATTTTTAAAATATATTTTATATTTTTTAATTATTCAATGAAAAAAACCCTTAATATTTACTCCACATAGGATATTTTATATTGATATTATCCTTATTATTCATCTGATTTAATTTTGATTGATTGGGAAAAGGATATTAATGACATTCACTTCCTTGATTCCATTGTTAGTTCCCTTGAAATATTCAATTTCCTATGATCATTTAACATTAAATTTCCCTTAAATATCTATATCTTTTATCTGTGATATTATTATTTCTTAAACTGTATACCGTTTTTATATAAGGTGTTTAAATTGAATGTAATTGGATATCTGAGTAAGTAATTATAAATCAGAATATTATTCTCTAAGAAGTTGTTTGATAAGGCACATTATTCATGAATTAAATTTATCAATTTTTAAATGAGAAATGATTTGGATAGGTATGACAAAGGTTCCACCCAATTATAGATATCACTTCAAAACAAGGACAATCTCATGGGATGAAATTTGTCGGCTAGCCTAAGGTAATTGGTTTTATTACCTAGTGTGCCTTAAACTGTCTTATAAATGGTCTTGAATGTAATGATACCATGATCTTAGGAGACATGGAATCCAATAATTTTTAATTTCCTTTATTTTTATTAAATAACTATTCATCCATGATATTTGCTTTGGACATATCTACAGATTGATTTCATTTTCAGTTAATTTCCAAAATTGAATGTGTCTATTTTGTTTCCCATAACATATTGATTATGACTTATCAAGTTTTTTAAATTGGATTTTATTTCTTTATTATCTTCCGATATTTTTTATCCATTTTGTTAATTCATTAAATGGCATGTGTGTCATATTATTACCTAGCCATATTGAATGTTTTAATTGATTCATTATTGATTCTATTATACTTGACATAACCTAGAATTTGAGTTCAAAATTAGTTTTCCCCTTCCCTAGGAATTCAATAAGTGTACTAGTAATTATATTCACTTTTATCACAGGGAGAATAATGTAATAGAATAATGAAAAAATTATATTGTAATTAAACTAATTATTTGTTGTACAAGATTCATGTATGTGTCTAATTTACCAATACTACAAAACTCTTTGGTCCTTTATTATTTTATTCCTTAATGTAATTAAAATTTAATTGTAGAATACACCAGCTTCGAGCTTCTTGGATCAGGTCAGTACAACATAAGACTATTTTTTTGTATTTTTCAGAAAAGACTAATTTTTTTGAATAGTGCAACATAATAGATTTTAATTGAAATTTTTTTTGACTAAATTATTTATAAAGATATAATATAATAATAAAATGTTTTTAAAGTAAAATTAGTATAATTATATATCAATTCATACAAATTAGTTCATTTTAATCATTTTTATATTGAATTTTTATATAAATATATTATAAATGATTTTATATTTTTTCTTATAAAACCTTATTTCTTGTCCCGTATATGGAATTAAAATTAAATTTAATATTTAAACTTATGTGAATGGATTTTGTAAAAATACATTCCATATTGGTAATAACAATAATTTTTATTATATAATAAGATTATATTAATTTTTTACCAAAAAGAATTGTGAAAACCTTAAATATTAATTATCATGGATAATGTAAAAACATATTTTAGTGGGGTTAAGCTAAAAAATAAATGTTAAAATAACATAAAAACATGATTGAAAACTATTTAATGGAAATATTAAGGCCTTATAATGTATAAGTCTCTATAATAATTATTTGGAGACCATTCTGGAATGTTAATAAAATGGGTATGCAATTATTATTTCAAAAATTACAAGTGTAACACTAACCTCACTTATAAAAGGAATCCCCCACTCCTCTATTATTAATACCTTGAAAACTTCTTTGGTTAATTACCTACAAAAATATATTCCCAAATTATATAAACTCATCCCATATTCCTTTTCTTATTTATAAATCCATCCTATGAATACTTTATGTATAATCATAATTTGGGGGCCCGTAGAAGTGGTAAAATTACTAACTATTCATTACTTATTTATTTATTCCACCACCTCCTTCAAATATTATTAATTTATGAATATTTAATAACAAAATAATATAAAAATTAAAATATTGTATTCTTTAATATGAAATACCTATATCCATATCCTCTTCCTTAAAATGGGAAATGATAATATCACAAATGTTTATGGTGAACTACCGCATCAAGGACTAATGTAACTTGTTTTCTAATAGAACCTCTCACAGTTGGGAGTGATGATGGATATAAATTATATATATGGTATTTATGACATTATAATACCTCTTTATAAATTACATCATTTATATATTTATTTATTCCTAATGTTCCTACAGGAGTCATTGAGTCCACACGGGCGACAGACAGATTTGAACTGTATTGTATCCCGAGAATTACCAAAAATTAGGGTTTAGTATTGTGAAATTATTGGGTTAATCCCATAGGGAAATAATCTAGAAGTAAAGTATTATGAATTGGGACCTTTTGTTTTAGTATTCCTTTCTAATTGGGTCATTTTGGGAACCCTATTTCTAGAGGATTAATGGTTCATCCAGAATAATAGAGGGATCGGGATAAATTTTATAGATTAGTAAAAAAGATGATCTAAATTAATACATGGTAGGATCATATGGTTTAAGATGTGAAGCATACAGATGTCAACTGTTGACTACATTCAAATAAACTAATTATACCTAAGAGGTAAGAATTCCTTGATCAGGGAGTAGTGATATCCTAGATTCATTAGGTTCATAATATAAGTCCAATTGTATTTTATGATATTTTTTTAACATAATATACTCCATCATGGGTAGGTTCCTTCACTATAATATCCCATGGTCTAGGATGTTCGAATGAATTAAATTTGAAATTAACTCTGAAACTGATTACTAATCCTTAAGGGTACAAAGTAGACAGTTATATATTTATTGGGTTTATATATCCCTAATCATGATACCTGACCTAGGTGGATTACCCACTCATGGTAGGATTGACTGTGAGTTAATGAATAATTGACATTGTTCCCAACATGCTTAAAACAATGGTGTTTAAAAAATTGATAAAAATGAAATGACTTAAACAAAATAATTGGAACGAGCAAGTTATCGTGATTAAAAAAATGTAAAACGAGACTAATTCCTTGCATAAAATGGAAATAGATGCAATATGAGCTCATCTATGATTAGTGTTAATAACGATGATGAATGAAGGTGATGACAAAAAATGGAATGAAGGTGATGTCCAAAAAACACTCATGGTGCTTGTATTTAATAAAAAATTTTTGGGAAAAAAAATTTTGATTTTAGAGTTGAGGAATTAAAAGGGAACATGAGAGTAAAGAAAAACATAAAAAAATTCTTCTATGGAGCTCTCTCAAATTTGCTGCCCCACTACTTTATTTATGGGTCAAAAATTACATGATGTGTACGGTGGATTCACGCCATTTAATTTCGACCTATGAATTCCTTTATATATTTTGAATCTATTAATATCTCCAATATACCACATCTGATATTTATATATTTTACTCATTTCATGTCATTTATCCATGAAACATAATGTGTAACTGCCTTTAAGCTTTATCTTTATGGTGGGAATTTTGTTTTAATGTTTTTTTGTTGGATACTCATGTTGTGTAATGTATTCTTCATAATTATTCTTCATAAAATGATTCATGACTTTCCCTTTGGCTTGCATCATGCTGTGAAACTATACAACATGTTGTGTAATGTGGTTTCATGATATGTAATAGGTTAATTATAATCTTTTTTTTTTCGTATTTTCTATTTTAAAATTTTGGAAGATTTTTATCAGAAAAATTCCTAACATACGAAATCAATTATCATTAAAATCAATTATAATCCTTTTATAAATTAAATCCAAAAAATAATATCTAATTATATATTATCAACTACTCTAACACATAAAAAATTTCATTTCCTCGAGAAAAAAAGATGTCAATAGTTAAGTTGAAAATGATAAAACAAATAAAATAGGAAAAATTCATTACATGGAGTAAAATAAATCTATGTGAATGTAGTAAGGGTTGGTCCCCACAACCATCCCTATAGAGAAAATTGGCCTTACCTCATAGCTTAGTTATTTAAAAAATCTAATCATTTAATTATCATCTCTTAATTGTTCCTTGAATTTATATAACCATTTGAAAATAACATAAAATGAATTTTCTCTCAACACTCATGGTAAAATGAAATATACGTTATGATAATACCTTAAATACATGCTTATAGACATGGGCTCTCACTGGTTCTATCATCTCCACTAAATAAGTAAAAGTATAAAATTTATCATGAGGTTTGTAGTAATTAGGTTCTAATAACTCTTGGGCAGTGGGAAATTGGGTAAATAGTGAAGATAAAGATAAAAAAGGAGGTTAGGTTCTGAATTATAATTCATAAATGTCATTATTAGTGAATTAAAATGACTCGTTCATGTCCATACTCCAAACTGCTTAGGTATGATCCATTTTTATGTCTAGTATGTTGATAATGTGACATTGTATTCTTTTCTTTTTTTATCTATTAAAAGTCATGTCTAGGATAGATCTCATATCAGTCCCCTAATAACATATGATCCATTGAGGGATTAATCAATCTGAAAATGATAATTTTTTACCTTCCTAATACACAAATCATGTCAATTGTTCTTTTCCTTTTCATTTTTCAACATAACAAAATTGAAATGATATTCTATAAAGTAGAAAAGGATCACAACCAAAAATTAGAATGAGAAACTCAATACATCTCAATAATAAAATCATCTTATTCTATATATATGAACCTCCAAAATTATTCAATAGTAAAATCTTTCACTACACAAAACAGCAGGGTAAGAAGGAAAAGTCTTCTGTGATTAGATTCATCAGATATGGTCATTAATGCAAACTATGGCCTTAATGGAAAAAATTTCAAGGATGGTATTAAGAAAACATGGATGAAAAAATATTTCCTTAATCATTTTAAAATTATACTTGTTAAGTAATATCCACAATATGATCATCATACATGTTATGATAGATTTATATGTCCCATGTATCACCCAAGAAAAATTCCCAAAAAATATATGCAACAGTAGTGTTAGAATCCTCTTGGGAATGAAAATAAAAATAAAAACTATAAATCACTAATGGTAAAAAAACAAATTAGTAAGTTAATTAACAATTACTTTAAAAATTTTGAATTTCAATTAAATCTGTATTTCTTAGAAATCATCCTAAAATATAAAAATATACAAAACATATATTCTATTCAAATAAAACATAACAATTTATTTTATATCAATGGGAATAATGTTTTTATACTCTAAATCATGCTTTTAATTTTTAAAAATGTTATCTAGAAAATGAGAACCTGAAAAAATAAAAATGTATCGAATGTTAAATTCTTGAAAAACACCCCCACTCATAGACGTATAAAGTTTTCACACTATCCATAGAATTTTTTTAAAAAACTATTATAGAAAATAATGCCCACAAAATCTAAATGGAAATTGAAAAATTAAATATAAATGTAATTGAGAGATCCCTATATGTAGTGGAATTCTATGAGAGAATATGGGATGTTTTGATTTTGAAGATGGGAAATCAAAAAATGGGATATAAATCAAAATTCCAAAATAGAAAAAACATTTCATAATCGGTTTACTACATTGATAAGAATAATAATAGAAAAGTACATATTATGATGAGAATTGGTAACCATTTTAATTTAAATTCCACAAATTTTTACAATATAGTTAAAAAAGAACTCAAAATGAAAATAAAAAGAATCTAGCATGACGAGTAAAACTTAAAAGTGATGAACTATAAGTTGCATCACATTAATAACTAATAGAAAGTCATCATCTAGACAGATAGACTAGAATATCTGGTTTTGTAGACTATCATCTCAGTGTCTCCTTTAGTGTCTGCCACTACTTGTTTCCGTGTCCTCAAGATCACGAGGTCTTTTTTGGGATTGATTAATTCATGAGAAAAGCGAGCATGGACATCATGTGCAAGGAAAGCTAGCTTAGCAGGTAGTGGTGGTTACATCCCATGAAACTCCAATGAAATTTCCTGATGTTGACATTATATTTTTTTACATGTAGAGTCACCCTTTGAACCAGAACAGAAGGATACATAGGTTTATCAACAACCATAAATGACACAATGGATCTAGACATGTATATTTCAAAATTGAATGATATGAAAATCTAGTTGGGTAAAAGTGACACGAAATCAGTACTCATATATAGATAGACGAGTGTAATAGTACAAATTGTGGTAAAATGTGGAATAAAAATTGAAACAGCTGGCCCCAAACCAATAGTCTAAAATCAAAATGAAAATGTTGAATACTAAGATAAACTAGTAGAAAAAAAATCTCTTCTATAGTACACTCATGATCAGAAGGTGGTAGTGGTTAGCTGACTGAATCAATGCTAGGGATGACAACATGATGTAAAAGATCATTTATGGAGGGTAGAGTCACCATGGAGGGAATATGGGCTGATGTGTGAGGTGGAGAATAGTTGATCATCAGTGTGGTCATCGTTCTCACAGTTGGATCTATAGAGGTCACCTCGGATGATGTAGCAGTGACCAACCACTTTCCACTATGGTCCTATACAGCTTGGTTCTCTTGCTAGGTAGTAGGTTTTGTGATGTCTTATGGTGGGTTAGGGTGTGAGGTGGGTGGTGTGGGAGTATTGGAAGAGGAGGTTCCTGCATATTCAAGTGGTGGATGATAGAATGAGGCATAACAGAGTAGTGGGTTGGTAAAATTAAAAAACCCTGCGAAGGGTATATGAAAATGGGTAAAGATGCAATATAGGATCTGAAGGATATAAATCTATATTTCCTAAAAATTGGGTATCATGGTATGGGTGGATGACACAACAATGGATGTTGTAGTGGTAGGGTAAGGGATATGGGTTGAAGTTTCATGAGTGAATGTGGTTAGTGGATCGATTTTAGGGTCTAGTTGTGGTGTAAGGTATGGTGTAGTTGATGCCTCAGTAATGCATATGGCCTAATGGTGAATATCATCATCCCATACCAGTAACTTCATCTTCTTTTGCATCATGAAATTAATGATCTATATGGTTCCCTGGGAGGGGAGTGGAGGACTATCATAAAAATCACTAAGTTATAGGGAAATTAGAGTAATGAAATAACCACCCATCAAGGTTGGTCACAACTAATGTTTACGAGACTTATAGTAGTAGGAAAACAGTGTATCCATGTTGATAGTTGGTCCACCCTTGGAATATTACAATAGGATTACATCTACATGGATTGTGCAACCATATTACTCTACCCATGGAAACCATGCATGTTTCAATGATCTATGAATTATTTGTAAATATGAGCGATGCAACCAAGTAAAATTGGCAATACAGAGGTCATGTGGTATATTAGGGTCCCATTCAATAATATTCCATATTTTTCTTGAATCGTGCCAGTGTTTATTGATCTAATGTTTCAGAAATAAATAAGACACAGAAAAACGTTTTGTATAAATGATCATACCAATACCAAACTTAGGGAATGTTAACTCATGAGGTTATCCACCCAAACGGAATCATAGGATATCAATGTCAACATCAAAAATATACAAGAACTCCAAAAACATCTCCTTGTACATCTCTTCTTGAACTTCAACAATGCGGTCCAAATTGAGTGTCTTGAGGAGTTAAATTATGCTATCAAGGATGTTTACGGAGGCGATGATGGACATGACTAGTTTCATGTTCATCTACATGGTCTTTGACTACATTATGGGGAGGTTCACACGATGCTTTGGGTTTGAGAAGCACATAATGGGTTACAGGTAGAGGTTTTCATCATTGGATGAGTCCTACGAGCATGATGATGATTTGTCACTAGTTGTGGTAGGAGGTGTGGAAGGGACATAAGGTGTGGTAGGTGATGTACCTCTTGGGATAATGGTTGGCGGCATCTTGTCATTGTCTAAAGATGACTCGGAAGGTTTTTTCCATAATTTTGTTGTCTTTTACATTGAGGGATGAGGATTTTAGTGTTGGGAAAAGAGGGTGTGGGGTTTGGTGGAGGTCCTAGGAGGAGGAGGGGATTTTTGGTTGTGGTTTTGTGGTCTTGGAGAGGGTAAAGGTGGTCGTGGCCAAGAGAATAGTTTAAGGGGAGGTTGGGAGTATTAGAGATAGGATGAGGGTTCCTCCTAGAGGGATGCATAATTAGGGATGTTGGTCGGCTTCTCATCATGAAGGGGGGGAGATGGTGTGAGAGGAGTGGGGAAGGTATGGGTGGTGAATGGGTGTGAGAAGGGATGAGAGAATGGATTAGCTAGTATGTATAGTAGGGAGGCGAATCATAAAGAGGGTTGGGGTTATTAGGTCGTCAACCTAGGGTCCACGACATGTTTTAAAAAAACTATCCCATGTGTTACATGACATGTAACCATGATTGAAATCGTGCAATTCATAATTTTTATAATAAATTTGATAGAAAAGGTACATGTCATGTAATAGGGTTACATGACGTGTAATTGACTGTTTTAGCCCAAATTTTATTCTATCCCTGTCATCTAGATATTGGGAGATCATAATATTTCCTAAGGCTATCATAATTTAATCTATGTTATGATGACCTACACTGGGTTGCCTCTGAGTTAGATGTTCCTTTAACGATGGGATCTTGACTAAATCATGGCTTAGATGAACTTAATGATGGTCACAGAGAATTCACATAAGGGTTCTTGAAATATTTTCATCCTTCCCATTAACCCTGAATGGTGGTACACCCTCCCTGTTAATTTCAATGGTTCCATAGGGAAAATATTTAATTACTTCAAAGGGGTCGAACAATCTTAATTTCAGTTTCGCAAGAAATAGTTTTAATCTAGAATTTAATAAGATGATTTTATTCCCCAGGATAATTATGCATCATGCGATCTGATTCTAAGACTATTTGTCTGTTATATCCTTTTAGATCGTGAAATTATCATGTAAATAATTAATGATTTCATCCAATTCATCCAACTGTATCATCTAGTTTTCTCCATATTTTTCAGAATCCAAAATCTACTTCATAATTTACCAAAATGGGGGATGTTATAGTTCAACTGGAATACGACACGTTTCCTATAAACTAGTCTGAAATGTGTTCTACCAATGGGTGTTTTTTATGATGTGTTGTATACCCATTTTGCATCATCCCATTTCAAACACCAATCACTTCCACTTGTATTTAAATTTTTTTCAAAAAAAAGCATGATCTCCCAATTTTAAATTTCAACTCTCCAATATTTTTTGAGGGAGTCAGGGAGTTCCTGTGTTGTAATAGATTTAATATTTTTCAATCAATCCTTTTTCCAATTGGTAGGTAAAATTTATTCCCAGATCACATATGAGTAATATTGTAAATCCTAACCTTGATAACCCATTATTTTTTACGAAATTCAGGACCACTTTTGTTGTGTCACATGATGTGGCTTTGTCTTATACCCACTTTGATTTATAATAAATGTTGAATAGAATGTAATATTTTTTATGTGAATTGGGAAATGGTCACATGAAGTCTATTCCCAAAAATATGATTATTTTTACTTCTATGATTGGGTTTTGAGGAACTTTGTTTCTTTTTCCAATGTTCCCAAATTCACTGGAATCAGTCACATATCTGACAGAATTCCATTGTGTCATGCTATAGGGTGGGAAAAAATTCAACATTGTAGAATAATTTCCATCGTAGGCTCGGGTCCTTGATTCCCTCTAGATGGTGATGTGTGACACATTTCAATCACATCTGGGATCTAATTTTTAGGGATGTGACATCATATTAATCCATCAATAAAACATTGGAATAAGGGGGTTTAACATATTAGTAATGTTTTGATTTAGCCAAAAATATTTTCCGTTATTAATATAATAGGTCTTGGTGCAAAAATAATAGGGTTAGATAATTAGTAATATCATAGAACCAGTGTTGAACCTTAATGATGAAAAGTGTTTCCTAAGTAAAATAAACATTGATGTTAGTATCATCTTCATCCTTGATGATAGGTAGAGGATGTCTAGATTAATGGTTATCGATCATATTTTCCATTCCTTTGGTATCATTGATCACAATATAAAATTCCTAGAGAAAGAGGATCCATTTATCATTCTTTTCTTGGCATTGTTATTGTTCAATAAATACCTTACGACAGAATCATCTGTATTCACCATCACCTTGGACAATACTAAAGAGGAAAAATATTTCTTATGTACATACATAAATTCTTACATTTCTTTCTCAGTAGTAGTGTAGTTGGATTAAGCTTCATTCAGTGCGTGGCTGGCATAATAGATAGTACAGATTTTCTGACCAATTCATTGTCCTAAAACAATGCCCACAACAAACACACTGGTGTCACAAATCAATTAAAATTCCTTGTCCAAGTTAGTTGAAATGATGATGAGGGATTCTATCATACTCATATTCAAATTGTTGAATTCCTTTTGACATTATTTAGTGAATTAAAAAGGTTATTATTCTGCAATTGGTGTGTCAATGGGTGAGAATTGTTTTCAAATTTGTCTACAAATTTCCTATATAATATAGCATGGCTAAGAGGACTTCTTATACCCATAACTAATGAAGGTTTGGGTAAATCCATGATGATGTTTATCTTGGTAGGATTGAATTATATGCCTTCATAGAAGATTTTATGCCTACGGACTATGCCTCCATGAATCATAGAATGAAATTTTTCACAATTTAAGACTAGATATTTTTCTTCATAACATCGAATAAATAACTTTATATTATTTAATAATGTTTCAAAATATCATCCCTAAACTGATAATTCATCTTTGAAAATTTCTAGAAATTCCACTTCCATATCATGGAAATTATACACCATGCATCTTTGAACTATTTCTTCAGAATAACAAAATTTGAATGACATGAACATGTTAAAGAAGGTTCCAAATGGGCATGTTAATGTATCTTTTGATTGATGAGTTTGGTCGACCGTATTCTTATTGAATCTGGAATATCCATCCAAGAAACAATAGAATTATTGTACTAAAGGACATTCCAAAATTTGATCTGCGATGAGTAAAGGAAAATGATCCTTTTTTATTCTTTTCTTCATGCTTTCATAATCCTTGCACACTTTCCATCCAGTGATAGTGAATGTTGAGATCAATTCACTTTCAATAATATTTTCCACTATGTTTATACCCTTCTTGTGAACTACTTGTTGAATGATATACCACTCACAATCAGTCATTGAAAATATTATTCCAGTAGCCAAAAGTGTCTGAACATTGTAGTGACAACTTCTTTCATTGGTGGTGTGAGCCTCATTTGGGGATGATGTTTGGGTTTTTCATGTTCCTCGTGTAGAATTTTTTGAGTGCATACATTCAGACTGATTCTTTTGATGTCATCCACTCTCTAAGAAAATTGAAGGCTTCAATCTTTTTATGAATTCATCCAATTTTTCTTCTTGTGACCAGGAAATTTTGTAGTTTTTGAATATGTGAGAAGAGGTTGAATCTCCTATGTATGAATACATAAGTGTATTGGGTTGAGTTTTCAATTATAGATTTGGGTATTTAATGATTAAAGGGGTAAAGGATGTAAAACTATCCCTTGTGAGATGTTTATTGAATCTTACTTACTCAAAATAATTCTCTACATATGCATCTGAGAGAGAATCCTCATTGTATTCTTATATGTCCATATATCCATTTTCTTCATGGGTAAGAAAAATAGTGTTAAAATAAATAGAATTGTAATTTTTTGGATGTTTTGACAAGGTTGACGACTACATGTTGTTCTCTAACTCAGAATATTAGATGTTAAAGATTCAAATCTACTAGAGAATGTCATGTTTCTACTAATGATATTCTGAGAATAATGGGGCTGTCACATTCTTCTTATATGTGCTGAACTATTAATTCTACTAGAAGGATGATTTTTGCACATTTAACTAACACATCCTCAAGAATTTCTCTACAGTACATTACTGGAAGGTCTCCAAGATATAGTTTTACTCATGTTATTTTGACCTCTTGTGGTCCCAACAAGAGAAATACACTCATTTGAATTAATTTGATGCTTTATCCTTGATCACATAGATCTCATACAAATTGCATTCCCCAATATCACATAGAATTGAAATACCCATAGGATATCTCATATTTGATGGGATATTTTTTTTGAAAAATAGCAGGGAATAATTTATTCAATAAGGTGACATTAAGTTATTCAATTTTTTTATTAGATAGTAGATCCTTAAGGAATTTTTGACAAACTATCATATAGTAAATAGTCTCTACAAATGGTATGTTGATATGAAGTTTCTTGAAAATTTCCAAAAAAAATCTTGTATGGTTTCTCTTTTCTACCTTGTCTTTCTCTTTCGGGAAAAGAAGGGTGTGCCATGTATGGTAGTGGGGAAACATATAATGGATTATTTGGTTTCTCATGTTTCGGTTACATTTATCTGGTGATTCCTCCTGGTATATTATGTGAGTGGTTTAATCAATATCTTATTCATTCACAATTGAAGACTTGATAGGTTTTTTTTATTCATCTGTCTAACCTCGTTGTTGGAAATCCAAAATTACCAACCATTATAAACTATATAATTAGATTCTTCCCTTGAGTATGTCTCTGTATCACCATTTTAGATACCTTGTAATTTTTCAGACAAAGTCTTTTTGATCTGACGCATATGAGCTTCGAGATTAAAAAAAGAGGTTCATTAGTTTTACATATCTGAATCTTGATTATTAATTTATTTGTTTTATTTTTGAGAAAAAGTAGACAAGTTTTTTTCCAAGTTACTCCAGGAGGGGATCAGTTTTCTACAGATGACATGGTTGAGCTGGTTGAAAATATTATTGTTCTCTTTGTTGGAATGATTATATCATAATTTTCTAGTGTGAACATGGAATAGTATTATTAGATTTTTATGATGGTGTTCTGTGATAAAAAATGTTTCTTGCCACTACTCAATTGATAATATATTTGGTTGTTTTTGAGGTTGCTACTAAGTCGGCATGTACTAATAGTAATGTTGGTGTTGTTGAAATGGTTGGTTTTGCTGATTTTCATTAATTTAAATACAATATATTTCTTTCGGCTCATCAAACACCTTAATTATAGTCTTGGTATTGTTTTGGGAAATTACACATCTCACATGAATGTATTTCCATTATAGAAGCAGAGGGGGTTGTTTAGGAGGCACCTGGAATGACTCTAGATTCTTTGTGAGTGCTTCTACTAAAGCTGCTATTCTAGCATTCTCATCCACTTGTATATTTCAAGTCGAGATAATCCATGATCACTTTTCCATAAACTAGAATTGTGAGAGGATACATCTAAAATATCTCTTCTGGATTTTGGTGTCTTCACCATTAGTCCCCTACCACCTACAGCGTTGACCACTATTCATGCGGCTAGTTAGATATCTTGGTAAAATGTCTAGAACTGAATCCAAATGTGAAGTACAAGATGTGGGCACTTCTATATTAGTCCTTGAATATATGCAACACTTTCCATGCAAGTTGTCCATTATTATGAGTGATGTCCAAAATGATATTATATTGTTCCCATGTCTAAAATAGTGGGAATGATTTGTTTATAAAATACTTGGATAGATCATCCCAAGTCATGATTGACTCAAGAGCCTGACTCTTAAGCCAATAATGGGCTTTGTGCCTCAATGAGAATGTGAAGATGTGAATTCTGGTAGCATCTGATTATAGTCCTTGATTTAGAAATGTGCCACATACTTCCAAGAATTTAGAGGTATGATCATGAGAATCTTTACTCTAATGTCCACTAAATTATCCCATGATATTGATCATGTGAACCAATCTAGGTTTAATTTCCAAAATATGGGATTGGATAAGGGGATTCACTATTCTTGGTGTATCCCAATGTATTGATGATAAGACATAGTACCCAATGGCGAATTCATACAGTATTTGTTTCTCCCTAGAAATCACTTATTTCATGTCTGGAAGGTTTGGTATGATTGGTCCCCCTTGAATGTGTTAATAATCAGTGGTTAACCGGTGGAATGCCAAGAGATAGTGTTCGATTTAATGATCAAAGGAAAACTATTATTGTGTTTCCAAGATCCATGAATGAGTCTATGAGCCCTGGTACATGTGATATGCCACACATAAGGGAAAAAATGTTGTGCCAAAAGATTAAATGGATGTAATATGGTGAGGTAAATGTAATCATAGGTTTTTCCAATTGTTTGACTATGAGAAGCACATCCTACTTGTCCTGGAAAATGGTGACAAAATTTGACAGGCCTGAAAGTTTCATTGAGTTTGGGTGGATTGTGGTCATATAATAATGTTATTTTTTCACTAACATTACCTGCTAATAGGGTACAGTGTAGTTAATGTCTGGGGTCGATCTAAGAGGGAAAGAATCCACCACTGGAAACATATGTCTTAGAGGTGTATGAGTCTGTTATAATTTTTTCTGTTTAGGAAAACTATTTCTAGATGATGGATGATATTATTCATAAATAATATAGGGATCTTGGTCAATTTTGGGGATAGGTAGAATAGATGATATTATGTTCAACTTTGATAGGATCATAAGGTTTAGGTTGTGAATCGTGCATAGGTCACTAGTTGACCATGGTCAAATAAAATAGTTATACCTAAGAGGTAACAATTCCTTTTTTAGGAAATGGTGACAACCGTGATGAAATTGTCATATCATCTAAGGAAGAAATTACATTAGGATATTGGTCATAATCTAATATACTCAATACATGTTAGGTTCTATCAATAAAATATCCCATGGTCGGGGATGCTCGAATGAATTAAATATGCAGTTAGCTCTTATCCTGATTACTAACCATTAAGGTTACCAAATTGATGATTAAAGATTTATAATGTTCAGATAACTTTGCTCTCTATCACGACACTCTATGGTTTATCCACTCATGGTAGTATTTAATGTGAGTGGAAAAAGAATTGACATGGTTCCCAACAGGATAAAAACAATCGTGTTTAAAAAAAATTGAAAAACATGAAATGACATAAGATAACTAATTAGAATGACCATGCAATCAGGATTTTGTAATGTAAATAAAAACTAACTAATTACTCGAAATGGAAATGGATACAACACAATTTCATCGATGATCGGTGTTTGGAACAATGATGAACGAAGGTGCTGATGAAAAATGGAATGAAGGAGATGTCAAAAAACAACTCCCGATGCTTTTATAAATCAAAATAATCAAAATAGAGAATAAAAAATTCTATTATGGCTGAGTAAATAGAAGGGAACCAGAGAGGAATGAAAAACAAACAAATTTTCTTCTCTCGAGCTCCCTCAAATACATTAACCCACTACTTTATTAATAGTAGAAAACATACATGATGTGTAATAAGGATTCACATTGTGTAATTTCAATCCATTTATTCCTCCACTAATGTTAAATATATATGTATCTCATCCTATATTTGAATATTTGAATCCTTTAACATCGTGAATCAGAAAGCCCTGACATGTAACTTTCTTCAAGAATTATCTCTAGGGTGTGAATAATTTTCAAGTGGTTCACTATATGTATTGGACACTCACTTCGGGTAATGGATTCTTCAATTATATTCTTCACGACTTGAGTCATGTCATTATTCACTACTCGAAACAGGATTTTAAACCCTACTAAACATCAAGTAGTATGGTTTTATGATGTGTAATAGTAGAATTCTACTTTTATTCTACATTTTCTATTTTGAAACATGAGAAGCCTTTTTTTTAAAAAAAATTCAGCACATATGAAGTGCAGTATCGTTCCAATGAATTAAAATAATTTTATAAATTAAAGTAATAAGTATATAAAATTTCATCTTTTCAATCTACATTCTATAGGTCATATGATAATGCTGCTCATGTGTATGGTGTACTACCACAAAAAAAACCATGTGATTCGTTTTTTACTAACGCTTTACATGGAAGGTAATAAAGATATAGTTAATTAATATATGTTATATAAATGAAATAATAATGATATTTTTATCATATTTATCATTATTAAAATTTAATATATAATTTTATTTGATTCCTTCTCAGTCACAAAAATCAGAAAACATCATTCATTTATGTGGGGAGTACCACCTTCATTAAGCGATGTGACTCTATTTTCATCACCACACCACATTGAAAATATAACTATATATATTTAAAGAAATAATATTTTATTTATGATGATGATATAATTATAGTTGATAGAATATTACATGTCACATTTCCAATTTGACACTTCAAAAATGGAAATGTTACTCATGCTTATGCATGGCCTACCATCTCCATGATCGTAACATACATAATTTATCAGAAACATCATTAATGACTGATATTAAAATTATAATTGATGTATATACATATTAATTATTTAATGATTAATTTTATTTAAAATATTAATCTATATCATAAACCCAAGAAGAATATATTTCATAGAAAATAATGCATTAGAAAACAATTCAATTAACAACCAAAACAATGAAAATAATAAAACAATAAAAACAAACTACTGATAAAATATTATAAGATTATCATATATGATATTATAATTGTTAATATGGTTTTGGTATAAAATAATAAATTTTTTTAATTTTTTATAAATTATGATAAACCGTATTCATCCAAAAGGAAGTGTGAGGTAAGGGACTTCATCCCAACATTCCTTTATTCAGGCATATTATATTTTTAAGCACCAAATTTAATTTATATGTTATATATATTTCTTATTATACTTGTAATATATTGAAGCCTTTATAATTAAAGGTATTATATTTTTCAATTTGAATTATTTCATCTATGTTTATTTTACTTGAAAATTACCAAGTGGTAATAAATATCGAAACAGAATTTATTTTTACATAGTTATATTACATCTTCATTGTATTTAATATTATAAGATTATGTTTATAAATAAATATTATTATCTTATGTTTTAAACATTTTTTAGATGGATTGAAATTTTACCCACATAATTGATTCATATATTAATTCTCATTTTATGTTTATGATCTTTCTAAGGGTTTATTATGAAATATACTTATAATCAATATTAATTATTATTTAAATTTAATCAAATGAAATTATTTTATCATTATCTGATAAGCCCCTATAATTTTATTATAAAATTGTTACCCATAATATTTTCAAGTAATAGTTAAATTTTTCTACTATTTAGTACTTAAAATAATTGAGAAAAAACTTTTATGAAAATCCAACTGCATTTGTTGCATTGATCAGAAATCTGTTTTCTTACAAAATAATTTCATGAAAATAATATTTCAAAAAGTATTTTTCACTTTTTAGGAATGGTTTATTTAAGTATTTTTTCTCCTTTCTTAATTCTTAAATTGTTTTTAAATGATTCTTATTGTAATTTTCAAATAAACACCTGAATGGATTTTAGAAAAATGTGAATGGAATATTGTTTTAACAAGTATGGAACAAATGTTATTTATATAAATAATGTAGACTCAAATATTTTAAATTTTATTTAATGTGTTTAAATTGTTTTGTTTGAGGAAAAAAATTAAAAATGATTTGTGAAATTATAGTTTTAAAATGTTATTTTCAGTGTAACAATGTTTAATTTCCCAAATAATATTTTACAGGATGTTTTCATGGAATTTAATTTCATAAATGAATAAACCCCATATTCTACATATAAAACACATTATATATGTTGTACTGATACCATAATTTTTCATTCTATGGATGTTTTATAATCATTTTGTCTACGTAGAGTATTTACATTCACTTTATTGAATCATATTTGTGTTTATAAATTTATCCTTGAAATATTCACTTTCCTATGATGATTAGAAATTAAATATCACATAAATATCCATATTATTCATTGTGGATGTTCTTATTTCATAAAACTTTTATAATATTTACATATAGTATCCAACATTTAAAGTTCATGGTATATCTGGGGAAATATTGATAAATCTTGATCTGTTACTCAATACATACATTTGATGATAATGCACATTATTCATGAATTAAATAAATTACTAGATACTTGAGGAATTCATTGAACATTTAGTGGTGGGTGGTGCATATAATTATATAGACACTAAATACATATATATCGTAAGAATTATAATAAGTAAGCTATAAATAATCAGGTTTCTACCGATGGTTTTAAACAATCTTGTGAAATGACAAAACAGAAGACGTATCATGATGCTTGAGATCATGAAATCCAATAATTAAAAATTTTCTACATTAAGAATTTAGTTATTATAATCATGATATTTTAACAATGGTATTATCTCTAGATTATTTTCATTACCTATTTATTTTTTAAATGAAATGTTTTTATAGTTACCTTTCCATATTGATTTTGTATTGTCTTATTATTCAAGACATTTTTGTGAGGATATTGTATGTGGATGAATTTCATTTTTATTTTATTAATTAAATGTATTTTTTTAGTTTTTTACCATTCTAAATTTACTATACACTATATTATCATCATATTAAAGTAATTTAAAATTATTTTGTATTTAGATATATATCATTCCTAGTTTATTATTCATATTTATTTTGATAGCTTCCATTGTACTTAACCATTATTGAGAATTTGATATCACCCTTATTTTTCCCCTTCCCATGAATCCATGATTTTTACTAATAATTTTTAGTCGTGGATATTATTGTAGGAAAAAAATTATTCACAAAAAAAATTAATATTTGTTTTCCAATGTAATTCACAAATAACATTTGTATCTAGTTTACTAATACTACTAAAATATTTTTTTCATTTGGTGTGTAATTCATTGTATCTTATGTAAATTTCACCGGATTAAGACGTCGACTCCAACTTACTGGGTTTAAGTTCAACACACATGTTATCCATGATAGTTTAGTATTATCCTTGGAAACTGGATTTAGGATATCAATGATTGGGGATTATAACACTATGATAGTATTTCAGGATATGTATATACACTTGTTGAGAAAATGTTTAACACGTCGGAATTTTTTATGTCGGATCTATATAACCTACATGCAAAGAATTAATGATTGATATATCATGTTGGTTATAAAATAACCGACGTAAAAATATTTGGAGATTAGCTTTTTTACATCGGTTATTGTAAAACAGACGTGAAAATCGAATCTGGCGCACATTAAAATGTCGGTTATAAAATAACTGACTTGATAAAGGAATGCTTGGTTCTTTATCATGTCGATTATTTTATAACCTATGTGGTAAAGGAATTATCAGCACTTTACCATGTTAGTTATAAAAAAAACTAATGTGATAAACCCAATCTCATCAATTTATCACGTCGGTATAAATCGACATATATCACGTCGGTTATTTTATAAATGACGTGATAAATTGTTTTCTATGTCGGTTATTAAATAACTAAAGTTATAGAAATTAATAAAATAGTTTACCACATCGATTATTAAATAAACTATGTGATAAATATTTTAAAAGATTTATCGCACCCCGTATTCAGTAATTCTGTTTTGTTCGATCGGGCGACCTGCGACTCATCTCTCTCACGTGGAAAACCTAGAAATGATTAGTCGAATTCCTTCCTCCATCCTCGTTTCGCCAACATCATTCTTCATATTTATTATTATCAGATCTATTAGGTCGACTCACAACACTAAAGTAAGCCTCACACGACTCATTTTCAGTATTTATTTTCCAAGATTCCCTAAACTAATTCTTGGAGATGTTATTTTTCTTTGTTCTTGCTATCATGGTAAGATTCTTATTGTACATCTATACCATACTAAACTCTTTTCTTGTAAAATAAACATATGGAAGTGATGTCATGCATGTTTACGGTTTTTTGTGGGTTCTATCATGTGCGTGCGGGCATACAGGGGGTTTCCATGGGGGCTGTGCAAGTGGGTGGGGGTGTCCAAGGGGGTTGGGATGGCTGTCCAGTGGGGTGGGGGTGTCCAGGGGTGTCAAAGGGGGTGGGGGTGGTCTCTAGGGGGGACTGGGGGATGTCCAAGGGGGGTTGGGGTGTCCAAGGGGGTGAGGTAGATGTTAAAGGTGGTGGGGTGTGTCTAGCGAGGGGGTGCGGGGGATATCCAAGGGGGTGGGGGGATGTCCAGAGGGTTCAAGGGGCTTTCCAAAGGGCTGGGGG